>CM053783.1:363032955-363462955 GCA_028749045.1 Cupressus sempervirens | reverse complement strand
GGGACATTATGTTGTGTTCTCATTGTTTTTTCTATTTGATATTTTAGCATATATATGGTTTCTAATCTTTCTTTTTTCTTGTAGGTATCACCTATCAGTGGGGGACATAGTGCGAGGGATGAGGCATGACCCATTACTAAGGGAAAGGTAATTAGGTGCTTTCTATTTGATTAAATATCAATGCATTCTTGTAAAATGTTTGTGGTAATAAAATTTAATTACATTCTTTATTGTATAGTGCATGGCTACTGGTGATGAGTCCATGCAGATTCCATGTCGTAGATGCTCTAGCATTTCCATTTGCATTGACAACCCCATTGTATGTATAAGTATCATTTATTTTTTATTTTCCTTATTTTCATAAATAAATTCAAAACTGATTTCTGTGATATTAACAACTAGTATTTTGTATCTCATAGGAAACACCTAGTGCATAGGAGGTTGGACGATAGAGTTTTGTATCTTTGTTGATGGAGCCATTATATCCTAAGGAGGAGTCGACATAGGTAAGTTGTAGTTTGAATTCTTGATTATATGTTATAAATTTAGCATGATATGAATTATAATGTTATAGTTTAATTTGTATATTCATCTGACAAACATATTTGAACATACACAAGCGAGAATCAGTGAGGTTCAAGCATTGTCGAGGACATATGAGAGGATTTTGATCAGTGTAGGAGGTCAACAAGAGAGGTATTTATGATGAAATTTTAATATTATAAATATTTATTTAAAAAAACCATTATGCATTTGAGTAATTTAATGTTAGATACAAAGAATCATATAAATTTAGTAGTCTAACTTTGGGTTTTCCTTTTTTGTTTATGTAGGAGGCATCTGATCCACCTAGTGCAGTGAAGAGGCTACATTTTGATCATCCACCAATAGCCTAGGATAGTATAGTTGTCATAGGATGTATGATGAGAGATTTTGAGATGACATATGTGTAGTGCTCCTCCTAGAGACATATTTTAGCATCATAGTTAAGGCCTCTACCGACAAGTGGATGTGTTGGTGTATTAGTGCATTGGTAAATTTGATATTATTTAAGTGCAAGTAAAAAGAAAATAAACACTATTATTCTTTCTAATTATTTATTATTTCTTTTGATGAGGTTTTAATATAAATAGCCTTACAACTTAACTATTTCTTGCCATCATACTAATAATTAATTTTTAGTACCTTTAATCTTAGCATATAACACTTGAATTTTGGATAAAGAAAAATGAGGTTATGCTTAATTCATATCATCTAAGGGGTAAAATGCTATTAATGAATTAGTTAATAGAAAGTTATTTATTTACTGACCTTATCTTTTCTTTTATTGTTTCAGTATGTATTGATCTTCTCTTCTTTTAAATTTATATATATGTATATGTTTGAAAAAGTATTTGGTATTTCCCATCAAATAAAAACCTTTGCAATTTTAAATATGTATGATAATAGTATTAAGGATAGTATAATTTTTAATTGAATTCATTAACTTATATTTGATAAGTATAATTAAGGAAAAATAAAGGGGGGAAAAGAAACCCATCACATCTATAATAGAAAGAAAATCTATAGTTAGCACTCATAATATTTATAATTTTTCTTATTAACCTTGTGGGAACTTCATAATGTCTTTATCTAAGTAAAGAAATGTCTTACATTGTGTTAACTAATAAAACTAGATATTTTTATAATCCACAAATTTATAGTTTTGGGTGTATGCATATCTATTACTTATAAATAAGAGATATTTTCCACAACAAGTCAAATTGTAATATTATTATCCATTACCTATCACCCATGTTTCCTTTTACCCTATATAAAGAAAGGGTAGTCTTATGGCTATTTCCTTTTCCAGTACAAGGTTAGAGAGGACATTTAATTCTATCCCACTAGTCATTGGTTCCAACAATTGATCCAGTCAAAAGTTACTGAGGAGGAGTAAATGTGTCTGCAAAGTAAGGAACATAAATCAAAGAGGATGGAGGTAGATTGTACAGGCCTACAAAAAGGAGGACATGCAAATGGAGTGCCGGACTGAAGTGCATAAGCAAGGGGAAGGAGATTGTAGTGGAGTAGTAGTTTGGGAAGAGGGCATGAAATAATAAGAAAGTTAAAAGAAAATATAGGGGGATATTTTTGAAGTAGGAGATGTAAAAAAAAAAAGGAGCACTACTCATGATTACTGTGAAATGCAAATAAAAATTAAGCATGCAAATTTTATCCTTTGTCCAAAGTGCTATGCAACTAGAAACTACTAGCCTGGATTGTCTGCCACTGATTTCAAATGAGTTGAGATAAATGAAGATTCAAATCAATATAGAGGTGTTCAATGGACTAATTAGGATACATTGCTTCTTTTGGAAGGTATAATGCATTATAACGATGACTAGAAGTGTGTTGCATAACATGTTGGTACAAAGAGCGAGGCTGATTGTGTCACTAGATTCATACAACTTCCATTGGAGAAGAGTTTATGGGTGATTATGGCAAGGAATCTGGTGATAGAGTATAAAGTATAACAATAAAACAATTTTCTAGTCCCAAAGACATTAGCATGCACAAATGCAATGATGACATTACCTATGATGACATGCAATCTATAGATGATGATGTATCATGCCTTCCCTTTAAATGGAGGCATTTCACCCCATTTGCTGATGCCAGTATTCCAATAATGGGTCAAGGTAGGAAGATATTTCATCTAGCTTATATTTCCAAGTTTGAGTACTCAATAACTTCCGACACACCCGCCTACATGGAAAAGATGCAAGTATGAGACCAAGGGAGCGTAGTCATTTTTGGGAAAAGATCCCATAGTTGGATGTGGAGAATGTTAAGAAGCTGTGGCATGCAAGTGTATCACATCTGGTAGGGCATTGCTAAAATATTTGTCCCAACCTAGCCATTAATTCCCAAGAGGTAGGGATATTCCTTTCTAGTTTTCTTTCCTTTATTTTACAATAAAATTAAGTTTAAGTCAGTAGGAATAATCATTGATATAATTTAATTTTTTTATGCCCCTTCATTGCCTCAAAGATATCATACCTACTTTTTTTTTTTTTTGGTGTGTGTGGAAGGGCTATGCCTAGCAATGTTTTCTATGCTAGTCTTCAATGAGTATGGTTTTCAATAACGATGGTAGCTATATCCTCAAAATTGTTGGAATATTAATTGTACTTGATGTTTGCCCCTGGAGCCAAATGCCCACCTACCACCCCTGAAAAATTGCACAATAGCTAGAAAATTTATTACAGGTAGGTGAGTTTTCAAATTTGCAAATGAGGGGGAATTTTTTTTGGCAAAGACAAAAAGGAATGTTCTGTTCCATTCGACTAGCTAAAGTAGTTGAAGCTGAAGAGGTTGGAAGTTGCAGAGAGAAGAGAAGTGATTAGTAGATCCAATCATTAGAGTGCAGAGATAGAAGGAAGTTCATTTCATGTTTGCAAATGCACATGCTTCTTCTCTGGTTATTATGTAAGTTTATTGTTTGTTGAGTTCATCTTGTTGAAGCAGTAATTGCTCTAGGCATTATTGTATGCAACCATTAGAGCTGCAAGTTTAAAGTTTTAAAGTTTTAGGGTTATTTTAGGGTTTTTTGGTTGAAGCCAAATGCTCCTAGTTTTTGTAATGGTTTAATCAAAGTTGAATAGAAAACAAGGAGACATAGTAGAATACATTGTTCTTCTATTCATTACATTTGAGAAGTTTGTTTGGAAGTTTTAAGTTTTGGTTCTCTAGTTTTAATGGTGGAAAAGTTCTTGTTATAGTTCTATCACTCGGTATTGTCTTTAGTAGAAGTCATTTTTTGCAATGGCTACCGAGTTCACTCAGTACCTTCTTCTACTGAGCTCCACCCTCTAGTGGCTACCGAGCTCACTCAGTAATCACACTACTGAGCTCACTCGACATCCATTGGTGTCGAGTTTCCCTTCACATACCAAGCTCACTTGGCATCCATTGGTCTCGAGTTGTTCCTTCTTCTGCTGAGCTCACTCGGCACACTCCTGCCACTCAATTTATTAAGGTACCAAGTAAATTTGGCACTCAATAATAATTTTTGCCGAGCATTATTTAGGGTTGTGAAATTGATTTTTAGGGTTGGTAATATTGTGAATTTATTGGTAATATATTTCTTCACATGGTATCAGAGCTTTGAGGCCCCACACCCAAAGTGAGTTAGGACAATTTTTTCTATGATATTTAACATGGTAGGAGATGTAGGAAAGATATGATAACAACCACCACCCTTCAATGGACAAAATTATGATACATGGTCAAAGAAGATGAAAACCATAATGGTTGCAAATGATTTGTGGGAGTTTTTAGTTAATGGGTTCAATAATGTGACAGACCCAATTTAGTATGTTGCTCTTACCAATAATCAAAAGACTCATTTGAAAGAGTCAATGAGGAAGGATGCTAAGGCATTGAGTCTTATTGAATTAGCAATGAAAAAGACAATATTCCCCAAGATTGTAGCAGCAAATTATGTAAAGGAAGCATGGGATATCCTTGAGATGAACTTCAAAGGGACTGATAAAGTCTGTACAATAAAGCTATAGAATATGAGGGAGTTTGAGAACCTTCAGATGAAGGAAAATGAATCAATTGCTTATTTTAGTTCAAGGACCTCCAATGTGATTAACCAACTAAAGTCAAATGGAGAAGACTATCAAGAGTAGAGAATAATGGAAATGATATTGAGGAGTTTACCTCATAAATATGATAATTTGGTCATGACCATAGAAGAGGCAAAAGACCTCACTGTTTTGACAATGGATGAGTTGATGGGTATTCTTCAAACCCTTGAACATAGGATCAATAGATCTACATATTCTTCTTCCCAAGAGCAAGCATTCAAAGCTCTTTCAAATCTAAGAGGAAGGGGGTGAGGAAGAAATGGCTCAGGCAAAAAATCCAAAGGTAGAGGCTAAGGTAATTGAGGAAAAAGAAATGCTGCAACAGAAAACTCAAGAAGAGCAGATGGAGCAAGTAGCTCACAAAATACTTCAAAAGGAGGTAAGAAAAACTACAACTCAAATAGGAGTAATGTAGAATGCTACTACTGTCATAAATATGGGCATTATGCAAGTGAATGCTAGAAGAAGCAAAATGATCAGTTAGGACAAGCAAATGTGGCTGATGTAAACATGGGAAGTGGAAACAATACCATTGCCTTCATCATGTGTAATGCTGGTGAAGAAGGAATCCCTAAAGTTTGGTACCTTGATAGTGGATGTAGCAACCACATGAGTGGTAATGAAACCTTATTTTAATTCATTGAAAAGAGTTTCAAATCTGAGATTAAAATAGGTAACAATGGAACCCTACCAATAGTGGGAAAAGAATCTATTATGGTCTGCACCAAGCAAGGTGAGAAGAAGGAAATAAAAAATGTGTATTTTTCTCCTGGTATGAAGCACAATCTGATGAGCATTGGTCAAATCATTCAAAATGGATACAAAGTGCTGATGGAGAATGATAGATGTGTCATTCATGAAAAGGATGGGAGGAAGAACTTACTTGCATCAGTTCAAATGAAAAAGAATAGAATGTTTCCCTTGAGGATAGAGACATGTTTCTCATCTCAAGTTGGTGCTCCACCTCCCACACAATCAACTCTAAGAAGTGTGATTGAAGACCCTTCATGGCTATGGCACCTCAGGTATGGTCATCTTAGCTATTTTGGTTTAAATTTGTTGTCAAATAAAAGAATGGTAGATGGTTTTCCGTGAATAGGAAATTCATATGATAAGTGTGAGGCTTATATTTTGGGTAAGCAACATAGGATTCCCTTTAATTCTAGAAATTCTAGGAGGGCTAGATATCCATTAGAGTTAGTGCATATTGACCTAGTTGGTCCTATGCAAGTTACTTCCATTGGGGGGAGTACTTATTTCATGACATTTATTGATGATTTCAGTCGTAGGACATCGATTTATTTTTTGAAGTCTAAATCTGAAGCATTTGATAAGTTTCTTGAGTTCAAAGCCCAGGCTGAAAGAGAATGTGGACATTATATCAAGGTCCTAAGATTAGATAGAGGAGGGGAGTATACCTCCAATTCTTTTGTAAATTTTTGTAGGAAACATGGCATAAAGAAAGAGCTCATAGCTAGCTATACACCACAACAAAATGGAGTGGCTGAAAGAAAGAATAGGACCATTGTTGAAATGGTAAGGAGCATGATGAAAGAGAAAGGTTTCCCAACTAAATTTTGGAGAGAGGCTATGGCAACAATAGTTTACCTAATTAATAGGTGTCCTACAAAGGTAGTCCGTGATAGAATTCCAATGGAAGCATGGTCACGAGGAAGATGGACAGTTGAACACCTAAGGGTGTTTGGATGTGTTGCATATGCACATGTGCCTAAAAAGAAAAGACAAAAATTGGATGACAAAGGTGTGAAGTGCATCTTCATAGGGTACAGCTCAGAATCAAAGGCATATAGATTGTATGACCCATTGAATAATAAGATGATTCTCTCAAGAGATGTGGAATTTCTTGAAAATCACTCATGGTATGGACAAATTGATGAGTCGCCAAGAACTTCTAGTAAAGTGCAAATTATGATTGAAGAGGAAGTTGATGAACAACAAGAAGAAGGAGTAGATAGAAGAAAAGGAAAGAAACCTTAGTCATTGCCAAGCTCCTCTAGGCATGACCAACTATCAGTGCCAAGTAACAGTGAAGACTGAGCTAGTTGGCAAAGTAACAATAGTGAAGATTCTAATCCCACACTCTCCTCCTTATTACCAAGAAAGACCAAAAGTCTGAGGGAGATATACCAAGATGAAAGGTATGAAGATTATGATGAGAGTGTTAATTTTGCATTATTTTCTCATAGTGATCCAATATATTTTGAAGAAGCTGTTAAGGAGAAGAAATGGTGTAAGGCCATGGATGAGGAGATAGATGTTATAGAAAGGAATGAGACATGGGAGCTAACTGAATTGCCTCCCAAAAGACAAGTGATTGGAGTGACAGGGGTCTACAAGACCAAATGCAATGCTGAAGGCAAGATTGATAGGCATAAGGCAAGGCTCGTAGTCAAGGGATACAAACAGCAGTATGGCAGAGACTATGATGAGACATATGCCTCAGTTGCAAGAATGGAAATCGTGCATGCTATTATAGCAATTTCAGCTCAACACAAATGGAAGGTATATCAAATGGATGTGAAGTCCGCCTTCCTAAATGGTGTATTGAAGGAAGAAGTATATGTGGAGTAGCCACCTAGATATGAAGTAGGAGGTGAAGAGAACACAATATATAGATTGAAGAGAGCTCTTTATGGGCTCAACCAAGCTCCAAGGGCATGGTACAATAGGATTGACTCATATATGATAAGCAATGACTTTAGTAAAAGCAATGGTGAACCTACTCTCTACATCAAGGCATCAAATGGAAATGTGTTGATTGTTGTCTTGTATGTAGATGATTTAATTTTTACTAATAATGACAAGACTCTAATTGGTGAGTTCAAAGAGGTCATTAAAAATGAATTTGAGATGATAGACCTTGGTCTCTTGAAGTACTTTCTAGGCATAGAAGTAAAAAATGGCATTTTCATCTCTCAAGAAAAATATGTAGGACAGATCTTGGAGAGATTCAAAATGCAAAATAGTAAGCTAGCCCCAACACCAATAGCAATAGGTCTGAAGTTGAGCAATGAAGACTCTAGCAAGAGAGTGGATCCAGCACTATACAAGAGTATGGTTGGAAGTTTAATGTATTTGAATGCAACTTGGCCAGACCTAATGCATGCAGTAAGTTTGATTTCTAGATTTATGAAAACACCAAAGGATTCCCATTGACAAGTGAGAAAGAGAATCCTAAGGTATGTGAAAGGTACCAAGGGATTTAGAATTTTGCATACTGCAACAAATGAATTCAAGTTGGTAGTTCATACAGATAGTGATTGGGCTGGAAGTATAGATGATAGGAAGAGCACTTCCAGATACATGTTTCATATGGGATCGGGTGCAATTTCATGGGCATCCAAGAAGAAACCTATTGTTTCTAAATCTATAGTAGAGGCTAAATACATAGCAAAAAATGCAATAGCATGTCAAGCTATTTGGTTAAGAAGGATCTTGATAGATTTGAATGAAAGCCAAGAGGATGGAACCACAATTTATTGTGACAACATCTCATCAATTGCATTGTCCAAGAATCCAGTCTTCCATGGGAGAAGCAAGCATATTGAAATTAGATATCACTTCATCAGAGAGTTGGTGGAGAATGGGGATGTCAAAATAGAATTTTGCAAGTCTAAGGAGTAGCTAGTAGAATTTTTCACAAAGCCATTAGGCATTGGAAGTTTTATACACCTAAGAGAGTGTCTTGGTGTAGTTGATTTGGATTAGTAGTGATCCTTGTTTTTTTGGCTTGGGATGAAGGGGTAGTGTTGGAATATTAATTGAATTTAATGTTTTCCCTTGGATCCAAACACCCACCTACCACCCCTGAGGGATTGCACAATAGCCAAAAAATTTATTGGAGGTAGGTGAGTTTTCACATTTGCAAATGAGGGGGAAATTTTTTTGGCAAAGACAAAAAGGAATGTTTTGTTCCATTTGACTAGCTGAAGCATTTGAAGCTGAAGAGATTAGAAGTTTTAGAGAGAAGAGAAGTGATTAGTAGATCCAGTCATCAGAGTGCAGAGATAGAAGGAAATTCATTTCGTGCTTGTAGATGCATGTGCTCTTTTCTAGTCATTTTGTAAGTTTATTGTAATGCCCCGCTAAAGGATCCAAAGAATAAACCTAAAGTTTCACTAAGTTTGGTAACATTTTTTTTTTTTAAAATCATGAAAGTTAAACCATCTACATCATACACATGATAAAGGAAGCAATAGCAACAATATAAGTGAAAGTAACATAAACATACATAACACGTTACATTCTTTAAGGATCCCTTAACATTGAATCACATCTAAATTAACTATTCATCTCACATCACATCCTCATGAAATAATAATGATACATCCAACACATTCAATGTACTTAAACAATATACAAGTGTTCTTTAAGTAATTACATTTCAGATTGCTCAATCATCCACTGTACATGTCACAGGGTATGAAAGGCTTAAAAGAATATACATACATGAAATAAAATACATCATCATCCTAATTCTAATCCATGATGCAATAACATAAATAAAACCATATATCATACATGATACATCATCATCATAAAAGATATAAAATTCATCTTAAAAGATAACCATAAATAACCACATAATTAACTAAGTGCACGGTTCCTCCCAACTGTAAATAGCATCATTAGACCATCATGGGTCCTAGCCATCCCTCCATGCGTAACATTCCAAATCACTGAAGAGATCATTGGTATTAACATAGTAGGGATGTCACTCCTAAAACATACTACAACATATGCATAAAAGGAATCTAACATGCAAAGTAAACCATAAGATATCATCATCTAACATACGCAAATCATCAATATAAGGATACATGTCCACCACCATAATCCAAGAATGCATCAGCTATGGTGTCACAATGGATCTCAAATGATAAGAGTAATAAAGCACTACCATCTGACCGTGTGGAACCTAAGTGGTCCACTCCCACCATGCTGAGAAGATAATCTCATGTCCCAAATAGGTTATCAAAATCACATAGCATAGATACTCTCTAAGTCTAGGAATCCTAAAAGTATACTAACTCAAAGGTTCCAACACAAATCAACATCTAATCCCAGAGGTACGCAAAGACATGTAAGAAACCTACTATGCAAGCAGGACAGTGTCATCGCACAGATCATGCTAGAGTTACCTTGGTAGTCTCCCAATAGACCCCAGCCCCCTAGTGATCCTTGTGCAGCCACTAGTATCCTCTCATACAGACAAGGCATACTACATAATGCAAGGTTGCAACCAAGCGTTCTCTCTACTCCTATCCTAGTCTGTACTAGCACTCGAGGCATGGGCAAGAACAAAACAATCACAAAATACCAAAAGATAATCCACAATATAAATATCACATCTCCATGAGTCAACTGAAAAGCATCCATAGATAATCATGACCACAACAGTTCTCTATTGGCAACTGAAGGTATCCTCGATAATCAAAATAATCATTGGTTCTTAATAAGCAACCAAAAAGCATCTCAAAATAATACTGATCAAAGACTCCAAAATGGTTGAGTCAAAACATGTCACAACATGACATCATCAAGATCAGATAACAATTTCAATTCCATCAAATGACTGGAAAGTAACCAAAGTATAATTGATCGATGACTCAAAATGGTTAAGTCAAGTGTCTCATACATATGAATCTCATCTTCTCACAAGAAGATTGGAAAGCAATAAAAACTAGTAAATACAAACATCTCATAGAGCATTTCATCACATAACCATGGTTGGGTTTATAAAGATCAGAATTAAAAGACGTCATCATAACATCACAATCATAACCCCCGAGCCTTTGGTAGATGTCCTATAACTGGTCAACACTAGTCAACCCAAAAACTCAAAATAAGAAGCATAGAGAAATCACAAATACAAGCACAAGTTTGGGTTTCTTTAAAATTACATAGTAGAATAAAGTGTGCAGGTCTTAGTTTTCATCTTCAAATATATTTCAAGTGTATAAGGTTCTTCGTTTAATCCACAAGTCGACCCATTTATCTCTTTGAGTAAAACATAAAATCATCAATTTACAAAAAGATAGTTCACAGTTTCCTTAAAACCATATCAATTAAAAGTCTCCATTATATATAACTTAATTATCAATTAAATTTAATTTATTCTACAATTAATTAAATTAATTAATAACCAGCTAACTTTATTAATATCTCTTTTATATTTTCTATTCTTCATAGTTGAATTCAATTTATATTAATAACTAAAATAATTAATTTCATTGGAAGAAAAACTAATAATAAAATCTCATTTATTATTAATATAATATATATATACATAATATATATAATATTAATATTTAATAATATTATTAATGATATTGGATATATTAAAGTGGATGACATTTATATATATCATAAACATTTTTTAATAAAACATAATCAAATTTAAAAAAGTGTCATTGTCATTTTATGCGACTGTCACTTATGTGACTACTATCATGGGTACCCTACTTATGTAGGTACCTTGCGACTATGCATTAAATGCACTGTCATAGGTACACTTCATACGTAGGTACTCTGCGACCATCAAAGGCACGAGGTATGGGGGGGTGTAATCCGCCCCACCCTAAATTTATATAAAAAAATTTTATAACATTTTTTTTCGAATCGCTTTTCGCAGATACGAAACGAAATTCGGGTTTTATAAATATATTTTTCCACTGCGATTTATTATTCGATTCTTTCAATATATATATATATATATTTAAATGTATATATGTATACACACACACACAGAGAGTTTTATAGTACAACATATATATATATATATATATATATATATATATATATATATATATATATATATATATATATATATATATATATATATATATATATATATATATATATATGTATGTATGTATGTAGATCTGAAAAATATATAAACATGTACATTTCTATAGAGAACATATACATGATTTTTTTTTAAAGAGCTTCCAATTTTAAGAATTTTCCTATAAAAAATTTGTTCTCTAAATTTACCCAATAATTCTTCTAATAGGTTTGATTATAAATTTTAACCCTAGCTCCATAATTTCACCGGATCTATGTATATGAAAATTTCTAATATAAAATGACAAAATGCATATAACCAACATATGAAAGTCCTCAGAAAACACTTAGAAGACATGAAGAAGACAAGAAATGCAAGAAGCAAAATTAACATAGGCAAAATCACAAGTGTCTACCTAGATACTGATGCTAATTTGCTTCTCCTCAGAAATTGCAGAGCAAGCTCCTTCCTTCTTCCACGTTCTCGAGTCCTCCAAAAACGCTCTCCAAATGCCCTCCCTAAGCTTCTAGAAGTGCCTGAATATAAAGAACTCTTAGGAAGCACCTAGAATGTCTCTAGAAACAACCATAAGGTGTTGACAACTAAGCATGAGTCTATTCCAACCTTCTAGATGAGTCATAAGGTTGTAGACACTATGTGCTTAATTTGTGCGCTAACTCCTATTTTATTGACATATGTGCAATCAAGAGGTGTGTTTACTCCTAGGCAAGCTTATAACTTTTATTTTAATTCTTTTATTACTTTTATTATTATTATTTATTTATTAATTTATTATTATTTTTATTATTTTAATTTTAATTTCTAATTTCTTTTTATTTAATTTTTTCAATTAATTTCTATTTAATTAATTATAATCAATATATCAAAGATAATGATATTATATTAATTTTTTCCCAGTAATTAATTTATTAATTAAATCTATTTATTAAGACTTAATTAATAGAAAATTCACCATAGACCTCCAAAATAAAATATGAAAATCCATCATAGAACAATCCATACAAAATCAGTCTAAAGGGTTAAAAATCACAAATTATGTCATCAGACACATTCGAAAGGTAAAATATCTAGATACTTGTCCTATCTCTCTACGACAAATGGTTTAAGGATTTGGGATTTGAACTTGAGAATTTATCTCCCTTCTCTTATCATTGAGATAGTGTAATGGGGTATGCTCATCTTAGTAATTCAGGGAAGTCGATACCCGATACCTGCAACTTACATAAAAACTATGCATGTACATACTATATATATATATATATATATATATATATATATATATATATATATATATATATATATATATATATAATGCTAAGCTAAATATGCAATTGTAGGAAGTGGTGCATCGTGTAGATCCCAACTAGTAGGTGAGTATGACTCCCTTCCTTAACCACATCAGAAATACCATACATAAGAGCAAACACACACACCATACACATGCAAGTATGGGGTAAGTATCCATAATAAAACACATGTGATAATAAACCATCTAACTAATCATCACCAATAACTGAAAGAAATGTAATAATCATCATGCATACATGAAATGTAGAGTCTATATAATCTCATCATACATCAACTGAATCCATAACATAATGTCTGGTAGTCTCAAAACAATACTACTAACCATCAACATAAAACTAGTCTAACATAGTCTAACAATAATAGTAACAATGTGTCTAGAAAAAAATGTGAACAAGGGTAGGCACTACATTTATTGTTTGTTGAGTTCGTCCTGTTGAAGCAATGATTGCTCCAGACATTATTGTATGTAGCCATTAGAGCTACAAGTTTAAAGTTTTAAAGTTTTAGGGTTATTTTAGGGTTTTCTGGTTGATGCCGAATGCTCTTAGATTTTGTAATGGTTTAATCAAAGTTGAATAGAAAACAAGGAGGCATACTAGAATATATTGTTCTTCTTCTATTCATTGCATTTGAGAAGTTTTTTTGGAAGTTTCAAGTGTTGGTTCTTTGGTTTTAATGGTAGAAAAGTTCTTGTTATAATTCTATCACTCGGTATTGTCTTTGGTAGAAGTAATTTTATGCAGTGGCTACCGAGTTCACTTGGTACTTCTTCTACTGAGCTCCACCCTCCAGTGGCTACCAAGTTCACTCAGTAATCACACTACTAAGCTCACTTGACATCCATTGGTGCTAAGTTTCCCTTAACGTACCAAGCTCACTCATCATCCATTGGTGTCGAGTTGCTCCTTCGTGTGCCGAGCTCACTCGGCACACTCCTGCCATTTGGTTTATTAAGGTACCAAGTAAATCTAGCACTTGGTAATAATTTTTTTTGAGCATTATTTAGGGTTGTGAAATTTATTTTTAGGGTTGGTAATATTGTGAATTTATTGGTAATATATTTCTTCACAAAAATCTTCCCTCTAACTTGTTTTGTTTCATCCATTGTATTTGGAAAAGAGTCTTTGAAGATTTGGACATGTCCACCATAGGGTTTTTTTGCTAGTAATAAGATGAATATATTGTAAATGTACTCATAAGGTAGCCAAGAAATGACAAAATCCAAGACTATTATCATTTTCTTGTAATCATTTTGATGAGGACACAACCCTAGCATAGAATGGACACAACAGGAAAGGGAAATTTTATTAACTTTGTAAATAAGCTAATACATTTAGTATAGAGAAAATAGACTTCAAAACATGCCCTATGGGCTTACAATAGCATTAATCTAGAGATAATTTCTCCTTTCAGTACCTCCTCTCAAACTCCACTCCGAACTCCCTTTTATAATGCCAAAAATGTCCTTAAATAGACCCCGAAGGGTTAAGTATTAGGGATTTATTCTATAAAGTTCTAGTAGGAATCCACCAACCAAATAGAAAGCTCCAGAAGCCACATTAGAAGCCAGCGCAAAACTAGAAGAATCTAGAAACGGTAATCAAACTTCTGGGAGGCATAACTTTTGAACTGTAGCTCCAATTGACAAACCATTTACATTTCTAGAAAGCTCTCGAAGTGATCTATAGCCCTATGGAGGAGATTTTCTCATCCCCCATTTTTTGGCCCTATTTGAGGTCATTTAATGCCCCTAACCTAACTTTGAAGCATTCTTAGGAGGTCTCCAGAAACTGAAAAATTGCAATAACTTTCAAACCGTGGGGCCTTTTGACCTAGTTCTTTTTCTAGAATGCTCTAAATTACAATTAAATTCATTTAGAAAATTTATACCTTCTAGTTCACCAAAATGATGGCTCAATTACATACTCCTATTTTTTTGGCATTTACACTAATAGTGGAACTGTGAGAGTTGGAACCTTTATTTGACCCAAATGGGTATCCAAAAATGAAAACACATGAAATAGAAACTAAGTCTGAGTACATTTTTTTTTTGGTTGACACAGGATTGCCCTTACACCTCTAGATGCTCCTGCATCAAACACCTAGGGTAGATTGAAAAGTGACCGTGTCACTTTATGAATGGTAGAGGAAATCCCAAATGGGAAATCTCAATTGCTGAAATCCAAGTTGAATCCTCTATCGGCCATCCTTTCCACTTGACTAGATACTCTTCATACTGTCTATTTCTGGTACTCTTACCCACACAATGATCTAGAATGTCTTCTATCTCCTCCTTCTTAGAAGCAGGAATTGGACATGGCTCTAACATTAGCTCCTCTTCTGAACCATCATCATGATACTCTGTCAAGTCTACAATGTTGAAAATAGGAGAAATGTGAATTTCATCTGGTAACTCCACCTCATATGCATTTCCTAAGTCATGTTTCTTCAAAATTTTGCAGGGGCCAAATTTTTTCATTTTCAGCTTGTTGTAAGTACCGGTTGGAAATCTTTCTTTTCGTAAGTGTACCATGGCTAGATCCCCTACTTGGAATTCCTTATGTCTTCTCCTTTGATCAACCCTAGCTTTATATTCTTGATTCATCTTGGTAATGTGTGCCTGAACCTCCTCATGTAGACACTTGATATGTTCAGCAAATTCTTCAGCTTCAGCACTTGTCCTCTCCCCTTGCTCTATCTTCCTCAATTCTGGTGTAGTCCTTGGGCTACTTCCATATACAATTTGGAATGGTGATTTACCTGTACTCCTATTTATAGAGTTATTGTAAGAAAATTTCACTTGTGGTAGAATAAAATCCCATCCCTTGAGCTTGTCCCCAACTAAACATCTCAGCAAATTGTCTAGACTTCTGTTTACCACTTCTGTCTGGCCGTCAGTCTATGGGTGATGTGTGGAACTAAATTTCAAGTTTTTTCTCAACTTCTTCCACAATGTCCTCTAGAAATACCCCACAAATTTAGTATGTCTATCAAAAACTATACTCCTTGGGAGGCCATGTAATCTTACCACCTCTCTGAAAAATAAGTCTACAATATGGACAACATCATGAGTTTTGTGGCATGGAATGAAATATGCCATTTTGGAGAACCTATCAACCACCACAAATACTGAGTCATTACCCCTTTGTGTCCTCAGAAATCCAAGAACAAAATCCATACTAATGTTCTCCCATGGCTTTGATGGAATAGGCAATGGCTGATATAGTTTAGTATTGTGGCTAAATCCCTTGGCAACTTGACAAATCTGACAACTATGTAAAAAATTCTTTACATCCTATGACATTTGAAGCCAAAAATGATGTTCTTTAAGAATGGAAATGGTCTTCTCTTGACCAATATGTCTTGCCATCCCTCCATTGTGTTTCTCCTTAGTCAGATTTTCCCTCATGGAACTCCTTGGAATGCATAATTGACTGTCCTTGAATAACATACCATCCTGAATCAGATAGTCTAACCACTTAGTTCTATCTACAGCAACAGGCTCTTTACAAGATTTCCACGCTTCAGCAAAATCAGGATCCTCAGGGTACAAATTCTTGAGTCCATCAAACCCAACTACTTCAACCTGAATTACTGTAAGTAACAATTGTCTCCTACTTAGTGCATCTGCAACCCTATTAGATTTTCCACTTCTATGCTTCAACACAAATGTATAGCTCTACAAGAACTCTACCCACTTCATATGCCTCTGATTCAATTTACCTTGGCTATTTAGGTATTGTAATGCCTTATGATCAGTATAGAAAACAAATTCCTTTGGCAATAAATAATGCCTCCATTTCTTTAAGGCCTGAACTATTGCATAGAACTCTTGATCATAAACAGAATACTTCTTCTTTGCATCATTAAAATTTTCACTAAAATATGCAATAGGCTTACCTTCTTGGCTCAATACAGCTCCAATAGCACTGCCACTAGCATCACAATCCACCTAGAACACCTTTCTAAAATTTGGAAGTGCCAACACAGGTTGTTCTGTCACCTTCTTCTTTAGCAATTCAAAACTTCTCACAGCTGCTACAGTCCATTTGAACTCTTTTCTATCCCCTCTTATTGCATCATTTAGGGGTGCACATATGCCACTAAAATTCTTGATGAACTTCCTATAAAAACTAACTAGACCATGAAATGATGTTACTTTAGTAGTAGACCTTGGAGTAGGCCATTCCAAGATGGCTTTTACCTTTTCTGGATCCATTTTGATACCTTCAGGTGATATAACAAACCCCAAGTAGACTAATTCCTTTTTAGCAAAGGTACACTTCTTTAGATTAATTAATAGTTTCTCTTCCCTCAACCTCTCAAGAACACTACGAATATGTAATAAATGTTCTTCCAAAGTCTTTCTGAAAATTAAAATATCATCCAAATAAACAATAAATTTTTTTCCCAAGAACTTCTTAAGTACCTCATTCATGAGCCGCATGAAGGTGCTTGGGGCGTTCATCAATCCAAAGGGCATGATTAAACACTCATAAAGACCCTCCTTGGTCTTGAAGGCTATTTTCTACTCATCTCCTTCTCGTATCCATATCTGATGATAGCCACTCTTAAGATCTATTTTTGTGAAGTACTGAGCTCCACTCAAGCAGTCCATATGATCATCCATCCTTGGCAAAGGAAATTGGTACTTGATGGTTATCCTATTTATAGCTCAAGAGCCTATACACATCCTCCACTCTCCATCCTTCTTTGGTGCTAGTACTACAGGTACTACACATGGACTTAGGTTCTCTTGAATCAAGCCCTTGCTCAATAGCTCTTGCACCTATCTGTTTAGCTCCTCAATTTTAGTAGGAGTCATCATGTGAGCAGCCTTGTTAGGCAAACTAGCTCCTAGGATTAAATCTATCTAATGACTAATTTGCCTTACTGGTGGCAATCCTTCCAGAACATTATCATAGATAATATCTCCAAACTCACCTAGTAAATCTGAAACTTCAAGTGGTATTTCACTACTACCTTCTTTATCTTTCCTAGGAATCAAAGCATAGCACATACGTTGATGTTTTATGCCATCTAAAAACTTCCTTCCATCAACAAGACAAATCCTAGCACTGCTAGATACCTTTTTTCCTTCCTTTTTCATGGGCTTCAGTTTGTGGCAAACTCCATCCTTTGTTAGAGAGTATGTGTTTGCATGACCATCATGCACTGCATGCCTATCAAACTGCCATGGTCTACCCAACAATAGATGGCAAACATCCATTGGAATAACATCACAGAGAACTTCATCATGGTAACTCCCAATTTTGAACTTCACTAAACATTTTTCACTTACCAAGACCTTATGATTATCTTTCACCCAAGCAATCCAATAGGGCTGGGGGTGTTTCTCCCTCTTGAGTTATTAGTGCTACCACTATCAATGATCACATCACAACATTTATCCTCACATTTGAGCTTGGTATAGAATAAACTCCTCCTTTTTTCTGGTTCAATCTCACCACTTAGTAGGACCCTTTCATTTACTAAAGTCTCTCCTCTTTTTGCATCCTTTGAATGTGATGATTGTGCATCCTCATCCACATGAGCAACCCTAGCTTGACCCTTAGCTCTCCTATATGTCCTTCCTTGTCATTGAGGGTATTCAAAGGCACGATGACCTTCTTCATTGCAATGGAAATAGGTACCATGGAAGCCTCCTCTTCCTTGTCCATGTCCTCTACCTCTTCCTCTCTAATTTCCAAAGTCTTGATCATGGGAGCAGTTAAAACCTTCATTCCTTTGGTTCTTGCTAGTACCCACATCTTCATTTTTTTTTGGGTTTCATTTCAGCCTCCAGATGACCTACTGCTTCCCCTTACTCCTTGACCATGCCCTCTATGTCTCCCTTCAAACCTCTTATTCAGCTTCTTTTCAACTCATAGGGAAAACTGGTATGCCTCTTCAATGCTGGTCATTCTTACCAGACTTAATTCCTCCTGGATGCTAGGTCACAACCCATTGATATAACGAGAAACCTTCTCCTTATTTGCTTCTACATGACCTGCTCTAATAAGAACTCAGTAAAATTCCTCTGTATATTCTTGAACTGATCTTCTTGCTTGCTTTAACCCATGCATCTTCTTAAACAAATCAAGCTCGTAGTCAATAGGAATGAACTGCTTCTTCACTTTGTCCACCATATGATCCCATCTTGTGATCTTATCCTTTCCTCTTCTATTTCGTTCCAATTGAACCTCTTGCCACCAAATTTTGGCATGGCCTTTTAATTTGGCCTTTGCAAACATAACCCTATCTGGATCCCTGATATCCTCATACTCAAAGTACTCTTCCAGTTCATTAATTCAATCGATCAACTCATCTAGTTTCATATTTCTTGAAAATACACCCACATCAATTGTAGGTCTTTTTGGAAACTTAGTAATGGCCCTAAAAAGCCTTTCCTTTGCCTGACTCATAACTTCCCCATCAAATTCCCCTTTTGGTCCAATTTCTTCTTCTTCTTCATTGTCATCCTCACTTTTGTCACCTACAGCAACATTTTTTCCCCTACAGAGCTCCTCTTGCAATGCTTGGACCTGGCTTTGGAGGGCTCTAAAATCCTTAGGATTAATAGCTCTAGCCCTTCTTCCATGCTCTCTTCATGGAGGCATCTTCTTAACTTGAACCCACAACCACACAGTCCTAATGCAAACTGCCTCATAGTCGGTGCTCTATCTACACACTTAGGAAAACCAATTTTGATACCACTTGATGGGGACACAACCCAAGCACAAAATGGACACAACAAGAAAGGGAAATTTTATTAACTTTGTAAATAAGCTAATACATTTAGTACAGAGAAAATAGACTTCAAAACATGCCCTATGGGCTTACAATAGCATAAATTTGGAGATAATTTCTCCTTTTAGCACCTCCTCTCAAACTCCACTTTGAACTGCCTTTTACAATGCCAAAAATGTCCTTAAATAGACCCCAAAGGGTTAAGGATTAGGGATACATTCTAGAAAGTGCTAGTAGGCATCCACCGACCAAATAGAAGGCTCTAGAAGCTGTGTTAGAAACTGGCACAAAACTAGAAGAATCTAAAAATAGTAATTGAACTTTCGAGAGGCATAACTTTTGAACCATAGCTCCGATTGACAAACCATTTACATTTCCAGAAAGCTCTCAAAGCACTCTATAGCCCTATGGATGAGCTTGGCACATACCCCATTTTTTGGCCTTGTTAGATGTCATTTAATGCCCCTAACCTGACTTTGAAGCATTCTTAGGAGGTCTCCAAAAACTGAAAAACTATAATAACTTTCAAACCGTGGGGCCTTTTGACCTGGTTCTTTTTTTGGAATGCTCTAAATTACAATTACACTCATTCAAAAAATTTATGCCTTCTAGTTCACCAAAATTATGGCTCAATTACATACTCCTATTTTTCTGGCATTTACACATATCCCAAGGTGTTCAAATACTCTATCCTAGAACACTGATAGTGGAACTGTGAGAGTTGGAACCTTTATTTGACCCAAATGGGTATCCAGAAATGAAAGAACATGAAATAGAAACTAAGTCTAAGTACATTTTTTTTTTGGTTGACACAGGATTGCCCTTACACCTCTGGATGCTCCTGCATCACATTTAGGATGTAGTTTTATTTATTTTTAGAAAAATGACTTATTATTCTTATTATATGGCATGCAGAAGATTATTTTTAGAAGAGCAATGATAATAAAGTATGTTTAGGAATATGATTAATGCAAAGTTTCACATGATGCTCTTTGAAGTCCATACTTGTTTTCTATAGTGTGTCTATTCCCTTCTTTGGATTTTATCCATACTTTTTGTAGTAGCACCTACTATAGTAGCATTCATTACCTCCTTGCAATGTTGTCCATACTTGGTTACTGTAGCATTTACTACAGCAACACTCATGCCTCCTTCAATTTTTTTTTTTTTTTTTTGTTGTTGTTGGTGTTTCAGCATTGTTGCTATAATTTTGGTCAATCTAAAGTTACTATTATAGCAACATATCTATTATTTATTTTCTTCAAAGAGAACAAACATTTTACTTACTATGATCTTGAGTTTTCAGCCAACAAATAAGAAACATCAACATTGGACGCTTAATTTTTCCATAATTGTCAAGTGGCTGAAAATATATGTTTGCATCTTATCTTATTTGATGTAGTTATCAGAGATAATAAAGTTACTGTGGTGCTTAAATTACTTCTCTGCACTAAATTTAAAATTAAATACTATAGTTCCATTTTACATGGGAGAGAAATCATAGGGATCATTATCTACATTGATGTCTATCCACCTATTTTGAAAGTATTTGAGCAAATTTGAACATATCTGGAAATTGCTACTGCACATACAAAGTAAGTGAACATAGTTGGAAATTGTTGCTGCACATGCACAGTAAGTGGTTGTTAAAACAATTTAAAATGTCATTCTATTTATTGTTGTGAGATTACTTCAACCCTCTAATCCATTCTAGATGGATTACCTTCTTATATAAAATTTGTTAAAAATACTCATGTAACCTAATATGTTAGTACTTTGTATTAATTGATTTAAATTATTTGTTCAACTATAAAGTAGATTAAATCAACGGCTTGACTTTTCTTATTATAGAAGGAGGTTCTTTCATTTTATTCTTAATATTGTCAACATTTAAAAAAAAAAGGTTAATTAGCTATATTCCAAAAGGGAAAGATGAGGGTGTGTTATTTAGTTAATACAATTAAAATAGTTTTGGGTAGGTTAAATAACTCAAAAATATTTACACATTTTGTATCCTGTATATGCACATGTTATCGATTAGATAGTGTAGATAAGTATCTTAGAAAATTGGTTGTTTGGTATAAAGAGTAAGTCATTTGAGTGTATAGTTTCTTTGCATAACTAATTTTAATAATTGAATTTGTATATTTTGGTTAAGATAGAGAATTAAGACATAGTATTAGATATGATGGAAAGATCAATACTTTAGATGAATGGTTGGTGCAGTAGCAAACCTATGTTTACCAATTTAATAGGAATCTATTATTTAAGTAAAAAATAAAAATAAAGGTTTCTTACTTATTTAGTAAATTGTTTATATATTTACTAGGAGTTGTTATTGCTTAGAAATAAAGAGGAATTCTTAATCTATCCTTAGGTGTTTTTGTATCTCTAAATTTGAAGCATACTATTCAACTTAAACACGGACAAGTAAAATAGTGCCTAAATTTGATTCGTTATAATTAGAATTAAGTAAATTAGTAAAGTTGGTTTTTAAAATTGATAAATTGTAAGTGTTAATCTCTTATGTTTGGATTCTCAACATTAATTATTGTTCTAACAAAATAATATATGATTAACTAGTTAGTTATACCGAAAACTAAAGGGTATGGAATTGTTGAATAGGACTAATGTTGATAATGTCAAAGATTGTGTATCTCATAAGTATGATCATATTATAATTTTTAAAATGCATTGGTTATAATGTTCACTTGCAATTGTTATAACACATTGCCATAATGTATTGTTTATAATGTGTTTATTTCAATGTTATAAAGTATTATTTGTGATATTACTAACACATTACTTTATGTTTATAAGTGCAATGTCTATGACTATGGTTGACATGTATACTTTTAAGATTTTCATTCAATGACTAATGAATCCTATTGTTTTGCTTGATCGTGCATAGGTGACAAGAATGAGATGATTAAGTTCAAAGTTCTTACTCTAGTTGATAATGGTTATTCTTTTTGATATATTTATCATTTAGATGTTGGATCAAGGATCCTTGTGCTATTATGGTTGAAATGTTATGTAGAGTATTAGAAAACTTGAGTTTTATCTCTTTCTTGTCTCTTGTAATGTGTTTGTGGGAGTGAAGACTAAACTCACCCTTGGGAGGGAAGAGAACCTTGGGGTGAAGGGGTTAGTTGGGCCACCCCATTGATTGTAGAGGCTCTCTTTGTGAAGGAGAGGGATAAAGCATGGATGTATGGGCTTCATGTGCCATTATGATTTTGAGCATTTTGGGGGGCATAAGTGGAGTATGGCTAGAAAGCTGATTGGGGAGGCACAAGGGTTGTTATTGCTATGTGATAGCAAGGAGGAGTTTTGTTGTTGCCTTGTGAAGACATGTACTATGTTATTTCCTTTTCATGGCATTCTCCTCTTTGGTAGCTAGCCCACCTTCACCCATTTTAGACCTATTATAGGCCTTTTTTGCAACCTTGGGAGGGTATCACTTAAGCATTTTATTTAAGAATTTCAAGCATTTATTTGTGTCTACTGCATCATTCACGAATTTCATTTGAGGATTTCCAACATTTCATTGCATCTATTGCATCCTTCAAGCATTTCATTGGAACATTTGGAAACATTGTGAGCATCTACTACAGCCCTAAACTTGAACTGTCAGCTATCATTTGAGCATACATTGCATCTACAACATGAAATTGATTGGCTTTGCATCGCAACCGATTGCAGCACTCCCACTATTAAAGGTATGTAGTCATTGGGGTTAAGCCCTAATTTGATAGTTGCTAATGTATAAACAAAATTTGGACCTAAACAAAACAAAATTACCTTTATTTTAGAAAAATTTAAACCCTTGTTTGAATATTTGATAAGGAGTTTTGATTGAATGTTTATGACCCTCGTTTAAACCCTTTTTTTGTAGGAGTGAGTGAGTTATTGATGGATAGATTAGAATATTTGAACAACATAAGATAATACTATGCCATTATTGATGAGATGGTTACAATATTAATGTAGACAATCTTAGTCACCTCAAAGTTACGATTCCAGTATTTCATGGCATCTAAGCTCACTTTACATGTCACATTCATAAATTATAGTTCTTGGATTCTTGAAGTTATGGGGCAACAAACAAAGCATTATATATATATATATATATAATGCCAATTTGTTTCTAGTGAAGGGCAAGATATTTTCATTCTATCATTCTAAATGCCAAGATACTTCATGGGTTTCAACTCTTGCAAATCTAGTTGCTATTAGAACAACACATTTTTAAAATACAATATATCATCATATTGCAAATGACACCTCTAGCTAAATGAGTACATGGTTTTATTTTTGAATATTTTGGAGAACTCTAGCTTAGGGTTTCATCTTGCCACACATTCGTATAAATGTAATAAGTACTTGATGAATGTTGTAATATTCTAATTTTTTATGAGCTTTGTAATGGTTATTTCACTATTACATATAAATTTTAAAATAGTCTAGGATTACTACTTAAGAATGTTTAGTTATGTGATACTACTAATTGTGGTGTATGCTTATGCACAATCCAAATTCCTTTGTGATTTAAATATGTTGTCTATCATGATATGTTTTGATCCTATAACCCAAAGATGTACATTTACAATAAAATTACCCTCTCTCATTATTCAACATCTAGGCTTGTAGTTGAGTAGCACCTAGAAGATGTTCATGTCTTCTTTGTTGGTGTTGGGATAATAATATTTATGTCATTTCCAAGTATCATAGGCCTTGTATGTTGTGTGATACATTGTGATTAGATGTCATGTATTTCCATGTTCAATTGTTTTGTACCCTACATATTTGAATGAGTGTTATATCTCTCATCATTTCCATGTGCATGTAGGTCTATGACCTTTGTGTCAATATATGAGGAACATTGAGGGGGGAGGGGTGAATTAGTACTCAAATCAATGAAAAGTAAAGTATTGAAACAAGATAAAAAAATCCACAACACTATAGGACAATGGTTTTTATCATGGAAAACTTGTTACGGGAAAAGCCATGATAGGGATGGAATCCGCAAATGAATACTCTCAGAAGTACTAACCTTATCAAAGATTTAAGTACAAAAGGGGTAATGTCATGCATTCAAGGACACTATCTAAATCTCACTACTCAAATATAAAAGGGAGACCTAATTCCTTTACACAATATATGGACTACAAACCACAAGTGATTAAATGGAGTGCTACATCTATGAATGTACTAGTATTTCCAATTGGGTGCTCAAATTGATTTCTCGCATTTCAAACCTTATCCCTCCTTTTCAGTCAATTGAACCTCTAACCATATAACTTGTAGATACATAGCAATCATAACATTGGTCATTTTTTCAAAACACCTAAGCAACTCAATCTTATACACTAATAATAAAAATTAAGATAACCACTAGGTTGGCCTTAAGAGCATATTAAGTAGTGTGTGATGAATTAACCAAACCCCTTAGAAAAATATAACATGAACCTCATAACTTGATCGAATGAAAAAATTGAGTGCTATGATGTTGGAATAAGATAGATTATACTCTGTCATGGTCCACCTATCTTCACACCATAAGATTCAATACTAGGTGTCCACATTGAAATACTTCCTTAACATAGTCAATAGCTTTGTCTTTGACATAATTAGCCATTTTTTTATTCAATCCTTTGGTATGATCAAGATATATATAGCTAAAATATGGAATGCACATAGTTTCCATCAGTTACAACATATCAATCCTCAAGAGCAACGTCTCTTAACAACACTTTATGATTATCTCCTAGCATGGAGGGATGGATTGTTTGGTTCTATGTGGTTGGGTGGTGTGTCAACTATTTCTTGGGTTCAATGGATACTATATTGAGCATGCAAATTTGTTTCTTCTTTCACCTATGCTTCATGCTTTCTTATGATTGATGAAAATTTATAATTCAAAGACATTTGAGTCTTATGCTAGGCATTGTAATCATGTCTATTTGACCTTTATACATAGTAGATGAATAGCTTTTTGTTATTGAGCATTGGAGTCCAACACAATTATTTCTATTTGATCAAGTTGCATTTGGTTGGTTAAGGTAAATGCATGTAGGAGCCTCAATTTTGGGTTAAAATGAGTTTAGAGCATGTTAGAGACTTCTTAGTTGGTGTTTGAAATCCGTCACATTGTTTTCCTATGTTCTAGTGGAAAAATTTGTCATGTTTGGACATTTTAAGGACCATTTGCAACCTTCTAGAGTATCTTGTAAATTGTATTAAGTGTGAGTTGGTCATGTTCTAAAGTGGTACTAGTAGGTTTGAGGTTTATTTTTGATGGTTGGTTGTCAAAATTGTAGTCTCGACAAATAGTGGCAATGTTGCTTGTCACAATTTTTTCATTAAAGTTTTGACAAAGAGCTAGACATTACAATTTTGATTAAAGCCATGTTGGAATTTCTTGATGGTAAAAGTGATAATGAGTTTAAACATGTGTTGGAATTTTAAAGAGGGTATCCTTCAAAGCATCAGACAAGGATGCTAACCTATGATGAAAGAGATTGTTTCCACTCTAGCATCCTTGTTGGATGCTTTAACGAGTGTTCATTGGAAGTGCGATGAACAATACATCACATTTTTGACAAGAACTATATATATGTTTAAATATATAAAAAAACCAATTGGGTACATTCAAATGGCCTTCACTATCTTGCAAACTATCCATTCCCATCCCTACAAAATAGAAAAAGTTTTGTTCTTTGGCAACTCACCTATTTACTTTCTATGAGATAGTGAAAACTTTCTTCCACTATTTTGTAGGAAGGTAAATAGGTGAGTTGAAAAATAGAAAAAAAATTTCTATTTTGCAACGATGGGAATGGGTAGTTTGTGTTGGTGTAAATAAGTATTTACTTATTACACTTACTTAAGTTTACTTAGGTTAATGCATTATTTAATTATTTATTTAGGTGAGACAATTAGGAGTTTGTGTACTCTCATTGATGTATGCAACTCTAATTATGCACATGGTGTCTACAACATAGGAGTTCACTTCATTCACTGAGTTGTCATGTTGACAACACAGTTATTCACACTCCTCATTTAGCACATGTTGTCTACACCACTGATTTGCATGCTACACCACTGTAGGCTTATCATCACATCATTGAACTTAATCTCATGCTTAATGGAGGATAACCCATATCTAGTGGACATGTGCTTGGTTGTATGACTTATCATGTTGCTAACTTCTATGCATTCTAGAACCTCGCTTGAGGCCTTTATACACAGGCACTCCTTGTGTACTCATAAGTTGGCATATTGAATGAATATCATCATTTTGATCATACATTGTCTATTTTGGTCTACTATGTACTTGTTTGAGTTCTTTAGTTCTTGGGTGAATTCTAGCCTATGCCAAATTCTTACATGGTATCAGAGCTCTGAGGGAGATTCTCATGCATAGTGATTCAAGATTGTTCATATTTTAGCACCTCGACATGAATCTAGAGGATTCACAAAAATTGGGAGGATCTAGAGCCAAATCTGACCTCACCGTTACATTAGGAGCTTTGATTTGGTGAAGATCAACTATAAATTTCCCTATGTTGGGTGAAAGTTGATCATGAGGCAAATTTTTTTTGCAAATCAAAACCCGGAGGCCCCGATTTTTAGTTCGGGTATGGTCGTCTATTGATTTGATTATTTAATTTTTGGATTTGCATTATTGTTATCTCTACATTTTGAGCTTTTTTTTTAAATTTTATTTTTGAAATTAATTTGTTTAGGCAGAAATTTTTTTTTGGCCAAACCAGGCATTCACACCCTAGCTCGGCTCTATATTTTTGGTGGACTTATTTTTTTTTTTTTTTAGGGTATTATATTTATTTAGCGAGCAATTGATATTAATCCACAAACACCATAGTAGTAATCATTCTGCAAGCAGTCCATATTCCACATTAAATTTGCACAATACACTATGGACCTCCACCGATCGAGCAAACAAGAGCACCGACAACCAAGCCCATTCCTAGCATTTCGTTCTACTCTCCCACACTATTCTTGATATAAAATCTTACCCATCCTGGCCCCACAAATGTGGGATTAATCTACAAAAAACTTAGCAAAAGAGAAGAAAACTTTCAGTGCCATATAATTTTTTTTCGATTGTTGTGTATAATTTGGGGGTGCTCAATGACACACATTTGGTCCTTTGTAAAGACACCTATGCATCAGACACATGTCAATATGTAGTGGTACATGAGCCCTCCACTCTTGCAACACATGAAAAAATTCCAGCCGCCCACATGGACAACCATCATTCTAATCTACGTACAACATGTGGCGCACTGCCATATGCATGAGAACCCCAATCTGCAACACATGTGGAGTTTGACTCAGCACCATATAGTCAACAACTCAAAAAATGAAATTTGAAAAATAATTTGACTATTTACATTGTTCTTTTCATCTATGATTGGGGGAAGACTTCTTTGATGATACCTTCTTGTTTAAACAATGATTTGAATCCATTTTGGAAGCATAAACATATGGTTTTGGTTCTTATATTCAGATTGTTCATATACAGTGTTGTAGATGGTTATTCTATATTAGTTTAGTAGTCAAAATGAGGGTTTAGGGCCCATTCCTCTTTATGTTGTCATTGTTTCTTGAGAAATGAGTCTCTAACATTATATTATAAGCTAAAATATTGATAAGAATTTAGGGATGAAGTTGGAGTTGGTGATGACCAAGTTTGGAGGAAATATTACATGTTGGAGATGCATGCCCATAGAGGCTAAGGTTCTTGATAAGGGAAAGGTTGTGCTAGAATGTGTTTGCATTTGGTGAGTACAAGATGAAATAACTCATGTTTGATTCTAGAAGTGTTGGGAAGGTGTAGTTTGAGGAAGCCCTTGTTATGAGGGCCTAAATAGAAGACATAAACTGAGAGTGGCTGACCAAAATAATACCAAAATCCATGGTTTGGGAGAAAAACTAGTTACACGTGTCAAATTTGAATGCTTTTATTATCATATTTGAGAATGTACAAAGTAGAGTTCACATAAAGCAATAAAATTAAAGCTTAAGAAATTAACAATCTCATATATATCTAGAAGTTACAGTCTTTATAAATAATGTAAAGAAATGAAGTAAATTAGTTAACTCTCTTCTCTTGTTGAACAGATTGACTGCATCTCTTTTTATAAAAATAATTTGACAACTATGAATTAGGGCCAAAAAAAATGTATGGAATGTTGTTGGAGGTTTATAGTTGTCAACTTGTCATAATGGTAAGCAGATACTAATTAACCTCTACTAGGACCTCACAAAGCTCACTAATAATCCTTCTTAGGGTTTACTCCAATACCCCACACTAGGATAATTCTTTACTTAATCCTCCTATTCTTTCCAAGGATATCTCTACCAATTTCCTACTTCAATATTCCACTTTAACAAGATGAAAGACTCAAAGCTTCAAGATTCATTCAACTCAACAAGGACTTTACTAGTGTTTTAGTAGGATGGAGAGATCCCATACAAGTCTATTTGATTAGGTTCAATGTGTTCTTTCTCACAAAATTTCATGGTTTCTTACCGATCTCCTCAAACCCTTATTTTAGGGGTAGTAGCCTTTTGCCCTAATTAGGCCTCCAAATTTTTCATTTTGAAAATATTTCAAAAAAAAATCAAGAAGATACCAATTAAGTTATGGTTTTAGAGAGCTTGAATATTTTCAAGGTTTTAGTTCTTCAACCCTCCATACAACTCATTCCTATAAAATAGCCTAATTACAAGGGTTTTAAGACTTTACTTGTTGACAAGACTTACAAAGATTCAAAAGGAACACAAAAAGATTCAAATCCTTCTTAGTTCTTGGAAGCTATACCTTAGATATTTCTATACATACTCCAATCCTTGATTGGCACAAACCAATCAAACTACTCCTCTATCCAAACCCTATAACCATCAAGTCACCTTGTCGGGTATGCTTGAATCCATCTAGGGCTTGATTCCAAAAATAGAAGACCATTTTGTATTGACCCCAAGTTATTTATAGTTCCCTAATATATTCCTAAAGGTTGTTGTGTTCGAACAATTAGAAATCAAATTAGAGAAATTTCTATGATAACTACTCTACCTAGGCCAGTGAACTGGCCAAGAAGAAAAAAATTATTTACAACTACCAAAACATAAAATGGGAACTTAATTAATGCACTAATAAATTACTTGAAATGATTCATCAAACCATGTAATCAAACCACTCATTTCAATCCATTAGAATATAGAGTTCTCAGTTGCAAGATCATTGTGATAGTTTTTTAATGTAACAATTTTCTTTATTAGTCAATATTTCATACACTGGGAACTCTAACCCCTCAAAATAATTTCAAATGAGCTTATACAACTCTATAGTCCAAGTACCATTTTTCTTCATTGATTACCAACCATTTCTTGGTGGCTTTCTAATGTTGCTATCATGTTTTTGTAATTTTTTCACTTTGATGACTTGGAAAGTCATGACACTCCTAAAGGGTCGAGTTTGGTTTCAATAACATATCTAACTATTTTGAGACCCCTCCTACTCATTTTTTAGTCAAACACAAAATTTGACCCATTGTGACAAACCTAAGAAACTATTGCAATAACATGCCAACCTTGAGAACTTGTCATTGCTCTTTTTTAGTTGATTTCTCATTACACTTAAATTTTAGATTATGGTTGTTATCAATATCAAAGAACTTAAATTTTACATCATGATGTATGATTTGAAACATTTACGATGAATACAATTTTACAATGTTCAAAAGTTTAACAATAGACATCATTGATTGTGAAAAATACAAGTTCAACTTTTCTAGCCCTAGATTGGTCTTCATGGTGATAATCCTTGTCATCATCATGAGCTTCCCAAGAAGTAGAAACATCTTCTGTGGCTATCATGATGATATCCATTGCACCAACAACTTCTTAGGCACTCACGCTAGGTCTTCATGGTATAAGAGACTCCACCTTTGCACTAGCAACTTCTTAGGCAATAACACCATGCCTTTTTGGTATAAAAGACTCCACCTCTACTTTTGTTAGACTGTAATCTAGTGGCATTGAGAATAGTAATTACTCTTCAAGAGTTTTCTTCCTATTTGAGGGTTTCTCTAGAATCAAACTTGTTTTTTCATTTTGTGTGTGATAATGCAAGAATGTTTATTTATGCATTTTGAGTTCTTTTCAATTTTAACCCTTGATTGCATAGCATGGCATTTAAAATACATTATAGACTGAAAAAAATGCATGCATTTAAACTCAGTTCTTTACACTTGAAAATCCAACTTTTAATACCATAGATCCTGAGCCTTGGTTTCAAAAGTCACGTGCTACATCTTTCTCCATCTAATTTCAAGTACAATTTTTCTCTATTTTTCCTTATTGAGATGGTTGACAACACAACATAGATTGTGCATTAGTACATGTAGAGTTTGAAGCACCTATACTTGAGAAGGAACATGAGACCCTATATGAAGGCTTTGAAACAACTTTTCTTGCCATTGTATTGTTGTTGGTGAACTTGAAGGTTATGATTGGTTTATCCAATGTAGCAATGACACGTATGTTAAGGTATGTCATCTTCTTTCATTATTTTACTTGTAGTTCCCTTACAATTAACATTAGGTCCATGTAACAATTAATATTATTTAAATTAACAAATTATATTTTTGGTCATAGGTTGATAGGTGAGTTTTTGTTATCACCATCAAACATTCTACCTCACTCGTATTGAGAATTATTTGCCATCATGAAAGATATTGGAATGTAGTATCAAACAAGACATGCATGTTTGAACGATCATATTATATATCATAAACATGAATTTGCAACACAATGCCCTATTTTCCATATTAGTAGATATCAATTAGATCAATTTACAAAAAAGGTGCCTCTCAAGGTTGTTTGACATATTCACATTATTCCACATATGCAATGATTATTCAAGTGCAATAGCTTGGCACAATTTATGGATTACCATGCATGCAATAGAAGTCAAGATGACATTATGCGAATGCCTGCAGATGGTTTGGCATTTAAGGAAATAGAGGAAAAATAGCCACACTTTAAAGAAGAACCTTGTAATCTCAAGCTTTCATTAGCAACAGATGGTGTCAATCCTTTTGGAGAGATGAGATCTACTTACTCGGTGTGGCCTATTTTTGTTATCAACAATAACATACCTCCTTGGTTGTCCATAAAGAGAGAGAACATAATGTTGACACTAATTGTTCTAGGTTTTGATTTAATGGTTATCTAAATTAATTTATTATTACTAATCCATCAAAATATTCATAATAATTATGTAATATTTTTGTTCATTCAACTAGGTAAGTACCAAGTTAAAGATATCAATGTATATATTGAAACCCTTATCGAGGAGTTGATGGTGTTATGGAATGGGGTTACTATGTATGACATCTCTAGACCAATAGGACAAAGACAATTTTAATTTCATGCAATGCTTGTATGGAAAATACATGATGCCCTTGGGCTAACACATTTTTGTGGTATGTTCTCTTCTTAACACCTCTTTTTTGGTATGCTATAGTGACAACACAAAGTTAACACATTTAATCCAATTATACGTGATCTTGTAGGTCTTCAGATAAAGGGATAATTTGCATGTCCAGTTTGTGGTCCAAATAAAAAATCTCATCATTCAAAAAGTTTTAAAAAGTAGGTGTTCAATGAGAATAGACACTTTCTCCATAGAAATCATAAGTACCGAATTATTGAAAAACATCTTTTCAATGGGAAAGAAGAGACTACGTCAAATCCACAGAGAATGACACCTTGCCTAAGGAAGTTGGCATACAATAAAATAAATTGTCAAGGTAATGTCATTCCATCTGATGGTTTTTGTTTCAAATTTATATTTTGATATTGTGTTTTTTTTATTGATGATGTAATTGATGCTTGTGAAGGTCATCAAGGTATCAATGACCAACTTCCAAAAGGACTAAACATTTATCCTACACAACTTAGTAGGTTGCTGTACTACAAGAAACTCCCAACTGTGCATTTTTTTGATCCTATGCATATTGGAAAGAATGTAACAAAGACATTATGGAAAATCTTGGATGGAAGGTGTGACAAAGACCAAATTGTCAAAATTTGTAGTGACATTGAAGAATCCAACCATGCAATGAAAAATGGCATTTAATCAAATAATAATGGAGACCAAATTGATATAATTGTCCTTAGTTGGTTATTTTTAGAGTGGCAAATCAATGCTATAAAAGAAGTCATAAAAAAAAAAAGATTGCCCACAGGATTTGCTGCAAACATAAAAATTCTCATATGAAAGAAAAGTGAATTTGGGCTAGAGTTGAAAACACATGATTGGCATACATTTATTAAGTTAATTCATGTTATTTTATATTTACTATATATTTGTATACTGAATGTAGTTTTAATTGCATTCTTTTATAAAATATTGATAAGATCATTTTACAAATATTGTAGTGTGTTCTACCTCTATCTCTCCCACACCACTTCGTCAAAAATGTTAAATAGGTTATATATGATCTTGGAAAATACATGAGGTGGTTGTCATCTAAAGAAATCAATAAAGAAGATATAAAATATTGGAAGAAAAAAATTTCTCTTCTTATGTGTGAAATGCAAAAGTGTCTACCTCTAAGTTTTTTCAATGCACAAGAACACTACCTCATGCATCAAGTTGAGGAGATTGAGTTGTGTGGACCTATACCAACTAGCTCAATGTGGATGGTTGAGAGACACTTAAATTTTTTGAAAGGCTTGGTTTGACGAAGAGCACATCGTGGGGGTTCTATGGTGGAGGGATATATGGTATACTAGACCATAGTGTATATTAGTGAATATCTTCCTAAGTTTGCAACAAAGATCCATGTATATCATATTTGGGATCCCAACTCAATTAATAAAGTTGAAGGGGAGTACTTGATGGGGAAAGGTAGATCGAGGAAAGTGAGAGGTAAATCTAACATGTTATTGTAGTTAATTAATTGTTATAAATCTTTAATATAAGTTATTTATAATTGGTGTTTTTTTTTTATACAGGTGGTTGAGAGTGGGATGCAATACATTTGTATATTGCAAATAATCTTGATTGGATGATGGTATGGATTGAACAATGTCAACAAAATGGTTTCTCATTAACATGGGAAGGTGTTGCTTCATTGGTTATAGAAGCTCATCATAATGGAGATTCCAATGTTACGTCGATGGTAGTTGATCTAGTAAAGGGTTTAAGAGGTGGAAAGGTATGTACAAATTTATTAATGATCATAACTCGACATATGTTTTGTATCAACTGAGAATGCAAATAATTTACACAAGCTTAAATTTTTTTAGGTCAAGCACCACAAATCTATGTACTACCATGGCCACAAATTTTGCATAAAAAAGTTGGACGACACAAAGAAAACTTGTGATTTTGGGATAACTGCAATTTTTGAGGTCACCAATATATCATCTAGAAATGACATACATCTTCAAAAATATAAAAATCAATACTATGGCATCTTGGATGATATAATTGAGTGCAACTTTAACTCTTTCAAATTAGTTCTATTTGTTGTCAAATGGTACAAGTTACGAATAAATCAAAACGATCTAGATAGAACGATTATTCAACATGATAATGGATTTACAATGATTAATACAAGGTTGTTTTAGCCAGTTGGAGATGAGCCCTATGTTCTTTCAAATCAATGTGAGAAAGTGTTTTACTCAGAGGTTCCACATAAATAGGGTTGGTCATTTATTGTTAAACATAATCCAAGAGGAAGGCTAATAAAGTATAATTTTATGGAAGAAGAAGATATTGAAGATGATGAAGCAGCAGATGATGAAGATCAAGTTGATGGTGATGACGATGACGATGATGGTGATGATGATGATGATGATGATGATGATGGTGATGATGATGATGGTGATGGTGATGATGGCAATGATGATGGTGATGATGGTGATGATGGCGATGATGATGATGATGATGATGAGGATGATGAAGAAGATAATCAATGACATAATTAAAATAATCAATGAAATGATTGACATGATTTATTACTTTTAGTTGTAATGATTACATATTTTTTATGTTCAATTCTAATGATTACATCATATGTTATTTATAATTACCATGAATGTTTATATTGTGTTTGATTATCACCCTTTTTGCAAATAGGCAATTGACTACAGACATCGTCACCCCTTTTGTTGATGATCTTGCATTCCATATATAAGGTAAATTTTTTCATGTTTATGATGTTGCATATTTTTCATGTTGTCTTCTAAGTTATTTTTAGCATACGTGTATCATGTAATTTTTAGCTAACATAAGATAAATGATTAACATATGCAGGAAATTTGATTACATATTTACTGTGTTTAATTCTAATGATTACAACATATGTTATTTATAATTACCATGAATGTTTATATTGTGTCTGATTATCACCCTTTTTGCAAACATGCAATTGACTACAAACATTGTCACCCCTTCTGTTGATGATCTTGCATTCCATATATGAGGTAAATTTGTTCATGTTTACGATGTTGCATATTGTTCATGTTGTCTTCTAAGTTATTTGTAGCATACGCATATCATGTAATTTTTAGCTAACTTAAGATAAATGATTAACATATGTAGGAAATTTGATTACATATTTATTGTGTTCAATTCTAATGATTACAACATATGTTATTTATAATTAACAATGTTTATATTGTGTCTGGTTATCACCCTTTTTGCAAATAGGAAATTGACTACACACATTGTCACACCTTCTATTGATGATCTCGTATTCCATATATAATGTAAATTTATTCATGTTTATGATGTTGCATATTGTTCTTGTTGTCTTCTAATTTATTTGTAGCATACACGTATCATGTAAGATTTAGCTAACTTAAGATAAATGTTTAACATATGCAGGAAATTTGACCCCTTTGGCATGGATCATGCACACTAACATGGATCAGTAGGTATAAGTTAATAAATAGACATAATTTTCTTATATTCTACTTGTTTATCATTGAGCACATATGTTATAAATAGACATATTATATAATCATATAATGTATATATAGAAAAAGAAGGTCTGTATAGAAATATAATTGTATAATCACTTTCAACTTACTACATTTAGAAAAGAATTTAATTTTTTTTTTAGAAATAATGAGAATTTTGGATGAAGCATATATTCCATCCAAGGAGATGATGAAGAGGCTATCTGATTTGAGAGTGCAAGCTCATCGTTATGAAGTAAGCAGTAACGAATCTTTAGTTATAACAAAAGTTCAATAAAGATTTATATTTTATAATCTTTTATGTTGTGAAGTAAAATATGTAATATGTGTTCTTGTTACATGATTTTTTGGAAACTAATCCAAAACCTGGTTAAGGACAACGCGGTGAGGCCAATACTAGTAGAGCTCCAACCGCCACTGGTAAAATAATCTTTTAGTTGACAAGTTACAAGGAATTTTTTATTTCAAATGTTCAATAACTTCTTAAGTTAACTCTTACTTTTATTATTTTAGAATGTCTTTGCTAACAATGTATTATTTAGGTCATCAAGTGCAAGAGACTCCTAGGAGGTTGACAGATATCCATACAAGATTGTCGAGTGCAATGTTGGCAACAAGGGGAAGTCTAGCTAGTAAATCCTTGTTTTGCTATATTTGGTTTTGTGTTAATTATGAGTTGATAATTTGTATTTTAATCTTGGGTGCTTCACATAGTGGATTAATTTTTTTGTGGTAGGAGATGCACTATCTGCTATGCCAGATACAGATCATAATGCATATATTAGTGATAATTCACCATCATTTCCTAGAGCTACCCATGTTTCTAGCATGGGAGTTATGCATACATCGTTTTTGATTGACAATGATGAATCAATGCCTTTAAAATGTCCTAAGATTTTAGGTACTTTAAATAATTATTTTTTATATTGTAATATGCATTTACCTATTCATAAGAAGCTTTGGATTGATTATCCCATGACATTTTTTGTAGGAAACAATACATTTTATAAGAAGTTTTATGACCTCACACTGCAAATAATTTGACCCACCATACATACAAGGTGGAACAATAAGTGAACTAATTTTATCCCACTTTTTTTTTTTCATATCATTAATTGGTGCAACATTTTTCCTTTCATTCAGGTCTTTTCTTTTACTAGCTATATCTAACAATTTTGTGTTTTTTCTTAAAAGGTGGAACTTGAGGGAAAAAAATTAAAAGATCAGCTCATCAAAGATTTAGAGCATGAGTTTGGTATTAATATTTTTGATGAGAAGAAAATTTTAGAAAAGGCTTCCAAACATCTAAAGATTGTGAGGGACTCATATAGAAAGAGACTCATCCAGAACCTAAAGTATGAGCGTCCTCCCTTTATTGCAGTGAGGGAATGGAATGAGTTCATTTTGGATGCAAAGGAGAAAGGGGATGCTCAAAGAGGAATTACACCAGCAAATGCGAGAAGCTATGCAATAGTATTAACTACTAGTACATTAATATAATAATGCACTAATTAGTGATGATCTCTATATCTATATCATCTAACATATTTCAAACTTTTCATAGGTTGTAGGACACATCAAAGGCAACAAAGGCTAGGCTGAAAAAGATTGGGCAGCATAGATTTGGGTTTGGGGGATATTCTAAAATCAAAGCATGTAAATTGTAAGTAGCAGTAAATAGATTATAGAGAAAAATAATTTATAAAATGAAAATAATTTTGTTAATTAATAAAAAAATGTAGGGCTCTAATTTTAATCTAGAGGCCACAAAAGAACACAAAAGAATTGCCTTCAAGCAAGGCTATGTAGTCGTGGCTGAATGCCTACGACAAGCTTCCACTGGCCCAATCGAATAGTCTTTTGGGTAAGTGCACCAAGTTGTGGTGCCAAAAGGGGGGTATAAGTGGTCACCTTTTTATTTCCTTTTTTCTAAAATCAACAATTTTTGAACCTCAACAACAATTTGAAGATAGTTACGCTCAAAATTTTAAGATATAACACAAACAAAAGTGGTAGTCCTTTGAATCTAGTTTCTAAACTACTAATTTTTTTGAAAATGGTTTAGTTTTAGGTCCTCAAAAAAGGGGGCCATAGAAAGTGGTACTGTTTATTCCAAAAAAACATAACACAGTACAAAGTGTGGTCCGCCTAAAATTTTAACTTTTTTTAGAAATTCTTTAATCGTTATAGTCAAAAGTTACCTAACACTATGTAGTTTGTCCGAGATTTTTTGGGTAATTTTATAATGTGTATTTTTTTTAGTGAATTTTTTAATTAGACACATCCCAAAAACGTGAAATATCTGTGTGCTCCCCCTAGAAATGATTGAAAACTAATCTAAACTCAAAACTTCTTTTTTTCAAAGTGTGTAGAATGTACTCTAGTTTCTAAAAAACTAAGTTGTTGCAAAATTCAATGAACAAGCTAAAATATACAACCCAATTAGTTCATGCTGGTTTTTGACAAAAAAGGACATACATTCAAAAGAAATTATAGGTGAAAGACTTGAAATAGTTCAAATAAAAAATAAATTATATGGTTATAGCTAATACAAAAAACTACAATGTCATGTAACCTGATTTTATTGATGCTCAACCACAAGGAAACTTGAAGGAGAGCACAGAAGAAAAATCAATCATTTTTTGTATGTTTGCAGAAAAACACATCTCAGACCAACTTACAAACTCCAAACCTTTGGGTTGGATCCCCAAGGCAAAACAAAACCTTAGGCTTGATAGAATGAAAAGCTTTAAATCGTGTGTGCGCCCTATAGTGCATGCGTGCTATAACACACCCACATTATTTGAAGCTTTTAAAATTTAATTGTTAATAGTGCGTATGCACTTTATAATTTTTTATGAAAAGTGCATACATGCTATAGTGCGTACACACTACAACATGTACGCGCTATTTAACACTTTTTAAATTTAATTCTTAATATTTTTTTGAAAAGCGCATACATGCTATAGTGCGTACACACTATAGTGCATACACACTATGGCTTGGGATACCCAAGCCATAGCATGTGCACACTATAGCATGTATGTGCTTTTTAAAACTAGAAAAGAAAAAAAAGGTGTCATCTTTTTGGCACCACAACTTGGTGCACTTACCCTCCTACATCATGTGCATAGGTAAATATGCCAAAAAATGTATTAGAAATTGAATACTTGAGCAACAATCTATTTGATAATAATGTGCATGACATTGCAATGCAACCTATTAATCATGACACAAATCATACGCCACATCATGAAGCCCCTGATGTGCATCATAATATCCATGGAGGGGCTCATTTTCTATTTAAAACTAATTATGTAATTATTAACACAATTTAACATCTTTAAATGAACTTGGTGTAACCTTTTTGTGTATATTTTAGAGGATATAGAATCATGTCGTGCTGAATGAGTGTCAGAGGATGTTTAGATTGATCAACAGGTAGATCATGTTGCACATTCAGGTAAAGATAATCTATGTTTTATTATTTTAAATTAATTTTTTGATTTATAGTTTTTTTACTTAAATAAAAACTCATAATTCACTAATATAAAATGGTGTGAATTTAACTCATGAAGTACTTGTTGTTGGAGTGGACCCCCCTTTGGTGAAGTGGCCTCATGTTCTTGAATAGATGAGGAGGAAACATGGATTGCAATTAGAACTAGTAGAGGAGGGGGATGACGAGGGCATTGATATTCATCTTAAAATTTTTATGAAAAAAAAGAGAGCAAGAAACCCAAAAAGAAATGATTGTTGTGTGCTAATGAATTTTTTGTGTTAATGAATTATTCATGAATGTTGCGTGTTAATGAATTATTCATGAATTTTGTGTGTTAATGAATGTTATCATGTGATTATAATGATTGAATGTTATATTTTAAAAATGGATGAATGAATGAATGTTATTAAATGTTAATAGGGAATTTAGAGTGATGTTGGGTGGGGGGTGCAGCAAATGAGCTTCCACCTTCACATGGTTGGCCTTGTTAAGTAGAGAATATTTACCTATTCTCAAAACCAAGTGAAGCTCAAACTTTAAAGATAAGCTTATAGTTAATAGTGACAACCAATTAGCAAGTTCAAATGAAGTTCTTCGTTACAGGTACCTTTTTAATTTTTAAAGCACAATGTCATGTTTTAATATTGTGTAGTTTTTTCTTAAGTCAAAGTATTATTTTACAATAAGAATGTAATTAATGACCATTTTAGTAACTATTCTAACATCACTTTATGAGAAATCCTATTTTGGCAAAGATGGCAATAAGTGGTGCTGTCTATTACTTAGGAGATTGGATTACACAGGTCTATATCTCAAAATCATTTACATGTGGTAGAAATGCATACTTACAACTATTTCATTCTACATTTAAAAACATTGATGACACTCTAGACACAAAATAATTCTCATGTTGTTGACTTGACAGTGCTATGAAGGCAAACCAATTTTTGAATTTGAATGAACTTGGATCTTCATGTCTAGTCTCCTTGGATTTAGTCTTCATGGTTCTTTGTCTCATTAGTACTATCATCCTAGTGATGTAACACCTTTGACTTATTTCTTAGTCTCTTACAGTTCATACTTGTTTAATTTAAATAATTTTTGAGTTCCTTGCAAAAAGGGTGTGACAAACAAATATGGTTATACAAGCTCTATTTCCTTTACTTAAACTTGATGTTATGATTTATCATTTGACATTTTATTATTTTGATGTTGAACTTGAAGCATATGATGATACAATGGTATGATCATGATGCTATGATTACAAGTTTATGGTGTTTTTTTTGTTTATATGATATTATGTGACATTCTAATCTGGATACATGCATATAGCCTATATCCATTCATAATGTTTCTCCAAATCATCCTTTTGTTGCTGCATCTTTTCTATCAATTTATTTTCCATCTTCTATTGAGAGTATGGAGATAAGTAAGACCAAGGTTCATGAACTTCTAGATCTTACTTTCTCCATGTGGACCTTGTGTGAGTAGACATGCAAAATTTGAAGAAGGATTTAGATGAGCTATACTCTAAACTGATGCCAATCTGAAGTAGATATTTGGCTATGATATCGTGACAACCAAAACTCCTTGGTCAAGGAGCACCCAATTTACCATCATGTAATCAAGGAGTTCATTAAGGTCATTAGGACCTCTAACCATGCTTAGGAACATTAGTTTTTTCTTTGGATCACATTGGAAGACCATAGTTCTAGGATTGACAAATTATAAGCCTCTAGCTAGCTGTTGGTCATAAATGATCCTATATCTTAGGAATAGGTGTTAGCATGGTTATTTTTCATGTTTTTCATGTTTATATCCATTAGGAATTAAAAAATAAAGTCTTGGACCAAGTTTGGTCACTAGGGGCATTATAATGCACAAAAATACAAAGTTGGTCAAAAAGTTGCTTGACAACTTTTGAGCAACTTTTTAAAAAGTTGTTAAACATTCAAAATATCTTCCCCAAATGGCTAGTCGGTTCAAACCAACCTTGTAACTATATTAGATAATTATTGATAAAAATTCCTAATCTATTTTATAAATACTCAATGATAATTGGATCTTTGTACTTGCAGATTGGCCTTTTCTGCCTGCAACTTTGTAATCTATTGGTGGATGTTCCACACGATTCCAACAGAGGCATAGATTGGATCTCTGTGCCTTGCATTCACTTCATAGACTATGTTGTTCATTGCATCTCTCTCATCTCCATTGGAATTACTTCCAACATTTTTATCATATTACTTGCTCCAAATACTCTATGAGCCTCTATATACCCAGCCTCTTGAGCCTCTATATACCCAGCCTCTTCGCTTATGTATGGAACAAAGAAAATGTAGTGTTCTTTGTTAATATAAGCTCTAAATTTGTAGTGTTCTTATTTGTCTCGATTAATTCTATCTTAGAAAAAGGGTCTTATCTTTGCCTTTAGATTTATAGTGGAGGTTTGGTGAGGCCACTAATATATTCTAGTCCTTGTATGTAGACAAAAATATACATGGGAAGGCAATTGAATCAGCCTTTGTTATCCATATGTATGGCATTGTTTTTCTTTGATTCTATCCACAAAGTTACTATTTTCCAAACTTGGTGGTAGGAAAGATTTAATAGGCTCAGTGACTAATTGCATTTTAATATTATGTCCTAGATGCTCTTGCCAAGGAATTTATCAACAAGTAGCCAAATAAGGGGTTATAGTTATTAATGCAATTTATGGAAATGCCATATGACAATTGGAAAGCCCATGGCTTCTTGCCTAAGGCAACCATTGCCAATGAAAGATGAATAGGATGATGACAAGTTAAATGAGGGATAACATTTATTAATTCAATATTTATTTCCTTTTTTTTCAATCTGAATTTATTATGATTACCTATTGAATTTTTCTTGGTTGATCAACCATGTAAATCTAGATGACATTATAAGTATTGCTAAGAAACACGTATAATTATATGTTGTTTATGTTCTAGATTCATAAAATTTGTCTACTATTAATATGTTTAACTTCCTTCATTTTTCCTGCTAATATTTGCTTGGTGATGCAGTGTTTATTAGTGAGTGAGTATCAACATATATGAAGGACCCTACAAGTATGATGAAGAGGATGCAACTTATGCACTCTTCTGTTGATGTGATTGGGACTGTAAGTTTTTTTGTCACATTTATTTGTTTGAATAATAGAGATTAGTTAATGTTATTGGCTTTCATTCTTGATAAATAATTCTTTTAAATTTTATTTTTCCCCGTAGTCTTCACAAGCAATGGTGTCTTGAGAACCAAAGTTTCAGGAAAAAGTAGCTGAGGTTTTAAATTTGCATAAGGGAGGTTGAATTTAGATGACAGTTTCTCATTTCAAATATTTTTATTGGGAAGATAATTGATTGCTAAGACAAGACTTTCTATCTTAGTGATCAATTATCTTCCCAAGAAAAAGATTTGGAATGAGCTTGCACACATCTAAACTCAACTTATTTTACATTTATGGTTCATATGCGATTGTTTGGACTAGTTTGGTGAGAGTTTCCTTAAGTATGTTTTTGTTTACTCAAGGAAACTCTCACCAAACTAGTCTAAAAAATCACATAAAGAGTTGAAATGTGCTTGACACGTCTAAACTCAACTTCCTTTGTCGCAATTACAAATTAGTCTTTGAGAGGATTTGGTTTGATAGATGAGGCCAAGGCTCTACTAGAGTAGGATTGCCCTGGAGTGGTCTCTTGTGCTGAAATTTTGGTACTCATTGCTAGAGATTCTCTCTTTGTAGCAGTGAGAAATGATGACCCAAAGCACTCCTTTTCTTTTTCTAATGTTTCTTTAATGTGGATTTTATATAATTCATTAGTTTTTTTTACTATCTACTATATAATAAGAATCTACATTGATACTTCTTTGACTGACAACTGAAAATAAAGAATATCCATAATAATGAAAGAACAAAAATTATACAAAACATTATCAATTATTGTAAAAGCTTTGTTCTCATAGGAGCCTTTTAAATTGCACAAAATTTGATTGTAAATCATAATTTCTCTATGGAGACTTAGGATATCATGCAAATTTATTCCTCCTTCCCATTGTTTTGTATGAAATAAATCATGTGATGTACAAAACAATGGTGTGGAGGTAGAAATGTGCACGATACCCTGAGTCTTGCACTAAAAAATTATTCTTTAGAATGAAATTTTGTGTAGTTTAGAAGGCTCCTATGAGAGCAAATCTTTTGCAATAATTGGCATAGCCTATCTAAATTTCTACCAAGTGTTGGTCTCAATTTAGATGAACATGTCTTCCCTTTGCCATCAAATCTATGGTACCAACATAGAAATTTAAGGGGTGTTGGTTGAAATTTTGACCAACAAAGGTCACACATTTTGATGATGGTTGGTCAATTTTTCCGTCCATGGTATGACACCACCATAGAAGATTGAAGGGGTCTTGGTTGTAATTTTGACCAAAAAAGGTCACAAATTTCGATGACAGTTGGTTTTTTTTACTGTTGAAGGTTTGGCTTCACCGTCAAAAAAGTCAAGGGTTGTTGGTTGAAATTTTGACCAACAGTGGATGCAAATGAGAAAGAAGAGTTCAGGCTGGACTAAGAAAATTGATGAACCTCTCATCGGTAAGTCAACCTTTTTAAAGTCAAAATTTTGATGAATAATGACTATGATGAAAAATTGATTAAAAAAGATTGACGACAATTTTAGTCATCTATTTGACCAACTGTGGTCAAAATTTTGACCTATTCTTGTCAAATTTTAGGGCTAAATTTACTAGTGTATTTTATAGTAAGTTTTTTTGTTGGTCTCTATGTTGTGTATCATATGATCATAATTCTCTTCCTATCATTATCTTGAATTTTCATATTGTCAAATGATTCCTTGTTTTACCATGTTATTATCACTTTACCCTTCATGTAATTGGGCGAGATATGTATATTACTATTGTACCCTTGTAAACTAATTTAATTATTACTGTAGGTTATAAGCTCGGGGTGGATGTAGCCACAATTGTGGTGAACCATGATAAATTCTTGTGTCTTGCTTCCTTGTATATTGTTTATTTTTCTTATTATACAGTTGTACATTTTGAATTTGTTATGAATTTGTGATCTCATGGATGCACAAGTATATGTTATTGATGAAATGGAGAACATTTTTGTCCTTAATTGTAAACTTGGACCTATATTCCCTTGTTAGGAAAAGCATATAAAGATGTTAAAGGAAGAGTCCTAAGTCACACACAGATGTATCTAAAAATTGTTGCTACATTAGTGAGTTAAAGATTTATTTCATGGTGTTAGAATTTTTATTTATTTTATCATTCAAAGAAATATGAAAAGGAAAAAATAAATAAATTTGTTGTTGTGCTTTGATCAAGGATTTTTCGGGCATGACAATATGCCACATTTTGTATATGGATCTATGCATTTATATATATATATATATATTTGTGTAATTTGTCTATGGATACATGAACTTTGATATATATATATATATATTTGTGTAATTTGTCTATGGATACATGTATTTTGACATATATTTTTGTCATTTATGTGCACAATGACATACATATTAATTTAGTATAGTATTGTTCAATTTATCATGGATCATGTGTATTTTTCATGTATATGGAATATCATTCATTTTGATAATGTTTTTTATATTCGATTCAAATGCAATAATTTGTGAATATCATTTTAACAACCTTTACTATCAAATTTTGATGCAATTTTTAATTTGAAATAATCTCTACAATCCACCTCCTTCACCCTGGTACATCAACTTTACAAAGAAAAATGCTAACAAGTGCTATTATGAGACTTTACTACACATTCAACTAACCAAGCCCACATGACATTTTGGTAATACAAGAAATATTCAAGGCTTCCATCAGCATCATGACATTGATATGTATGAGTTTGGATCAACCAATAGCTCTACAATAACTAAAACTCAATAGCTCAAAAAAATTTCAACTACATGTTGTTGTTAGCACATTAAAATAATAGTCATAACAAGGTCATTTCACACCTTATATAGGTGTTTCCAACCTTGTATGGTCATGATCAAACCCCTAACTAACTCTTTGCACTCATTTTCAACTTTGCAAGAAAAAGTTGCAAAATTGCAATTTTTGATATAACTTAAAATTCTTAATTAGACGAGTTCACCAAACTTGGTAAGGGGTCCTATTAGGTTTTTTAGACATTCCAAGATGGTTTTTGACCCTTGGTCAACTTTTCTACCACTTTGGTCAACCTAACCCCTATTGAGAAACTTATAGACTAATAATAACTTAGGAGAAAAAACCCACTTAGCAACTAAGTTAACCTTACCTAAGGACCTAATAGGTCTTATTAAACCACTAGTGATATGGCTAGCATAAATACAAGCCAAAATGGCAAGAAAGAAGTACTACCTAGGTGCTCCTGCACTAGGGTGGTCACGAATTATGAAGGCTCTCCATGGCTAGAACAAGGGTGTCAATAGGGTTTACCTACCCATCTATAGCAAATGGAACTGGCGATTTGATGCCAAGATCAGTAGTTTCAAAGTTACACTGTGATGCACCTATGAATTGAGGTACACTATGAGTTTTGGCATTGAGAAAGATCATTGTGCCAAATACAAATAGAATGTGATCTCTCAAAAATGAAATAGGTTATTTTAGGCCTTGGTATGAAAGTCATGTAGCATTTGACATTTCATTGATAGCCCTCATGAGCTCTAAGTTATGACCCTCAGAAGATTGACCTTAATACTCACTTAGAGCACCTTGGAGACTCTTCAGTATGGGGTGGCCATAGACAATGGAGGCTTTGCATGGCTAAAAAAAGGGTATAACTAGGGTTCACCCACTCATATAGAGATAATGGTGCTGATGATTCGATGCCAAGATCAACACTCTTCACTGGAGATCTCTTCACACATGCCCTTGCTCCATCATGTTCCCCTTTCCCATGGTCAGACTAAAAAAAAACTCCAAATTTGAGGCACCCCCCCCTCTACATCATCCTATACAACCAATAAAACATGAGAGCATTCTTGAATTGACCTATACAATTATCTGACTAAATGATATGTCTATCCATAGAAATTGAAAGCTCCTATAAGAAATCAAAATAATTCCTGAAACAATGTTGCATAAACTCATGAGAGTGAGATCTATCATCACTCATATAAAAATGGTACTCTCTAATAATCTTCTAATTATCTTTCGCACTATCAGAGGCATGTCTATATGTTATGTGGATGAAAATAGCAATCTGAATGGAGTTGTAATACTAATATTGTGTCTCATTTTGAGGCTGCAATGTATAGTTCTTAGCAAAGTAAGCAACTAATATAATAGTGCCAATGGGAAAAGTCTCCTTCGAAATTCTAAATTTTTGATCCAATCACTGAAACCTGTGACTATGTCTTTCATACTTGTAGAAAAGACTTGTCTTGAAATCTGAAATAAAACTAGCCACACTAATTTCTTTTGCAACCAATTCACATCTAGAGCCCTCACTGCCACTCTTTAATGTACATTTCATCATTTCATATACCCTTTTTTTACTATTATCTTACCAAGATCTTGTTTGCACCCCTCATGAAAACATGTGTCAAACTTGGATAAACCACCACATTTTGAACACTTCTCATTTAAGCAAGCATTTCTATAAAAGAAACAACCATCAACTCTATGACATAAAAATTGATCTAGCAATTCTCTTGATGATTTTGGAAGATCACTAGCACCACAATTCTCCAATATTTATCTACTATACAAAGTAGAATGGATGGAGCATAATAGTTCATGGTGCATAAAAAACTCGACATGATATTTGCAACAACATGTATTTTTAAATTTAAGTGGCACACAATAAAATGTCTTCAAAGAATCAAAAACCCTTTGTGATATATGAAATCTTGGATGAATCTCTCTAAATTGTTTGTAAAACATAGTTTGACTTACCTCCAAATAATTTTTAGGATGTGGTGTGTAGTCTCTGATATCAATTCTCAACTTTAACAAGTCTTTAACATTGGGTGATATTCTTGAGTTAGAGTGCTAAAATTGTGCAATTTCTTCCTTCACATCATCATATAGCTTCTTATAAAAATATGGAAGTCTCCCACCAAAATCTAATGTTTCATTTTGAAGAGGATCATCAATTCTCTCTTGTCAACTAAGTGCTCTTCTCAAATTAGTATGTTTTAGGTTCAAGTTAAAACAATTTTGTCTCATATATCTACCCTTTCTCAAATGATGACTTACCAAAGAGGTTGTAATAAACCTTCAAGCAACTCTCTTATCCTTCTCCTTGCTATTTTTTCCAATGCTATTGGGAGCACTGAAAAGATTCTTCATAATAATGACATTTATTTCCAATTTTTTATTGGCATGAATCTTCAATTTGGTAAGCATAGGTCTCATCTTTTTCATCTTTAATAAGTGCATAAAAAGTTGACATTGCTCCACCACTGCCTTGTTGTCAAAAAACATCTTATATAGTCTTAAACCCATAACTAAATGGTTCTTTCTGATTTTTTCCCTTCCAAATTGGTAATAATCATTTCATCAATTTAAATGATCCATTTTGGTATTCTAGAACCTTCATGTCAATTATAATTAGGAGATATGTAAGGTTCCTATGCATTCTCATTTTTGACATGGTGAATCATACATTTTACATTATGACCTAGTACCATTTCATTCTACAAATTATCATTCTCTAAATTTTCAATCCTAGCATTATTGTTATCAATTGGTACATTTTCATTCCCCAACTGCACATATTCATTATCTGACTCTATGATTTCACCTTCAACCAATACATCATCAACTTGGCTCATATTTAACATACCTTGTCTCTTCCTTCAATGGTTTAGCTTGTCCCTTTCCTTATATGCTGCAATGTCTTTATTTGATACCTTCCTTTTCATTTAGCCTTTTGACAACTCCCGATCCCCATTCAAAAAAATAATATCAAACACCTAATCATATATTATCAAAACTTTTTTGATTGTATGGGCCCCAAAAAGTTAATTTTCTCCAAATCTGTGAAAATGGCCTGGAAAAAATGTGATTGTTAGGTCTATAGTGATAGGAAATATGTTGGGAAAAGCATGCCAGTATTTCAGGTACCTGATCTCATATCAAGTATCTGATAACAAATTAGATACTCAATATGAGATTGGGTACCCAAAATTGATTCCCAAATTTTGGAGGAAAGCAAAAAAATTATGTGGGCAATGTGAACAAATTTGATTATTATATATGATTAATATATATGATTATTATAATATATGATTATTATATTATATTATTATTAAATATAATATAGGAATATATTATTATTATGACCTATGATCCATTTGATTGGTTTGAATGCATCAAAATGGGTCATAGGTTTACCAACGATCCCTCTCGACATATTTGTTGACAACATATGTCTCTAGGGGCCCTACGACCCCTAGGGACTGATTTGGTTGGTTCTAATGCATCAAGAGGGGTCATATGTTATATATGTCCCTAGGGGGCCCTAGGACTTGTAGGGACACATTTGGTTGGTTTGAATGCATCAAAAGGGGTCATAGGTTAACCTATGATCCCTCTCAATGCATTTCATGACAACATAAGTCCCTACCGGCCCTAGGGCCCCTAGGGACCCTTTTGGTTGGTTCCAATGCATTGAAAGGGACCCCTTTTGATGCATTTCATGACAACATATGTCCCTAGGGGCCCTAGGACCCCTAGGGATCCATTTGGTTGGTTCAAATGCATTGAAAGGGGTCATAGGTTAACGTATGACCCCTCTCAATGTATTTCATGACAACATATGTCCTTAGGGGCCCTACGACCCCTATGGACACATTTAGTTGGTTTGAATGTGTCGAAAGGGGTCATAGGTTAACCTATGACCCCTCTTGATGCATTTCATGACAACATATGTCCCTAGGGGCCCTACAACTCCTAGGGACCAATTTGGTTGGTTTCAATGCATCGAAAGGGGCATAGGTGAACCTATGACCCCTCTTGACTCATTTCATGACAAAATATGTCCATAGGGACCCATTTGGTTGGTTATAATGCATCAAAAGGGGTCATAGGTTAACCTACGATCCCTCTCGATGCATTTCATGACAACATATATCCCTAGGGGCCCTAGGAACCCTAGGGACACATTTGGTTGGTTTGAATGAGTCAACATGGGTCATAGGTCAACCTATGGCTCCTCTTGATGCATTTCATGACAACATATGTCCCTAGGGGCCCTAGGGCCCCTAGGGACCCATTTGGTTGTTTTCAATGTATTGAAAGGGGTCATAGGATAACCTATGACCCCTATTGACACATTTCATGAAAACATATGTCCCTAAGGGCCCTAGGACCCCTAAGGATGCATTAGGTTGGTTCAAATATGACAAAAGGTGTCATAGGTTAACCTATGATCCCTCTCAATGCATTTCATGAAAACATATGTCCCTAAGGGCCCTATGACCCCTAGGGACCAATTTTGTTGGTTCAAATGCATTCAAAGGGGGCATAGGTTAACCAGTTATCCCTCTCGATGCATTTCATTACAATATATGTCCCTATGGGCCCTAGGGCCCCTAGTGACCTATTTGTGGTGTAGGAGCACCTAAAGTACAAGAACATGAGAAATTTAAGATTCCTTATTTGAGATATATAAATCCATTTAGTCATTTATATTGTATTTGAGTCAAGTTGTAAAAGGATACGAAGCCATTATGTCAAAAATGTAAAGTTTACATAAAAAGTTGTAAAATGCAACACTGAGAAAGCTACTAACAATACAAAAATGATGTAAAAAGGTATATGGTTGGTCTTGGGGGTAGTTAGGAAGGTTTCTTACTATAAAATGGATATAATACCATTTTATGGTTGATCCAAATCAATATGGGAGAAGAGAAAATATTTTGATACATTTTTTGTACATTCTATTGTTGTTGTTTTGATTGGTGTCTTAGTTTTAGTGTTATTTCCAAGCCTTTTATGGACCTATAAAATATATAAACTATGAAATATAGTAATGAATATATAGAATGATGAATTTTCCTTCTCATGATTTTAGTTTTGTTCAATTTTATAAAGAAATGAATAAGTTATGAGTATTTTGGTGAAAGTGGGTATTGCAGATTTAAGGTCATGTTATAGCATGTCGTATGGACACATTTTGGAGACTTAAGAAAACTAATAATATGAATTGGAAAGATATTTGAATTATCTTTTATTTCCTTTTGGTGTGAGTCATTTGTATGCATATTTGTGAAAGTTATGAATATTTTAGTGAAAATAGGTTTTTAAATGGCTTCAATGGTGTTGCAGACAAAGATTTGACCTTATAAAATGATTTATGAATTGGAAAAATTAATGGTTTATAGATTAAAAGACTAGCCTCATATAAAATATATTTAAAATTGGTTTTCTTTCAGTTGGAGCCATTTTGTGAAATATATTTGATGCCCTAGGCAAGGTTACTAGTTTTATTTCTGGTTTATAATAGAGAAAATGGGTCTAAGTATAGAGACTATAAATTTCAATGGATAAAGGTTGATGTTTTTGTATTAAAACATGTTGTGTTTTTCCTCATTAGATGCCTCTAAAAATGGAATTTATTCAATGGATATTGAAGGGATCAACATTTATCCTACTAATCATTTGGTTTTGTATTATGCATTGCATCAAATTGGTATCAAAGCTTGAAGATCTTGAGTGTGTGGGTAGAGTACCAAAAGAAGCAATCCACACTAGTACCTGAGATATTTGGTATTTGTTTTGTTGACAATTTTTGGTTGTAGGGTTCTTATCCATCAAAACTATAATAAGAATGTGTGTGTGTGAAAGATCTAAGAAGAGGTCTTAATATTGTCTTGATCAAGATGAGGCTGGGTAGAAGGTGTAAAGAGAGAAACCACTACGAGAGGGTGGTAGTACATCTTCTAGGATCTTGGATGGGTAAGATGGCAATAGGTTGGTGATGTAGAGGATTTCAGTAAATGAATGATTCAACTTCAAAGTTTCTACAATTCACCTATGTTTCAAAAGACTCAATTCATGAATACACCCTTCCCAAAAGAAAAAAAATGGTAAAATATATCTATTAACATTGGACTACAAAGGATTCAAAAGGATATTGGGTTTACAACAACACCCAACACTCCAATCTTGAGCAATCTTCCTTAAACTCTTCTACTTTACATAGAATAACCACAAAAACTTGTCATCCCAAACAACTTATCAAGAAATTTTTTTTGAACCCTGAATCATATCAAACTAAAACCTTTCACATCCTTTTGATTCATTAATTCAATCTCAAAAAACAAATAAGCCAAGATACACCACTTCGCTACCCTCTCGGTAGACCTATGGAAAGTCACAATAACTTTTTAACTAGACCAAATTTCTTCAATCCCTCTAATGAGTTTGGGAATAACTAGGTTTTCTTCATTATATCTAAAACACATTAAAATCCAATAGTTCAGTCCCAAGATATTGACCCCACATTAGATTGCATTTTCTACAACCTTTATTTCTGAACTTTTACCCTTTCTCCAAACTGTGATCACTCTTTCTTATTGTTTCTACACATCACTTGTTAAATATATATAATACAATTTTAGATATCAAAATCCCATGAATATTAGGCCTTTATGTTCATGTAACACATAATTTTATTAAAGCCCTACTGTACAATAATTTAGAACTGAAATGTGCAACACCAATCTCAAAATTAATGTGACAATGATTCTGTATAAAGATAAACTCATTCAAAATGATCTGCAACTTGTTGGAACAAGACTCTCAATGCATTATATGGTCCTTTGAATAATAAATAAAGAAATAAAAATTCTTTATTCTCCACAAAAATCTATGTTTGTACTTTGTTGTTTATATATCCTAATTTTTATATTTGATTCCTTTATTCATAACTTTTAATCTTTATCATTTCTTGACAAACCCTTTAGTGAAATTGTTTCAAATTATGAATCCTAAAACATATCCAAATAAGAGCCCAAAAAAAAAATCCATTGAAAGTTATAGTCTCTGTACTTAGACCCATTTTCTTTATCATAAACCAAAAATAAAACTAGTAACCCTGCCTAGTGCATCAAATATCTTTCACAAAATGACTCCAACTTAAAGAATTTTTTTTTAAATCTACCTTATATGAGTTTAGTCTCTAAATATATAAGCCATTAATTTTTCCAATTCATAAATCATTCTATAAGGTCAAATCTTTGTTTGCAACACCATTGAAGCCATTTAAAAACCAATTTTAACTAAAATCTTCATAACTTTCACAAATCTACATAAAAATGACTCAAACCAAAAGGAGAAAAATATAATTCACATATCATTCCAATGAATATATTATAGGTTACTAGTCTCAAAAATGTGTCCGACATGCTGTAACATGACTATATTTAGGGAATCTTAAATCTGCAAATACCCACTGTCACCAAAATGATCATAACTTATTCATTTATTTATGCAATTGATCAAAAACAAAATCATGAGAAGGAGAATTAATTATTCTATCTATCCATTATTATATTACATGTTTTCTAGGCTATATAGAGCCGTACAAGGCCTAGACATAACACTAAAACTAAAACACTAATCAAAATAACAATAATAAAATGCACAAAAAATGTATCAAAGTATTTCCTCTTCTCCCATATTGATATGGTTTGACCATAAAATGGTATTTATATAAATTTTATAGTTATAAACCTTCCTAACTACCCCTAAGACCAACCATATACCTTTTTACATCATTTTTTTATTGTTAGTAACTTTCTCAATGTGGCATTTTACAACATTTTATGCAACTTTTATATTTTTGACAAAATGTCTTCATAGCCTTTTACAACTTGACCCAAATACAATATAAACAACTCAATTGGATTTAAATATCTCAAATAAGGAATCTAAAATTTCTCATAGTCTTGTACTTTCGGTGCTCTTGCACCAATTTGGTTGGTTACAATGCATTGAAAGGGGTCATAGGTTAACCTATGACCCCTCTCGACGTATTTCATGACAACATATGTGCCTAGGGGCCCTAGGACCCCTAGGGAAGCATTTTTTTGGTTTGAATGGGTCAAAAACCTCTTGATGCATTTCATGACAATATATGTCCCTAGGGGCCCTAGGGCCCTTAGGGACCCATTTGGTTAGTTCCAATGCATTGACAGGGGTCATAGGTTAACCTATGACCCCTCTCAATGCATTTCATGACAACATATGTCCCTAGGGGCCGTAGGACCCTGGGGATGCATTTGGTTGGTTTTAATGTGTTGATAGGGGTCATAGGTTAACCTATGACCCCTCTCGACACATTTCATGATAACATATGTTCCTAGGGGCCCTACGATCTATAGCGACCGATTTGGATGGTTCTAATGCATTGAAAGAGGTCATAAGTTAATCTATGACCCCTCTCAATGAATTTCATGACTACATATGTCCCTAGGGGCCTTAGGGCCCCTAGGGACCCATTTGGTTGGTTCCAATGCGTCAAAAGGGGTCATAGGTTATGGTTAACATATGAACCCTCTTGACCCATTTCATGAAAACATATGTCCCTAGGGGCCCTAAGACCCCTAGGGATGCATTTGGTTGGTTTGAATGCATTGAAAGGGGTCATAGGTTAACCTATGACACCTCTTGACACATTTCATGACAACATAAGCCATTTTGTTGGTTCTAATGCATCAAAAGGGGTCATAGGTTAACCTATGACCCCTCTTGACACATTTCATGACAACATATGTCCTTAGTGGCCCTAGGGCTCCTAGGGACATGTTTGGTTGGTTTCCATGTGTCAAAAGCCTCTCGATGCATTTCATGACAACATATGTCCCTAGGGCCCTAGGACCCGTAGGGACACATTTGGTTGGTTCAAATGCCTTGAAAGGGGTCATAAGTTAACCTATGACCCCTCTTGATGTATTTCATAAAAAAATATGTCCCTAGGGGCCCTATGACCCCTAGGGACCAATTTGGTTGGTTCAAATGCATTGAAAGGTGACATAGGTTAACCTATGACCCCTCTCAATACATTATCCCTAGGGGCCCTAGGGCCCCTAGGGACCCATTTGGTTGGTTGCAATACATCGAAAGGGGTCATCGGTTAACCTATGACCCCCCTCGATGTATTTCATGACAACATATGTCACTAGAAGACCTCGGCCCCCTAGGGACACATTTGGTTGGTTTGAATGTGTTGAAAGGGCTCATAAGTTTACCTATGACCCCTCTTGATGCATTTCATGACAAAATATGTCCCTAGGGGCTGTAGAGTCCTTAGGGACCCATTTGATTGGGTCTAATGTGTTGAAAGGAGTCATAGGTTAACCTGTGACCACTCTCAATGCAGTCCCTAGGGGCCCTAAGACCCCTAGGGACATATTTGGTTGGTTCGAATGCATCAAAAGGAGTCATAAGTTAACCTATGATCCCTCTCAATGCATTTCATGAAAAAATATGTCCGTAGGGGCCCTAGGACCCCTAGGGACTCATTTGGTTGGTTCCAATGCATTGAAAGGACCTATGACCCCTCTCGATGGATTTCAATACAAAATATGTCCTTAGGGGCCCTAAGACCCCTAAGGATGTATTTGGTTGTTTCGAGTGTGTCAAAAGGTGTCATAGTTTAACCTATGACCCCTCTTGATGAATTTCATGATAACATATGTCCCTAGAGGCCCTAGGCCCCCCAAGGACCCACTGGCTGGTTCCAATATGTCAAAAGGGGTCATAGGTTAACCTATGACCCCTCTTGATGCATTTCAAGACAACATATGTCCCTAGGGGCCCTAGGACCCTTAGGGACCCATTTGGTTGGTTCCAATGCATTGAAAGGGGTCATAGGTTAACCTATGACCCGTCTCGATGCATTTCATTACAACATATGTTTCTAGGGGCCCTAAGGCCCCTAGGGCTCCATTTGGTTGGTTCCAATGCATCAAAAGGGGTCATAGTTTAATCTATGACCCCTCTCTACTCATTTCATGACAACAGATCTCCCTAGGGTTCCTACGACCCCTAGGGATCCATTTAGTTAGTTCAAATGCATCAAAAGGCTCTCTTGAGGCATTTTATGATCATATATGTCCCTAGGGGCCCTAGGATTGTAGTGCCTACCTTAGTTTGCATTTTGCTATGATGGATTTTTGTATTGCACTTTGTAAATCCCTGGTGTATTTTCCTTTAATTAAGTCTAATTAAATTATTTAATTAATGATTTAATTTAGTTTATTTAATTAATTGGGAAATTAATTCAATAAAATAATTTGATTTGGGAATGAAAGTTGTAATTTTAGAGTTGGAACGTGATAATAATTATTTAACCTAATAATAATATTTATTTAGAGTTCAATTTTAAATGAATGCTAAAAAATATTATTATTTAAGTTAATAAATATTTTAGTAATTAAATTTTGAAAATAAATTTGGAAGTGGAAAAGAAATAAATTCAATTAAAATTTTCATGATTGCATGAAATTTAAAATTAATAAATTAATTTAAAAAGAGTCAAGTAAACTAATATGCATTGTTTAATATTTATTCGCTTAGGAGTGTGTGCACCTCCTTGATGCACGAGTTGTCTTCTGCACGAGAGTTAGCATACTAATTAAGTGCATGGTGTCTATAATTGTATCATTCTTATCCCGTTATCAAAAAGGTGGGATAAGGCTTGGGTTGAGTTGTTAACACTTATCACTCGGTTGTTTGTAAGGACATTCTGGGTGCTTTGTAGGAGGATTTATCTACCATGGATTGGCTGGCCCAAGGGGAGGTAGAGGAAGTTGTAACGACACCATCAATGCATAAAGAGAAAAGACTCACTTGGTGCACAAGCTCATCCATAAGATTGATCTTAGAATTCTATTGAAAGCCATTCAGAAAGGTGCAATCACTTCTCATATTTGAATTTAGGGATTCTTCAGCTATGTGTTTTAAAAAAAAATGCTTTATCACTAGCATGTAGTGCTTCTAGCTGTATCCATGTGCTTATAAGGGACAATTATCAGATCTTGTTTTCTTTGTTGATAGTCAATGATTATATGTAATGTAACTTAGTATGTCTTAGTAGAAGATTTTTTGGAATTAAGGTATACCCAATACCAATCTATCCTTTTAATTGTTACACTCAAACTTTTAACTTCTTTTTCCCTTCCTTACTGCACGTGGATTAGATGAAATTTGCATATTGATCTGTACAACAGATTGTGTATTTGAAGAAAGTTAGTTTCCTTTTGGTATCGTATCTTATTCTGGGTTCCTTTAGATTTCTAGATCTATTTCCATAAAGCAAAGGTAAAATGATTGGCATATGAGAACCACAGATCTACCACTATATTGTGATGATGACTGAGTACTATATCTTGCCGATTGTTTAAACACATAAGAGATTGTATCTCACGATGCAACACCTCACTATCTTATTTACATGCTTCTGGGTAAAAGACTCCTAGTATGTGATTAATAACTCTAGGGCAATGAAATCTCCATCTATAAGCGTGAATGTAGGAACATACCAATATAGATATATTGTTGTTATAATAATATGGTTGTTGCATGGTAATGGGAGCAAAGTTAATAATAGCCATCTTCTAATTAGAGAATACTATGTCAACATAGCAATAACATTCTCCAGTCTTCTTGTTCTTATTTAAGGAGATTTTGTGAGGCATCTGGGTCACAAAGGATTTGGATTTCAATCCATCAAACAATGTATCTTCTGTATAATTATAAACTCCTTTCTCAATCTTCCAAACCCCATTGATAGATTGCATAAAATAGCTTAAGCACTTTCCCTTGCTACCAAAGAAAGGAATTATCATTTAATTGTACCCAAAAGTACTCCAAGAGATTGCTACAATGTGAATCTAATAGTCCTACATATATGACTCGGCCTCCTCGTCTCATGAAGAGAAGTTGCAATGTTTTCATTCGTTTAATGAGAAATGAATCTTGAGTAGAAGATTAAATTAATCAATAGGTGGAGCACACAGTTAGCATATATTAAAGGACTAATTATCTTGTCAAAGCCTCAGAGAGTGCAACTTAGTACATGATTGAGGTGTGTATATATTACATAGAACTAAGGGAGTAGGGTTTCCTCTATTTGAGCTCACCATACCTGCCTGCTTCTATATAGATGTTTCTTGAGAAGAACATAGGTTGCAACATTATTATGATAACAAGAAGACATGTAGTTTGAAATAATCAGTACATATTCTTATATAACCTGCAAGCACGAAGAAATTATTTTCACGAAACCTTACTTTCAAATATATATATATTAAAACAGCCTATGTCTGGGGTTAATTTAGTTGAATGAAAACTTTAGAATGATCATATCATTAAAAATGACTATTGAGTTACAAAATGCAAGTTATAGTTAGTAGTCACATCAAAGGAGCATTATTTTCACTTCACAGTAGAGATCCTTTCCACAAGGTAATCTTTAACCTATTGTGATGAAGAGTACAATGAAGATTCATAAAAATTATTGCATATGGTGATTTCTTTAGCTTGTCTTGTACGTGGATCCACCCCTTGTATTCTCAAATTTTCCTCCATCTATTGTGGACAAAACCCTTTCAAGCCATGCTAGCTATCAACAAACTGTCACCATGAAAACTAGTGATCAAGGTTCACATCAAGGGGCCACATCACATGTAAAATTAAAAACTAAAATGTGAAGAGCACAGGCTGTAGACTTACACACACAATAATATGAGTGTCAATTATCTTCTAAGGTTATTTTTTCTTGTTAAAGAGTGTAGGTTGTAGACTTATTGTGTGTTTATAATAATAAGCTGAGGTTTTATGTTTAATAATGGATGCTAACATTTATAAGTTCTTTTGCTTTGTGAAAGACTTGAAAGTGATAGTTATGAGAAAAGACAAGATGGTGAATCTCTATGGTTCCTATCTTGACTTCCTCTCATTTATGACATCCTAATTAGTGGAATTACGTAATTATTGAATTTGACACTTACTGTATTTAAACCAATGAAGGTTTATTTTAATAAACATATGTATTTGTAGTGTGTTCAAGAAACTATAATTCAAAAGTGACATGAACCATTCCAATTATTGGATTAAGGAGAGATGCCTCTTGGGAATTGTTTTAACAAATAAATAAAGTATTAATTAATAACAATTCGTTAGTTCATATTAATAGAGGAGAGATATTATTATAGTTTTACATTTAGAATTTAATAATTAACTTAATTAAATTTAGTTTAATTAAGGTTAATTATTAGAGTACATTAAAAATTGAAGTTCTTTTAAAATTATTATTTATAGTATTGGGTTCATTAGAAATACAAATGGGTTTATTGGATATCAATGAATAATTTGATGGAGATTGAATTAAGGGGAAATGGTTAATCAAAATGAACTCATGATGATGATTTTAGAATTAAATTACTGAGAGGTTATTTAATATAATCTTAATGATTTAAGTCATAGAAACCTTTACTCTTAGTTGTCATTAGAAAGGTTGACTTCAAAATATTTTGGGGATTAACCCTCAATTAATTTAGTTATTAGTATGGGATAACTAAAGGGTGAAGGAGAGTCTTCTAACTTGATGACAAGCCCTAATGAATGTTATAATCTATATGGACACATTCTAGTCACGGTCTGAAAATGAGAACTTTAGTGATTTTGATAATCATTAGATTATTATTATTGTTATGTAATTATTAATTAATTTAATTAGTTATAGAATTAATTAAATTTAATTGATAATTAAGTTATGTGATGGAAATTGTGGATTATCATTTAATGCCTTTCAGATGCTCATAAGAACTATTGTGGATAGGTTGGATTATCTTTTGATGCTTTCCAGTTGTTTTTGTTATGACTTAGGTGATTTATATGATTCTGGATCTGTGATTTCATAAGAATACACCAGAGGTTTTGTGAGATATCTTTCATACTGTTTATGTGGCTAGATGTCATGATATGTCGTGATTCAAATTGAAAATAATATTTATGAGGTTTACTTTGTGAAGCATTTATGTGTACTTGGATGGAAGTACTAGTTTATTTTTTAGGTTGCCTATTAGGGAACCAAGTTTGATTTTCAGGTTGCCCATTAAGGAATTGAGAGTGATTATCATGAGTGTTGTGGTATGGGACACAACTGTGTTTTATGTTCTTAAAAGAAGTTGTCTAGGTACATATCTTTGGGAGTGGCTTGCAGTAGGGGTCCAAGGCCCAAAGTGGTCACTACCAAGGTAACCTATTGCAAGTTATGTAATAAGTGATGATCTAGTAATTAATAATTTTGGAAAAACACACTAAAAAGATAAGTTAGAGATATTTGACCTGTCCATGCCTCAAGTGCTTGTATAGACTAAGGATGGGAATGGGATTATTGCCTCATCTTCATGAGACAGATTTCTAGTTCTACATGTGCCACATTGAGGGTCCGAGGTTCAGAGTAACCAATCTAGGGTAACTCAATGCTTGAGGGTCTAGGGTCTAATGAGAGATGACACTCCCTAGAATGTAGCCTGAGTCTCCTCTATAGAGTTTGTGTGTACCTCTGGTGTACTTATTATTGAATGTGTTTATTATGGTTATTTACTTTCATTGATGATGATTGTTGATTTTTGGTTGATGTACTCTTGACATGTAAATTTTGATTTGAGCCTATCTCCTCCAACACATTCCTTGTTGGTTCTTTTTACCTTCCTTCTTTTCTTGGATCATTATGATGGATGTTATATCCTATTTTGGATGTTATTTGCTAACACAATTCTTTATATTGATGATTAGCATGTGATATATGATGCCATTTACTTATAGAATCATCCTATGCTTTATTTTGCATGGTTAGATTTCTTATGTATATGTTGTAGCACGTTAGATTTCTTTTTGCATATGATGTAGTCTGTTTTAGGAGTGACATTCCTACTATGATGATACCGATGATCTCTTTGGTGACTTGGGATGTTATGTGTGGAGGGATGACTAGGGCCCACGATGGTCTAATGATGCTATTGATGGTTGGGAGGAACCACACACTTAGATTAATTGTATTTTGTGATGGATGAATATCTTGTACAATGATTGTTATATCCTTATTGATAGATGGATGTTTCATGTATGTTACCAGTTTCATCTACTTTATTGTACTTGTATTATAAATTCAATGAGGATGATGCATCTTTGTTTTTACATATGTATGTTCTTTTAAGCCTTTCATACCCTATGACATGTATAGTGGATGATTGAGCATTCCAAGAATTTCATTTTCCAAAAGGCATTCAGAACAAATGTTTATTATGGGCTTTGGACTTTCTAATTATTCTTGCATGTGCATGTGGTAGTTGTTAGACTTAGTATTAATTATATTAAATGTGACTCAACGTCTTGGGATCTTTAAGGAATGTAACCTGTTATGGATTCTTTAGATGATTACACTTTATTGCTTCCACTACTATGTGTTTGAGGTGTATGATGTTATCTTCATGTTAATTTTTTTTTTGGTGGTAAAATTTAGGTTAATTCTTTTGGATCCCTTGGTGGGGCGTTACAAGGACCCTTAGGGACCCATTTGGTTGGTTCCACTATGTCAAAAGTGGTCATAGGTCAACCTATGTCCCCTTTCGATGCATGTCATGGAAAATGGGTCATAGGTTAACCTATGATCCCTTTCGATGCATTTCATGACAATATTATATATAATAATTATATAATAATGTATATTTTAATATAATAATATATTACTAGATTATATAACAATAATAATCATGTATATTACTATATTATATTTATTAATAATAATAACCATATATATTACTATATATAATAATAATCATATAATATTACTATATATATTTAATAATAATAATATTTATCATATATATTACTATATTATATTTAGTTATAATAATAATTATATATATAACTATATTGTATTTAATAATAATAATCATACATATTACTATATACAATAATAATATAATATTACTATGTATAATAATAATTATAATCATATATAATAATAGTTAATAATAATAATCATATTCATATGTAATAATAATAATGCCCACACTTCCCAAATTTTTATTTTCCTCCAAAAATTTGAATGTGGGTGGTTTCCCTCCAAAGTTTTGGAAATTAGAAAATTGGGACTTTTTAGGTACTCGATTTAATATTGAATATCCAATTTGAAATTGGGTACCCGATTAGGCTTGGTATTTACCAAACCTATTTGGTCAACTCAAAAAATGTGTTTGAGAAGGGTTTAACTGACATCCATACTTCGATAGCCATTTGACAATATTATTTTGATCAAAATTTAATGAAATGAAAAGGGTTTTTTTTTATAACACTATGAAAATTCCATTGATATAATTGCTATCAGATTCTAAGTTCAATAATTATTTATTAGTTAATTTTTAATTAAGATGATTGAAAAGTGTTGATTGACATACTGATTGAAAAATAACTATATTTTTCAAACAATATAACATTTTTGAAATCCAAAAGTTGTGTCACATTCTATGCTTCACCTAGTATAAGGATTTTTTTTTTAATTTGGTAAAGTTTTCAATTAGTTAAGGTGGTCAAACATGGGAGTTTTTTTTATTCTAGAAAAGTTATAGTAGAAAATTCATATTTAATTATTTATTTGTAATGAAAATACCCAAAAATATGTGTCACATCCGGGCATGAGTCTACTTTTTATATCTATTATTATATTAAAAAATATTATCATTTGATTTTGACCAAGGTGGTCATACATACACCTACTTTTTATTTTCACCTTTAAATTTTTGTAGTACTACAATAAAATCCAAACTTTTGACAAATCAAATATTTTTTCTTCAGATAAGGCCTACTAGTTTAGAAACTAAATTCAATTTTCTATAGATTATTTTCTTACAACTTTTTTATATAAAGTGTAGAATAACATTAAAATTGTGTCAAGTTGACATAACCCTGATTTACCAATTTTTCACTTCCACTTTATGCCATAGTTTGGTTGACTATGATCCTGCACATAACTAAAAGATTTATTTGAATATTCAAGCATTCTCAAAAGTAAAGAAAAAGAGGTAACTATTAATGTTGAAGAAAATACAAGTCAAGATTGGAAAGATATTGGAACACATAATCAAAATCTTTTTTTCTAGCATAGAATATTTGATGGAATTGAATGAGCATTCTCTTTTTAATCAAGTTTCATGGTACCTAATAGAACAATCAAATTGCATTTTAGAGATATATAGGAAGAATATTTTAATAACAATTTTTTGATAGGACAAAAAATTTTAATTCTCATATTATTTAGAAAAAAAGAAAAGTCACCTCTTCTGGAGTTGTTGGTTGTCAATAATGTGAAAACCTCAATAGGTCAATTAAAAGAAATATTAGTTTAAAACTTTCTTGATTCTTTAAATTTTGTTATGTAAATGTCTCAGAGATGATTTAGCTAATGAAGGTAGAGCATTGATGACAATAAGATCTATATTGAGGTTGTACTGTAAAAGACAAGTTCAAGTAATTTTTGGTTTATTGAATGTTTCAAGAATAACCATTCAAACATATATTCAAAGGAGAAATATGTATGATGAAAATCTTGGAAATAACAAGGTAATTATTTGAAGAATTCCTTGAAAAGATGATATATCCAAAGATGTAAAAAAGCATCTAATAGAAGAGATGTTATAAAAATAAGAGACAAAGATATGGGTAGAAAAGATTCACATCCAAATTTTTTTTTTGATGGAAAGCAACTCATTACTATATAAGAACCTAGAAAGCACCAAAAGATAAAGCACAATAATTTCCTCAATCCTATTGATGAGGGCACAAACCACAACCAAAATGCCACTAGTACCTGATGCTCATCAACAATAAGTTATCCCACAATCTCGTGTAAGTGTTAGACAATCTATTTAGTTGAGTAGACCTCCTAAAAGGTTTTCCCCTTATTTATACTCTATTTTATTAACTAATTCTAGTGAGCCAGAGGAGTATAAAGAGGCAATATAGGTAGATTCCAGACAATAGTGGAAATTGGACATGAAAGAGGAGATGGACTCCTTATTGAAAAATAAGACTTGGGACTTAGTCCCTTTACCTAAAGGAAAAAGAGCATTTCCTAACAAATGAGTTTATAGGCTAAAGGAGGAAGATGGAGAAAAGAAAAGGTATAAGGCCAGACTTGTGGTAAAAGGTTTTGAAAAGAATTCTACTTTTCATTCAAGGACAAAGCACATACAACTTAGGTACCATTTTATACGGTTTGTTTTGGAGGATGGATAACTACAACTTGAAAAGATTCACACAAGTGATAATCTTGCAAACATGTTCATGAAGGTAGTCCCTAAGGAGAAGCTAGTTTCTTGCTCATATTCTATTGGGATTCTTGATTGATGATCATGGAGATAATACACAACAAAGGATTTTATCTAGTGGGTGCCCATTGTGGTAGCAATATTGCTATAGGATTAGTCTCCAAGTGGGAGATTGTTGTCTAGGGTGAAGTCTGATCATTCCCCAAGTGGGAGATTGTTAGTTTGTAGTGACTGATCAGAGAAGTACTGTACATACTTCATACTTCATAATTTTATTGTACCTTATTTAGATAGGCTTATTGTAACCATAAAGTGAGATATATCATATAAGATAGCTTAGGGTTAGGTATCAAGTTAATGCGTTGTATAATGAGATAGGTTGTTCTTACAGTAGTATTGAGCTATAAGGGTTTGTACTGTAATCATTGGATAATGAGAAAGGTTGGACAACTATTTAGGTGGATGTAGCCTAGGTTTTGGGTGGACTATATTAAATCTGTGTGTCATTTGTGTTCTTATGGTTTTCTTCTTTTATTTCTGCATTTAACTGTTTGTTCTTATATTGTTCCAGATCTGTCAATTCCTAATAGGACCCTGTTAGGAGTCAATGAGAAAATTTAATATAGAGAGTCCTTGTTAAGAGACTCTAAATCATTGTAAGGAGATTCTAACTTTATTAGGAGTTGTGTCAACCCTATTAGGAGTTGTAGTATAGTAGATACAAGATGAGCCCACTACCCAAACATGCACTTCCAATTACAAGAAGAGCTCACTACCCAAACAAGTATCAAACTTTTGGAATATAGGTTTTGTAACTTATTTCTTGTCTAATCTCTAATCTTTAGCTCAATCTTGGATCACAAAATAGCTTTTCAAAACTTTGAATATATCACTTCCACAAAAGTTTGCATACAATTTCTCATCACAACATATCACAACTTCTATATTTGAATTTGCAAGATATCCTTTGCATAAATACCATGCCTTTACACAAAATGTTGCTAGGTTATCTAAGACCACAATATACTTTTCCAAATTAGAGTAAACATCTACGATGTTGGCCCTAATTGGTCAACTAATTATTTTGTAAAAAAAATAATTCATTTCCTTTAATTTCACTATCTTGTTTCATTGGTAAAACATATCTCTTTTCTATACAATCCATACTAACTTTTGATGTTATACATGTCATCATCAACATGTATATAATCTCCATCTAACTTCACTAGTCATAATATGACATCACTAACAAGTTACATACAAAACAATACACTGCTGTAAACCAAATTCATACTTAGACAATTTTTTGAGTACCAAAAGCTAAGTATTTTTATTTCTGAGGTTTCCTATAGGCATGTAAATCATGCGTTTCCATAAATGACAATAATTACATATATTCATTAGATAGTTTTCAAAAAAATAGAGATGCTTGTTATGATAACTTAATAGGTGAAGAGAGTAAATTCAAAGAGCTAACAAACACAACTTTCAAATTCTATGATTTGGGTGACTTCATTGAAGACTCAATTCTCAACCTATTCAGCAATCACTCAAAATCATAAATAGAGTGGAATAGTTGAGGTAGCTATTTTTCTAATGGTGATAGATGCACCTGATCTTGTAAGGGAATGTATCAAGAGATTTGACTCGAAAGAAAAGAAGATTTTGTTTCCTCACCAATCTATCCTCATATCGATCAACAAGGCATTGATACAATCTATTTTTGGCATTCTCGTGAAGGAGTAGTATTGTGATGTTGGTTTTAGTTCTTTTGTGTCTATGTTGAATGAGAAGAAGACCATCAGAGGAGAAGATATGTAGAGGACATGGTTCTAGACTTCTCTCTCGAAGAAGAGAAAAATGTTGAAGAACATTTTTGGCACAAATTTGAAAAGAGAAATAGTGGAAATCCTCGCACTCCTCCTCAGACTAAAAGGAAAAGAGGAGATCTTGGAGTTCATCGTGAACCATTTCTTCCTAGTACAAGAAATATGTGTTGAGGATATGAAGATTTCTTGGGCAGAGATTATCTATGATGAGCTTGCCTCATGGTTGAATTTGGCTAGATGATTTAAGCTATTTGGCATGTCCTCATATCTGACTTATGCATTAGCAACTTGGGTGAATGCACCAAGTTGTGGTGCCAAAAAGAGGACACTCTTTTTTCTTTAAAATTTCCAATAGTGTGCATGCACTATAACGCATACACGCTATAGTGCACATGTGCTATGGCTTGGGCATAGGCTTGTTGATCCTAGGTAATAGCACATGCATGCTATAGCATGTATGTGTTATAGGAAAATATATTTCTCAATAGTGTGTATGCAGTTTTGTGTGTATGCGCTATGGAGAAATAGAATTCTCAATAGCATGTGGTGCTATAATGCATATAGGCTATTTGAAGTCACATACAACAATAGAAACCCCTACTCTCTCCCTCCCCCCTTTCTCCCTCCACACTCTCTCTCAATTTCTCCCCCCTCTCTCCCTACCCCATCCTCTCTCTCTCTCTTTGCATCCTATCACATACTCTTTCCCTCCCTCTCTCTCTCCATCTCTCCCTCCCTCTATCATCCACTACTCTACATCCCCCCCTCTCTCTCTTTATATACATACTATCCCACATACTCTTTGAACCCCCATACCGCCCTCTCTCTCTCTCTCTCTCTCTCTCTCTCTCTCTCTCTCTCTCTCTCTCTCTCTCCCCCCCCCCCTCCCTCCCTCCCTCCCTCTATCATCAACTACTATACATCCCTCTCTCTCACCTCCCTTCCCCCTCTCTCTCTCTCCCTCTCCCTATCCCTCACTCCTTCCCTCCTTCACTCTCCATTCCCCTCTCTCCATTTCTCCCTTCCTCTCTCTTCATTTCTCCCTCCCTCTCTCCCCACTTCATCCTCTCTCTCTCTCTCTCTCTCTCTCTCTCCCACTCCCTCTCCCATCCCCTACTCTCTCTCCCCTCTCCTACTCTCTCTCTTTCATACACACACTCCCATCCCCCTCTCTCTGAGGCTACTCTCTCTCCTCTCCTATCCCCTACTCTCTCTTTCACATACACACTCCCATCCCCCTCTCTTTCTCTCACTCTCTCTCCCCTTTCCCATCCCCTACTCTCTTTCTCCCTCTCTCACATACACACTCACATCCCTCTCTCCCTCTCTCTCTCTCTCCCTCTTCCTCTCCCTGTCCCTCTCCCACTAATTACTCTCTCTATCTCTCACTCTCTCCCCCATCCCCTACTCTCTCTCATTCTCCCACCCCCTACTCTCTCTCACTCTCTCTCCCATCCCCTACTCTTTCTCTCTCCTCTCCCATCCCCTACTCTCTCTTACATGCACTCCCATCCCCCTCTCTCCCCCTCTCCCTCTCTCACTCCTCTCCTACTATCTACTCTCTCTCTCTCTCTCCCCCATCCCCTACTCTTTGTCTCTCTCTCTCTCTCTCAGGCTACTCTCTCATTCTCTCTCCTCTCCCATCCCCTACTCTCCCTCTCACATACTCCCATCCCCCTCTCTCTATCTCTCTCTCCCACTCCCTCTCCCACTCCCTCTCCCACTCCCTCTCCCACCATCTACTCTCTCTCTCTCTCTCTCTCTCTCTCTCTCTCTCTCTCCCCCTCTCTACTCTCTCACTCTCTATGTCCCATCCCCTACTCTCTCTCTCATTCTCCCACCCCCTACTCTCTTGGTCTCTTAAAATCTCTCTCCCATCCCCTATTCTCTCTCTCCCACCCCCTACTCTCTCACACACACTCCCATCCCCCCACTCTCTCTCTCCCTCTCTCTCTATCTTTCTCTCCCTCTCCCACTCTCTCTCCCACTGCCTACTCTCTCTCTCACTCACTCACACAATCTCTATCTCCCATCCCCTACTCTCTCTCTCTTAGGCTATTCTCTCTCTTTCACTCTTTCTCTCTCCTCTCCCATCCCCTACTCTCTCTCTCACACACACTCCCATCCCCTCTCTCTCTCCCCCACTCCCTCTCCCACTACCTACTCTCCCTCTCACTTTCTCTCCCATCTCCTACTCTCTCTCCCATCCCCTACTCTCTCTCTCCCACCCCCTACTCTCTCTCTATCTCTCATTCTCTCTCCCATACCCTCTCTCTCACTCTCTCACTCCCACTCCCTCTCCCACTACCTACTCTTTCTTTCTCATCCCCTACTCTCTCTCCCATCCCTTATACTCTCTCTCTATCTCTCTCTCCCACCTCCTCCTCTCTCTCCCTCTCTCTCTCTCTCCCTCTCTACTCTCTCTCTTTCTCTCTCTCCCATCTCCTAGTCTCACTCACTCTCTCTCTCCCATCCGTGCCTCTATCTCTCTTTGCCACCCCCACTCTATCTCTCACATCTCTCTCTCTCTCTCACACACACACACACACACTGCCATCTCTCTCTCTCTCTCACCCCATACTCTCTCTCCCTCTCTCCCTACTATCTCTCTCACTCCCTCTCTCTCTTCTCTCCCATACCCTACTCTATCTCTCACACACACAACCATCCCCTTCTCTCTCACTCCCATCCCCTACTCTCTCTCCATTCCTCTCTCCCTATCCCACCTTCTTTGATCCCTTACTCTCTCTCTCTCTCTCTCTCTCTCTCTCTCTCTCTCTCTCTCTCTCTTTGTCCCTCCCTCTCTACTTATCCCACCTCCTACTCTCTCCCCATCTTCTAATCTCTCTCATTCTACCACCTCCTACTCTCTCTCTCTCTCTCTCTCTCCCATCCCCTATTCTCTCTCTCTCTTCCAACCCCTACTCTCTCTCTCTCTCACACACACACACACACACACACACACACACACACACACACACACAAATACACACTCCCATCCCCCCATTGTCTCCCTCTCTCTATCAGGTTCTCCCTCTCCCACTCCCTCTCCCACCACCTACTCTCTCTCTCACTCACACACTCTCTCTCATCCCCTACTCTCTCTCTCTCTCTACTATCCCCTACTCTCCTCTCCCATCCCCTACTTTCTCTCTCTCTCTCTCTCTCTCACACACACACACACACACTCCCACTCCCCTTTCTCTCACTCTCCCACTCCCTCTCCCACCACCTACTCTCTCTCACTCTCTCTCCCTCATCCCCTATTGTCTCTCATTCTCCCACCCTCTACTCTCTCCCATCCCCTACTCTCTCTCTTTCCCATCCCCTACTCTGTCTCTCCCACCCCTTACTCTCTCACTCTCTCTCCCATCCCCTCTCTCTCTCACTCTCCCACTCCCACTCCCTCTCCTACTACCTACTCTCTCTCATACCCTACTCTCTCTCACTCTCTTTCTCTCCCATCCCCTATGCTCTCTCTCTCTCTCTCTCTCTCTCTCTCTCTCTCTCTCTCTCTCTCTCTCCCTCTCTCCCACCCCCTACTCTCTCTCCCTCTCTAATTTCTCTCTCTCCCATCCCCTACTCTCACTCTCTCCCATCCCCTACTCTATGTCTCTCTTCCACCCCCTACTCTCTCTCTCTCTCATTATCTCTCTATCTCTCCCATCCCCTAATCTCTCTCTCTCACACTCCCATCTCTCTCTCTCTCTCTCTCTCTCTCTCTCTCCCTACTCTCTCTCACTCCCTCTCTCTCTCTTCCATCCCCTACTCTCTCTCTCTTACATACACACACAACCATTCCCTTCTCTCTTTCTCTCCCCCAATCCCCTACTATCTCTCTCTCTCTCTCACACATTGCCATCCCATACTCTCTCTTTCTCTCTCCATCCCTCTCTTCCTATCCCACCTTCTTTGATCCCCTACTCTCTCTGTCTCTCTCTATTTCTCCCTCTCTCTCTCTCACTATCCCACCTCCTACTATATCCCCATCTTCTAATCCCTCTCATTCTCCACCCTCTTTTCCTCTCTCCTTCCCTCTCTATTGAAATTTAGGCTTCAAGAGTGTATGCGCACTAAAGTGCATACACACTATTAAGGCCTAAATTTTAAAAAAGTTTTAAATAGTGCATGTGCACTATAGCGTGTACACACTATAGCGCACACATGCTATTTAAAGCTTTGGATTCTACCAAGCCTAAGGCTTGGTTTTTCCTTGAGGATCAAACCCAAAGGTTTGGAGTCTCTAAATTACTTTGAGACATGGTTTTCTATAAACATACAAAAAATGATTGATTTTTCTTGTGTGCTCTCCTTCAAGTTTTGTCATGGTTGAGCATCAATAAAATCAAGTTACATGACATTGTAGGTCTCTGTGTTAGCTATATAACCATATAATTTATTTTTTATTTGAACTATTTCAAGCCTTTCAACTATGATTTCTTTTGAATGTATGTCCATTTTCTATCAAAAAACAATGTGTACTAATTGGGCTATAGATTTTAGCTCGTTCATTGAATTTCAAAACAACTTAGTTTCTTAGAAACTAGACTCCATTCTAAACACTTTGAAAAAAAGAAGTTTTGATTTTAGATTAGCTTTCAATCATTTTTGGGGGAGCACACAAATATTTCACATTGTTGGGATGTGTCCAATTGAAAAATTCATAAGAAATAAAATACCCATTATAAAATTACCCAAAAAATATGGGATAAACTACACAGTGTTAGGTAACTTTTGACTTGAGCAATTAAAGAATTTCAAAAAAAATGTTAAAGTTTTAGGGAGGCCACACTTTGTACTATGTTATTTTTTTCTGAATAAACAATACCACTTTTTGTGGCCCCCTTTTTTGAGGACCTAAAACTAAACCATTTTGGATTAGTAGTTTAGAAACTAGATTCAAAGGACTACTACTTTTGTTTTTGTCATATCTTAAAATTTTGAGCATAACTATCTTTAAATTCTTGTCAAAGTTTAAGAATTGCTTATTTTAGAAAAAAGGTGTCCACTTATACCCCCCTTTTGGCACCACAACTTTGTGCACTCACCCACTCACCATTTGTAGCCCAGCCTCCCTAGTAACCAAAACTATGCCAAACACACCAAAGTATATGACTTCTACACACATCTGTAGTTGCAAAGAATTTTTGAGTATGTGGTTTTGAATGATGCCTTCACAATGAGGCTATGCTAGGAATTATAAGGATTCCCTTAAAGGATATTTTCAGTAGAGGAAATTTCTCCCATTAGTCAATTCAGATTCTTATTCATCTAATTTCTATGTTTCTCTTATTTGTGCATAGGAGATTATGATGGTTTTCCTAAGAGGCTTCCAAGGTATCCAGAAGACAAGGTGGTTTTGGTCAAAAAATTTTAATAGACCCTTAAAGTGAACACCTTGTGTTCTAATGTAAAGAATATAGCCAAGATTCCATTTCCTATATTGGTTGGACCATATTCATGTGCTTCCAAATCTGATGCTTAGAATTTGGTGAAGAGCTTTGAAAGCAAAATCGAATTGGTAAATTGTGAGGTACTCATACCTCAATCTGATCCAGTCAACTTTTTAAGGGATCAATTGAAGTTGGGATATGCCTACAAGCATGTTTGAAATATTAAAGATTTTTGGTTTGAGTGTCTCAATGAGTACCAAACATGGGAGAATTTTTGGTCATGGTTAAAAATTAATGAGATTAAATTGTCCTACAATTTTGTTGATGTTTTTGACCTTGGAGATGATGGAGCCTGCATGCATCCTGCATCCTATGAGAAGGTCAAGGGCACCCCAATGTTTTCGACCCCATATACAAGTCCTACCATAGACACTATGGAGGTTCTTATGTAGGGAATAATTAAAATAATAGATAAGTGGGTGGAGTGGACCTGCGTTAGGAAGAAAATGACTGAGAGCACCGGTTCTATGACAAGAGTATCTGTTGGAGCTTCCTAGTCAACCACAACAACAACCACCATAGCTACCACTTCAAAATCTAGAGGCCTATTATATAGTTCATTGGTCAAGGTAGAGACTAGTCTCATAAGAAGGATGTTCCAATCACTCATACTTGTGGAGGTGGCTCTCTTCCAAACACCTAGAAAGTTGGATAGAAGATAGGAGATAAGGACAAAGGGAAAGAACAAGAAACATCAATGGCCAAACCATCTTCCCCTATCCAAGTCATCAATTTGAATAGTGAAACTAACTCCATAGATGGTCAAGAACAAGATGCATCTCAGCAAGGGGATACCTTATCTCTCTTAGGGACTAAGGTCATTGCCTTACCCATTGCTTCTTAGAGAAAGAAAACTTTCTTTATTTTGAGGAATCTATTTGATCCCACTACCTTGTAGTTAGGTTTTAATGTGCTCTCTACAGAGTCATAGATTGAAGAGACCACTAATAGGAAGAAGAGGAGATATGAAGAAGAATCTCCATCAAAGGATATGAGCACACAAGTCACCTCTACTTAGCCATTCAAGTAGATGAAGTAGAAGGCAATTGCTACATTGGTTACTAATTCAACAAATAGCCATATGCTAGTATATATTGTTGAGCCATGAAAGGAAGGAAAATTTCATGAGATTTCCAAAGATGACTTCCAAATCAAGATAGTTGATCTTGGTATCCTTGGTCAAGACTCCATAATGAACATGTGGAAATCTAGCAACAAGAAAATTGAAGATAAGGTGGAAGATCTTAAAGGAGTAAAGGAAATCTTGAAGGCATTGAATAGAGAACTAGTGAAGTACATAAGGTCTACACTTGGGAGCACTTTGTCAAGTCAATTTGACCCAAAAATAGAGTAGAACAAAAATATACTCCTAAAGCTACAAAAAGAAAGGAAATTCAAGTAGGTTGGCCAAGCATGGGTAGATCAAATAAAGGCTCAAGGTCCCCCAATAGTTGAAAACTTGGGAAGCCTAGTGCTAGATGCTCAAAAACTCAACGAGACAACTTCAAATCATTAGACCACTAGCTTCAAAGCATTTTTTGATGAAGCTATTGATCCACTCAACTTTGAAATGTTCAAGATCTAGGAACTATTAGTAGTAGACATAATCATAAAGAGAGAATTAGATAAGTTTCAGTTGAGGATTGTCAGAATAGATGAATTGATTGAGATGCATGACTACTAGATGGTTCAAGCTAACAACATCATCATTCTAGATGTCAAAGAACTTGATAAAGTGACTAACCCCATGAAATCCTATAGAGCCAAATCAATTACTCCTAAAAAGACATTATGTTCTGATGCTATTCTAGACACCTATCATTCTCCCTAATATCTTCCTTTTTGTATTCACTCATGGCATTTTGTTAGTCTCTGTAACAAACAATGATTCAATCTTGTCCTATTTTTAGTTTATTTTTTTAGAGATGTTTTGTGAAGAAATCATCTAGTGTAACTAACCAGTTTGAGAAGGCCTATAAATGTAACCTTTTGAGAAGTTAATAAGATTAAAAAAATTTCTTTTGGGAATACCCCAAAAGCTAGGACTATTGCATATGACTCTAACTCCATTTCTAGCTTTTTTGTTCATTTAATTTTAGTATAGTGTATGGAATGAATTTTCTATTATTGATAATTAAATGAATATAAATGAAGTTATTTTTGTCTCCTTCATTCAATAGATTGTATTTCTTACTTTCTTTAGCATAATCATCTATTTTGTTCTTTTTGTTATACATTGTAGTTTGTGTGTTTAGTGTAGTTTGTTGCATAAGGAAGTTAGAAACTGATGGATCAAGTAGCTGAGAGATAGACCATCCGATTATTGTCAAAAAATTAGCTATATATGTAATCTGAGAATTACCTATTTCACCATCTCTTCCTTTTCTACTATTATCATAGATGGTTATCCATGTTTCCATTATTGCAGTTAGGTCCGAATAGATTGCATATTGTGAGTTAGTCCCCCTTTCAATTGCTTGGGTTTCTTAAACTATTGGGAAACTTAGTTTTTTCCTCCTCTACTCTCTTGTTAAGAGAATACCCCCAAAAAGCCCCCCCAAAAAAAATTCATTGCATATCTTGCATTTAAATGGAAGTTGTACTTTCCAATTCAAGGGTCCTTGATAGATTACTACATTGACCCATTCTGCTTTAACTTATTTTCCCCCCATAGGCCATTAGGAAAGTTAAGGGTCGAGGTATAAACCAAAAGATAAGGAAGAAAAATTGTTAACCAACAATTTTTGGCAACTGTATTGGGGATAATATTCATATGTCCTAAGTTTTTCTTGGTAAGTATGTCTATGGATTTACTGAGAAACTTAGAGATTATCTCTATGGAACTCAATTAGTTGATTCATGCATAACAACTTATAAGAAGAAATGATGTTTTCTCACAAAGGACAAATCCCAGTACTGCAACCTAACCTCAGTTTCCAAGATGAACAAGAGGACATAATAGATCAGTTGAATATGCTTACAAAGAAAAGAAAAGAAGTCCTATAATCAATACAAAAGAGTAAGCTTCACCCTTGAAATAGAGGAAGCCAATTTTGAATATTGGGAGGGATTTTTAACGGAAAGAAGATTAAGAGAAGTGCACCCTATTATCAAATAACATAGTTCACTTTGGATTCTAAATATACCCATAGTGCTCGTCACAAAGAGAAAGTCAACCCTATCTTCAAAGTGATGGAGCTCAATTTTTTGGGAAAGTTTAGGATCTTCATTTAAGAAATAATGTTGAGAATTTGATATAACACTGATGTTGATGTCACAAGCATGAAGAAAAAGATTGTGGGGGATGGATACATCATAAAATTAATGCGACTGGGTAGATTCAGAAAGAAAGATAAGGTAAAATATATGGAATATGCAATAAAGAGAAATAATAGTATATAGAGTTCATTGTGATCAGTAAAAGATATACATAAGTTTAGCCTCATTGAAAGTATAAATAATATGTAAGGAAATAATTATTGGTGTCATTGATCATGTCAATCAAATGGAAAAGTGTTACTGTTTGGGCTTAATTTAATATATATCTGATATGCTTTAATGTGTGCTCATTAGAATGACATAAAGTGACAATTTTTTGCCATTGGGTTGGAGTGTGGCCAATTTGATCCCATCATATAGAGAGTACAAAATATTGAATGAATATGGAAAGAGAATCTTTAGTGAATACATAAATAATGATAATCAAGACACTCTTGTCCAAATCATATACCATCAGATGAAATAGTGATAGAATTATAATTAAATAAATTTTTCCAAGGTCTATGTCACATATGAACTATGATTGAGGGAAAAAGGTTTAGATGCCCATGGTATAATCAAAGCAATGTTAGATTGTAATTAGAGTACCATTAGGAGTTTTCAAAACATCAAACATGCTATAGGAGATGATAGCCTTTAAACTAAAATTGCAAGCATTTCACTTCCATACATAACAAGAGTCTTCTATGTGAGAGTGCAGAGTAAATGCATTTGCCTGGAGTTTAGAACTAGAATGATGAAGCATTATCAACATTTTAATGTCAAATAAATATCATTATAGCACTGTCTATGTGCCATCAAGTGTAGATGATGTAAAGCAACAAATATAAATGAGAAGGATAGCCAACAAAAGTAATGGTGGAAGCAAAGTCAATTTGATATGATACTAGAGGAAGTACAAATTAATGTATTGGATCAATAAAAATGAATAACCATAAACCACTAGTTCATATCAATTGGCATTCTTGAACTCCATTTCTAGATCTTGTGCATTGAAGACATGAATAGAATAAAGCAACTTATTTCCAATGAGTGCCATTGATTTATACCATGCATCAAATATGCCTACCAAGTATGGATCATGAGTATTAAAAATTAAAAATGCTGCTAGACTCTTTCCATATTTGATACCATGGAATATGTAGAAGCCAATAATCAAAGTGATGGATTAATAAAAGGAGGAATGAATTCATAAAGAGCCCAATAAAATTCAAGTTAATATTATTCATTATAAGCTAAGTGATTAATCAGCTATGAAAAAATAAGGATATGATTAAAGTTAGGAAAAGGTATTATTTAAAGAGACATGGTGTTTCTTTTGAAAAGTCACACTCTTCTTTCAGAAGACTATAAATGGAGAATATTTTCATTTGGAGAGAGGAGACAATATTCAGACATTCACATCCATATTCTCTAGAGAAATCATTTTATATTATTTTGTATGGAGGGATAAGGAGCTTAATATGGCTTTTCTAATGCAAAATATATTATTTTATTTTAATAATAAAATAAAATATTCTTTGTTTATTATTAAAGGCATGGAGATTTAAACTATAGATGAATCATCCCTTATAATTATTATTTGGAAATCTATACACAATTTAAGTGTTAGATAAGTAGACATGGTTAGTTAGCATTTTAAATTTGATCATCACAGATAGTGTGAAACATTTAATTGTCACATTTGTGTCTAGTTTATCTCCCTACCAAAGTCATTAAATTTTAATCTAGACTAATTTAAGATTGCATATATATTTGATCTATTGCATCTTGATCATTTAATTTTTGGTAGTAAAGTGTGCAAAAAATTATAAGGTTGTATGTGAAAATTCACTAAAATTCACTTTATTGCCCAGATGAGCAAAGGCACTAGTCTTTCTATTATTGAAGTCATAAAATCTATATATTCCTTCTATAAACATCAGATCCATTATTAAAACCTTATACAAAGCATTAAATTCAAGCACTCAACATTTAGTTTCATTTTAATTGAGTTCAAAGACCTTGCCAGCCAAAGAACTCTAGAAGTTTAAAATTGCTATAGAAAAGCCTTGAACTAGACAATCAACATTTGAGTTGAAGGTTTACCTACATAGGTGTAGTGAAGCTTGAAGTGCAAGGGAATTAAGAAGTATTCTCGTTTGTTGCTTAGAACTAACTAAGAAGTCCTATTAGAGAAGTGGTAGACTCTTGGATTTCTAATCTGTGGTTTTGGGAACCAACATAAAGAATTACAGAAAGTTAAGTTCCCTATATTGGAAGATCCTCTAGGAAGAGGGGGCACCTTCTCTCAGGATCCAGTATATCAAGATATTTATTATGATGCTTTTCTGTCATGTCTCCCTATTTCTTTGCTATGCAACCATTAATCTTTGCCTCCTATTTTCCAGACTTATCTCTCATCATTGTGCAATTCCCTCACTCTTCATGGAGTAGTTACCCCTACTCCTATTACTTTTTAGGCCATACCAGTAATCCCCTACTCATAATAATGGAAGAAACTATCCAGTAGTTACCCCTACTCATAATAATAGAAGAAGCATGAATTTGGAAATGATCAAGGAAGTTGATGTTAAACTCATAAGAAAGATAATTAGATAAAAGATTAATTGCTCCAATCATTTCTATCACTTCAAGGTTTTCTCCTATCAGGGTTTTGATGATTTTCATTCCTCTACAAGTGTACCAAATAAAATCTATTTTTTGGATCACCTTGATTATTCTCTAAGTACTTAATGCCAATGGTTGTAGATTAACTTCAGTTAGAAATATCTCAGTTATGCCTAAGCTATAAAGGTAGATTTTGTAATATTTGTTAGGGTTGATTTTTGTTTGACTCTCTAGTATTGGTTCCATGCATACTACTATAATTTCTCATGCCTCTAATCCATTGTAATCCTCTTTTGACTCTCTTTTAGCCATGAACACACCGTGCAAGATTTCTTTGCCTCTAGTTAATGTTCTTGTCTATATTCTGCAATTTGGATGATTGTATCTACTTTTGTCATTTGAATGATATCAAGTGAAGACTCTTCCTATAGAATTCTTTTGTTGTATGATCTACATGTGGTTTTTGAATTAAGAAAGGCCTGAGTCTATATTATTTGAGGTTTTAAGTGGTTAATTATTCAACTATAGGAAGAGATAAGATCAAACACTTTATTTTGGTGCATCACCCCTTAGGTTAGAGTAGTTATATTTGCTTTCATGCATTCCTTCTCCCTCTTCCTCTCCAAGTGTAGGTAGGTGCATCTTGATAGAAAAGAAAACCAACCTTCTTTGGAGACTCAACCTCATAGTTCAAGTCCCAAAGCTTGGAGTTTTTTTCCATGTTTCACAAGGTTGTCCTTAGGTAAAAACTTTGGACAAGAGTCCAAACTTTTGTGAAAACAAGTATATTTTTTCTTTCCAAGAAAGCCACATGCAAAGTTTCTTTCCTTCCAGAATTAACATGAACTTTCTAAAGATTTTGAAAGCTTTTAGGTTTTTGGTGATTGTAGATTATGTAAAGTTTCTAGTGGGAAAATGTGTCACTCTCTTTGAGTGACTCTATGCCTAATGGATTACTTAAGGCCACTAATCTTATACTTAGTAGGAAAGCATCCTATTGAGTTGCCAAAAATGTTAGATATTTTTGCTACCACTCAGCCCATCATTGATAATTGATCTAATAGATCTTCAATGGGTTAGTTTCTTTGAACGGTTAACACATTAGTTGCTAGTTGACCTTGCATGTTAACTTATTGCAATGTTTTAAAAAGGTCATTTTGGGAGGCCTATGAAATAGAAAAAGTGTATTCTATTTTTTCAAACATACATTGGGAAGGGTGTCGACCATAAGATTAAATGGTTCTTCATTTGCAATTAACTAATATTTTAAGTGAATGTCTTGTATTCCTTGCATGGTTATATTAATCCTTGTCTTTTGTACGGTACTAAGATTGATAGAATCCAAATAGTGGTATATCTTTGTAAATGATAAATATGAATTTGGAAATGATCAATGAAGTTGATGTTAAACTTGTAAGAAAGATAATTAGATAAAAGATTAATTATAGTTCTTGATTGAACTCTATACCTAGAAGATTCATGCATGTTATAAATATAATGATTGTGGAACTTTGTAGCCATAGCTTTGATATAAGACAACTTTCAAAACTAAATGGTGTACTTATGCCTATTGTAATATGAAATTTGGAATAACTAATTTAGGTACTATATTACAAAAGATAATGTAGATGGATTTCAAGGCTATGTTGGAAAATTTTGTTCTAATATATCTTTCTGATATAATTATCTATTCAAACCATGCAAAATATCACTTTGACCGTTTAAGGAAAGTGTTCATCATATGATGAGAATATGGTGTACCTCTAAATCCAAGAAAGTGTGTACTTTATATTGATCAATGGAAGCTCCTAAGACACATTGTGTCAAGATATGGCCTAACAAAAGATCTGGAAAGGGTAGATGAAATTATCTCTCTCCCATATCACAACCACAAGAAAGGATTGCAAATTTGTTTTGGTAGGATTAATTTTTTGAGGAGGTTGATCCCTTATAATTGTACTATGGTTAAGCCTCTTACATCAATGTTAAAGAAGAACATGATGTTTACTTGGACAAAACAAGGAAAGACTAGCTTTGAGGAGATAAATAAATAAATTACATTAGCTCCCACTCTTTTCAATCCTAACTTTGATAAATACTTAATACTCTATTCTTTTGGAGGAGAATTAAGCATATCAATTGTCTTGACATAATTAAATAAAGAAAATTTGGTGCAGCCCAATGTTTTCTTTAGTCAAGGGATTAAGGACTATGAGATGATATATAAGTATGTGGAAAAGTGTTTGCTTGCTATTGTAAGGGATATAAAAAAATTTAGATATCTTCTATCCAATAACAACATCCAACTCTTGGTTCTATATACAAGTGTAAATAATTTCCTTCTAATTAAGGATATAAATGAAAAGAGAGTTGGGTTGATCACCAAGGTCATGGCATATGACATTGAAATTAAGATAACCAATCTTGTGAGAGATAAATTATTATGTGATAAAATGATCTCATCCTTTGAGACAACTAAGGAGGCCACCCTCTTATTAAAAAATGAGAAATGAGTAGAGAATGAAAATCAAAATGTTTGGTTGCATGACATGGTTACTTTCATGGTAGAAGGAAGATATCACTAGTACAAAAACAACACTATGTGACTAAAAAAACCACTAAATTCTGTATATATGTGACTAAACCTAGTCACATGACTAATAGTAGTTAATATCCAGTCATTTATTAAACTACTTAATTTACTACCAAGCAATTTTAGTCATGTATTTGATCACTGATTTTGATCATTGGTTTAGTGATATATTTAGTAGTATGTATAGTGGCATATTTAGTAGTATATATAGTGGTATATTTAATCATGTGGCCAGTCACATACTTAATAGTATATTTAATCACATATTTAGTTGTATATATGATTGATGATTTAGTCACATATTTAGTAGTATATTATTAACATATATAACCGTATATTTGGTCACATATTTAGTATATTTAGTCACATGTTTAGTAGTATATTTAGTATCATATCTAGTAGTATATTTGATCAAATATTTAGTAGCATATTTAATGGTGTATTTAGTCATAATAGGGCATGATGGAATTGAACCACCATCCATCTACTTGTAAAGTAGTTGCTCTTCCATTAGGCTAGCACCCTTTAAAAAATTATCACACAATGTCTAATTTCTATATTGTCTTAGTTGTTATCTTTTGAGTTCCTATTATTTAATATATCATATAATTATTTATAATTGAGCTTTTTACTTTCATATATTTATGTGGACAGGATGCAACTGGGTATTTTTTAATGAGCCTCCACTGCCAAAAATGGAAGGAGCTACACAAAAATAAATTGATCAACATCATGTTGCTATGATTGGGGGCCAAAAGCAAGGCTTAACATGCATAGATGTAATGGCATCTACATAGACAAGATGAGAACTTTGTATATACAAACTACACAAAGGATGTATAAATGTAAATATTAGATTGGTTTCTACATGGCAGTCAATGAGAGATATTATGAAGTTGGGAGATCATTAGTATTTGAATTGTATTGGGCTTTAATATTATGTTCTTGCATGGATAAAGATGAAGAAAATGGTATTTGAGGTGGCAAAATGGATACAAATGATGAAAAGTATGTTATGTGTGCTGGAAGGAAGGGCTTTAACTTCAACTTTATTCGCAATAAAATTGTATGGTATAAATTAGGATAGAATTGCAGATATTCATTGCATGAGTCATAACAATTCTTTCATTATATCTATGAGTTTATAGAATAGTTATTGGCATTAGAAATTTGACAAAATTATGTACATGGGGTTGCCTTGCTTGCACTATTACATTGAGTGCATTTTGTTATTGTGAGCTGAAGTTACTATTTTTAGTCTCAGCACTTCTTATTACCTATAAATATTTAACTTTCATTACATTGGTCCAAGGATGGGTACAAGCATAAACAATAAGGACAATGTGTGTTGTGTAAGTATATGTTATATATAATTCAAGAATTCTAGTATGTAAATACTTTTTACCCAACAAGATGAAAGACATTTCAATTTATTAAATTAATAGTACATTAAAAAGGAAGCATAAATAAATGATATACAACCTATCCATCTATATTCATCAAAATGACATGGTATTGCCTCTCATTTTTCTCCACAATATAGATCACTACTTTGATGATTGGTGCAAAAGAACTTGATCCTAATAGAAAAATAAAAATATGAAATACATTAGTAAATGAAATAACTTATTTCAATACCCATTGCATATATGAACAATATAAATATGAACCCAATCAATCATTCTAGAAAGACAAAGTTTTTGAGCCCAAGACTTTAATACACAAGAGATTCTACATTTACATTTTATCATAAACATAAAAGCTTAATCAAATACAAATCCTTACTAATTAAAAAGTCATAGTTGGGGACTATTTTCTTGCTTGATGAGACTAAGATTGATCCTTAAGGATCTTACATATGGAACAAGATCCTAAAGGAAAAAATCTTGGCTAAGTCCAAGGCTAAATGGAAAATTGGTAAATGTGACAATATTTTGTTTTGGAAAGACAACTAGATGAGCCTAGGGCCTCTTATTGACCATCCTAGCTATGGAGGATGGGCAGGGCTTTGCATAAGAAGATATGGCCTAAAAGTCAATGATTATAGATCTGGCCTAGTTTGGCACGACTTATCTATAATATCTTGGGACCTTAATTCTTTGATGATTAGCCTAAATGCTATAATTATTAACAATAAGAGGGATGATGTTATTTGGGGAGATAACCCAAATGGGCTATACTCTATGGCTTTTGGATATTTCTCTTTATGGGATAGAATGGAGAAACCCATCTAGGCTAAGGCCTGGACTCCTAGTCTTACACCAAAAATTAGCATCTTTTTTTGGCTTCTCCTCCAAGAAAAAATTCTCACTTTGGAAAATTTGGTTAAGAGAGGCTAGATTATCCCCAATAGGTGTAATCTATGTAAGCATGATTTGGAGATAGTCAATCACTTATTTATTCATTGTCCCTATTCTTCCCATGTTTGGAACCTTCTGACTAGGGATTTTGGGGTTATTTGGTGTCCCCTGGCTAACATCTAGGAGTTTCTCAACCAATGGAAGAGCTCACACCTTGGCTTGATAACACAGTTAATCAGCACATGGTCCCTTCTACACTTTTTTTGGGAAATTTGGAAAGAACATAATAATTGAATCTTCAGAGACAAAAAATCTCCCAAGTTTGTCATTACTAAGAAAATTGATGGATTAATGAAGGAGAACTTCACTATCACAAAGGAAGGAAACATTAAAGAAGGTGAGAATAGTAGAGCAAGGAAAAAGGATAGGGATAGGAAAAGATAGGAGGCCAGGTGGTTATTCTCCCCTAAAAATTGGCACAAAGCCAATTTTGACAAGGTGGCTAAAGGGAACCCTGGTCTTGCAGGTAGTGGAGGCATCATCAAAAATAGTTATGGAGGGGGTGTAGTGGCTTTATCCTACCCTCTTGGAATAATTTTGTAGAAGCCAATGCAACCAGTCACATTGTTAATATGGCCTTAGTTTCTGGGATCGAGAACTTCTAGCTGGAGGGGGACTCTTTAAATATCATAAATTTCCTTAAAGGCAAGCTTAAGCCTTCCTAGACTATAGTGAACATAATAGAGGAGCTAAAGTCTGACCTGGGTAAATTCAAAAAGATCCATATCAGCCACATCTACAAGGAGGCTAATTCAGTAGTAGATTGGTTCACTAATGAAGCGGTAGCCAAAAATTTGGCGATGATGTAGCATGTTGGTGATGATTTTCTGACGGCTTTGATTGATTTAATTTGGCATGACTAAATCTAGGGAAGTACCAAAATAATCCCAATTTAATAATGTTTAGATATTCTAGATTGCATGTCAGACTAGGAGTTATTAAAAATCATGCAAAACTCTTTTCAAATAATTATAGCCTGTACTTTTGGCACACTTTATGGGCTATCATGAACAAAACCACTAAAATTTACAATAATTTTTTCAAGTTTTTCATTTCAAAGTAGGCCAAAGTCTATAATTCTATGAGTAGTGGGAGGATTTTTGAACTAGAGGAATCCATGGTAGGTGAGAGAATCAGAAGGGAGCCATTGGGGGAGGTGGAGAACTGGAAAATAAAAAGGAAGGTTTGGCATAAGCTAGAAAAGGGTAGTATTACTAAATTTCTGGAGAAGCTCCATGGTTTTTATGTGGAAATAACCAAGTTGATGGTGGATTAATGGAAAAATGGGAAAGTAAAAATAGATAGGGTCACCTACCATGTCAATGTAGAGTTGACTACCCAGGTTATGGAGATCCCTCTGGAAGGGATTAACTTCTTTAGGGATAAGAAAATGTTGACCAATGCTATCAAATAATTTGTAAAGGACAAAGATGAAAGGAAGAAAATCATTAAGGTAGAGATGTATTACAAGATGGAGTCCATTAAAAGTTGTGGAGGTATGTCCTGAGGGTCATCATCGAATATATTTCTCTAGACCCTAGATTTGATAGGATCAGGACACATCATTTCGTTATGCTTAATCATTTTAGGCTTGGTATCAAAATCTCTTTTCCTTTTTATCTTTTCACCTCTATGAGTAAGGGTATCGAGGGTTTTAAGAGGAAACCCATTACTAATCCTGCCCTTCACAAAGGATTACTCCTCCTGGTCTATGAGTATATGAAGAATCAGACAAGGGGAAAATCCCTTAGTGATATCAGGAGTGCTTCTGAGGAAATTGGGAGTTCAAACTCTAAGGAAGTGCACACTGTAAAATCTAATGATGAGGATAATACCTCTTCTAAAGGAAAAATCCCTAAGGAAGAAACCATTGTCACCCCTTTTGCCCACATTGCCTGTAGAAAGAGCCCTAGAAGCCTTCCCCCTATTCCCCCCAAGTCTAAGCCTCAGGAGGATGAGGACAACAATGATGAAGATGAGCAGACAAATTTAGAGGAAGAGGAGAAGGGGGAAGGAAAATGTGAAGGAGGATGTGAAGGGGAGGGAAAGTGAAAAGGGGGAGGAGGTTTTAGCTAATATGCCAGGAAACCCCAGAAAAAGAAAAGCTAATGAGCCCTTGCTTCAGGAAGATACCAATCTCCAAATTCCTGAGACCCCTAGCCCTACTCTTTCTCTACCTAAGGAGATGATAGAAATGCTAGTGGAAAAAAGCAGGGAAGTGATAATGAAGAATAGGAGGAGAGTGTGGAGGAAGTTTAACACAAACACCACAAATATAGGGATTGTCAAGGAGTCACTAAATATCCAAGTGATGGAAGATTTTGATGGCAATGCCAACTATGAAGATCTAATTGATCTAGCCCTGGTCATTATCTCAGATAGTGCACGGGAAACTAGGTTTAACCTTATGAACAATGCTAAGAATGGTATCATAAACAATTTTTGGTCTATCAAATGGTTGTTTCATGAAATTGAAGACATTAAGGGGAAAAGAAGTCAGGAAGGAAACAAGAAAAATAGCTGCGACTAGGGACACAATGATGAGAAGAGAGACCAAGAAGGAAGCCAATGACATAATAGCGTCTAGGGACATAATGTCGACCAGGAGGACATAATCACCAAGGTTGAACAAAATGTCCAAAGGTTGGAGTCCATACATGAGAAACTAGCTAATTAGATGATTGCCACTTTGAATACCCTAAATGAGAGTATTGTTAGTCTGTGGGATTCTCTCATGAGTGCTAGATTTGGTAGGGATGTAAAGGATAAGGCTAGCTTGGATATTGGGTAGGCTAAGGATGATCAAAAAGAGATCAAGGATTAGGAGGACATTGAGAACCAGGACCAAGAGGGCATGGACAACCGAAAGGACAATGAAGCTACAAAGACCCTACAAGCTCTTGAAAAGGAGAATTAATTTTTAAAGTTTTTTTTTCCATCTCCTTATAGGGTTGTTGGCTTTTTGTCTCCTGGCTATGGGCCTATTTTTTGTTTTTGGATTTTTATAAGAAGCTGCATGGGTGCTAGACTTTATTTTATATCTATATTTAAGATATATTGTAAAAACTCTTGGGTTTCAGGATCCCTGTAAAACTTGTTTTGCTTAATAAAAAATAATGATGTTTCATAAAACCAAAATGTGATATTGCTATCAAGGTTTAACTATGTATTTAATGAGTTAAACTCATCTATCCATGGAAATTATCCTAAGTATCACAATTTGACTTATTGCTTGAAATATTGGTTTTTATTTTATTTCAAAAGCACGAGTTTAGTTCTTTGTAGGAACATCTGAAGAGCAATTATAAGTAACTCTTAATCTTTCATAATTGGGAAGTGGGAGGAGGTTTCTACATGTTAAGGTATATTTCTATTTAGTAGCTTCTCATTTTTCATAAATGATTTCTAGTATATTGCTTATAAGAATCTTGTATTGGTCAATTGTTGACGTTGGAATGTCAAGATATTGATAATCTATATATAATTTATAAAGTACTTATTAAACTAGATGTAAATCACAACTAATAAGAAAAAATATATCTCTTTTCTCACAAATCCCTTTATATTGGACTTTAGAACTTTCATGGTAAGATTGATATTGAGTTGTAGAGCTAACTAGAGCAGTGTATCAACTAATAAAATGATACATTTTTTGTGCAAGTGTGAGCTTGCTAATTGGTGTAATGCTTGAAATGCATCACAAGCTAGTAGAAAAATGTTCTTTAGATGAGGCCCAACACAAGGAATCTTTGCATTTGGTATAAACTTGATGGGGTAAAATGCTCTTGTTTTCTCTATACAATTCAAAAATTTGACTTAACCAAAGCTCAAGTTCAATTCAAAATAAAAATAATTTCTAAAAACCCAAACGAAAAGCAATATGATTTTCTTTACCAGTAATAGACTTCTTAGAGTAGTCCATTTCCCATGTATGTTCTTCAAATATAACATTCTCAAACACTGTCATAACCAAGGATAACAAAATTGAATCCTTAATTAAAAAAACATTAAATATTTTCAATCCTATTTGAAATATTTGGTGGGATTGATATGTTACATGTTCCAAACTTGATAGCATTCCAAATATTAGGCCCCTTCTCTTCTGAGAGATCAATGCATTTTGCATAGAAACCCCCTTCAATATTAGACACACATTATTACTCCAACAATTCTTATTATCTCCTATCAATACCCTTTGATGGTCTATAGACAGAGTTGTCTTTCTAGTTCCTATATTGCAGGATCACTTCTTTTTAGTAAATATGATTAGCAAAAGAAATTGAGAACATAGAAAATTAGATTTTTGTTTTGAATAATTTAAGACCATAAATTTTTTAATTTATTAAGATGAAAATACTTCCACTATTTAACACTGGCTATGGGTGCATATAAGTCTACTCATAGCCATTGGCTAATCTAGGGGTGGCTGAGATCGCTCATCGCATACTGACTGCACCTCCCTTGGCATGGGGTTTCTCTGAAGGAGAGGTTGACATGTTCCACATGAGACACCTTCATCATAGTTACCACACACATTAGCAATACCATTGCCTTGTTTACATTGAAGCTAGAGTGCAAACCCTTTCTCCAAAGTTATCACATTTGTAACCATTCCAAATGTTTATATAAGCTTGGAGTAAATGTAATTTAACTAAATATTAAAATAATACAAAATATTTCTACCTTCCTCCCTACCCATGAATGTCATGATTCAAAGCTCTTGATAAGATGGCATGAAAAGAATTTTTGTGCTTTTGACTATGTCACTGATTATTTATTCTTTCTTTATGGAATCCTAATTGGATGAACAAGTTTCCTTCTCCTACAAGATTTTCCCTAATCTCACTTCTCATTAGCCCATTTATTATCCATTTCTATCAAATATATCTTGTTATTTTCAAGAAAATCATCAAAGAGTTTTATTAAATGCTTGGGATGTGCACCTTTAATAGTCTAGAAGTGGGATCCCAATCACCTTATGCAAATCCTACAAATTCTATCAGAAGTTACAAGAAAAACTCTTGCAAAATTGATTCAAACATTCCATGAAAGATCTTAGAGGAAACCATTTAGACCAAATTATCATTTAAACTATAGCAAAAATTTAAGAACTTTTTATATCATTTTCTAGGCATCTAATTATAGCTTGTTTTGGTAGTTATAGGCATGAAGCTTAATGGGAAGTCTAGGGGACCCTATTCAAGCCATTGTAGGTGGGGCATCTTAAAATATTACTATGTTAAACTCAATAGAAGAGCTCTCATAGAGTCAATGTACAAAATTGAATTGGTGAAAAGCTTCAAGAAGCCTCCAAGAACTGATGCCTCCATAGTATAGTCCCTCCCTTGGTGCCATCAATGTGCTAAGTGGGATCTATGGACATTCTATTTGTTTAATTGATCAATGATCCATTGTTCTTGGTAGGTCAATGTACTACTATAACTTATGCCCCATGGGCTCTAAGAGTGTTGATCACATTAGGTCAATTCAAACTTAGTCATCTTGTGTGTCTTGGTTTTGGCCCGCACCTACTTCAAGATTGATTCTCCATTCCCAGGCATGCTCATAGAGCCATCATGATTACTTAGGCCACCTATGATGCCACCCTACTTTCTTTCTTCTGTTCTATTGTACTTCTAGAGCAATATGAGCACAACATTTTTACATGGAGTAAAGATGGAATACTGTAGTGATTTATAAAATCTGGTTTGATTGTCAAATCTTATTTGAAGATCTAATTTGATTAAACCACCTCCCAACAAAAATCATACCAATTGTTTTGAAGTGTTAGACAAGTTTTGGCTGAAATTCCCACCTATAATAGCCTATCGGCTAATTATTGAATAGGCATGGCGAGAACAAAAGAAATGGGAAAAATAAAATAGACATGAATCACTTAGCAGTTTGCAATCCATAAACACTCAACACTAATAATCCAAATCAGCAAATAAGAACCTATTCAAACAATATTTGACTTATTCTATACATGTGTTAACAATTATCAAATTTTATAAAGAAAAAATATAAATTTAAATATGTATATTGAAGGCTTGTATAAATGTAGCAATAGGAGGATCGTAAGGACAAGAAAATAATGTGTCCAACTAGTATATAGACTATTACAATCAGTTCCAGATAAATATAAGTATATGATTGAACATTAGATTGTCAAATAACATGTCTTTGAACTCCAAAAATAAATGAAAAAGAATATAGTTTATTCCAATAAAAAATTGATATAAATATACTTTAGAGAAAAAAATATTTGGATGTAGAGATCTGATCTTAGAAATCATTCAGAGAGTATAGAAGAGACAAACAACAAGAAATCAACTTATACTTAGTTGCTGCATTCTTACAATAGACAACAAAAAAAACATAGGGATTTCTCAATCATCATTACCATAAAACATGAAGAGACAAATAAATTCCTAGTCTTATAGACACATCATAGTTTATTCAAGAGATAATGATAGGATAATTTGGCAAGTAGGGAATACAAGAAAAAATATTACTAGTGAACGTGAGTCAACAATAAAAGACAAGCAATCAGAAAAATGTCTTCTCAGGGAAGAAGAATAAAAAGGATAGAGGAGTGTTGAGTTAGCATACACCTTATGAGGAAAGAAGGCAATCAAATGCAGAAATATCAATGAAAATGTAAGTCCTTGATCCATCATGAGTGATACTCAAGTTATAATGGAGGAAAGAAGACAAGAGTTAATCAAACACAAGGAGACATTTGAGTTAGTGCAAGGAAAAACACTTTAAATCATAAATGCTCGACACATATCCAAAAGAGAATCATGACAATAGGAACATAGCAAGTTTTTCCTAGAGTAGATATAAAAATCTATGCCATTAATTGGTCTATTTAAAAAAATATATATCTATACAGAAACCTAGAAGACACACTTTGCTAGAAACCATTAATCATTCCATTTTCTTTGTTACATTATACATATTTTATCCATTGTCAAAATTAATGGCATTCAAAACATTTAATAGACAAACTGACAAAATTATGAAAATGAAAAGAAGAAATTAGTAGGAAATAAGAACTAAATTTGTTGATATATCTGCTATCTAGACTATTAGCATTCCCCCAAATCATATCTTCACTAAAATTACACCAAACAAAAAATACAAATGAACTAAAGGGGTTTTGGATGTAGATATAGAAAAAAACATCATATTGAACACGATGATCAAGAGAGAGAATAGTAGAAACATGCTTGATGAATTCCAATGCACTATCACCCATTGCTAGGTAGGATCTGGCCATTTTTGGGAACTTGTGGGAAATAGCTTCTACAAAAGCATCCCCTCTTCTTCCATTAATAGTAATGTGATGATGTGTGTCATAGGAAATTTTGAGAAGCTTGTCTATGAAGTATGAAGCAATCTGCAAGAATAATGAGAATATTTACAATAAATTGAACTTCTCTACCATCCCCTTGGTATTATTTGAAGCACCCTTATTTTCTTATTTAATACTATCAAGTGTTAGCAAAAGTAATCAAATTTCCACAATCCATTAGAAATACATGTCATTTTTCTAGAATTTGATTGTGTAAGAATTAAGAAAATCAAAGGAGTGCAAAAGAATACAAAAATCAGTTACAATTTTACATCATATACCTATTCCTTAGGAATGAAACTTTCTCTAATTCAACATCAACTACTACTACAACTATAAAAAATGGTGTACAGAAACGTCCATCCCTTGCAGTAGCCTATTCTTGTGAGCACTTCCATAGAAGGTATATAAACTCAAAAACTATGATAACAAGATAATTTGGCATCCAAGAAGCAATGTGTTTTACAATCTTGTAATACAATATGAGATAACATTAATTAATGGATAGATGTGTGATTATCTATTGATCTATAATTCTTGGAAATAAAAATTCAAAAAAATGCAAAGGCCTTTAGAAGGGAATTTTGGATGCTAAGCTAGAAGAACCTTATTTCTAACAAGGAGACTGCTAGAAATCCATTTTTGTTAATAATCACTAAGAAACACAATATGAAGCAGAGTCATGTCCCTTTATTGATAGAAGAAGCAGAAGACAATGTAATGTTTTCAATGCCATGAAATTATCAAACCTATGGAGAAAATTTGACTTTGTGCTTTCAACAAATGGAGATGTTCAATGTGATTAGATTGAATGCCTATTTCTTTGGACACATCAACCAAGTTATTTAGTATTTTCTTCTCTGTGAAGTTCAACAAGTTGGCTCAGTTCCTACTTTCCATTACACAAAATGTTTGAGACTGAATGGAAGAAGATTAAAAGATTGCATTTAGAGATCCAATGAAATAGTTGATAAACCTAGTGTACTTAGATGTTTCCATTTTTCCCTCAAAAATATCAAACTCTATTATTTTACCTAAACTACATTTGGTTACACCATTTTCCAAAGATCCCATTGGGCATAGGCTAGGAATATTTTGGCAAAGATTAAGGAGACCATTTTAATAGTCATCAAAGGAATTTTATTAAAAGTTTATAAATCCATTTCAAAAAATATTGTCCATATTCTATATTTAGGATATCCCATTACAACATGATACTTCAAAGCATTCTTTCAAATAGTTAATGTGCTTGTATATGCTTGTCAATGCTTCTCCTACGTTGCTGTATACAAATCTGGTGAATTTTTTAGTATTAATCATATTCTGCATCATTTGGATGAGTTTTTGTGTTATTTTCTCTTGCCTCTATATGTAGGCCTTCCCCTCGTTCTTTTATCTTCTTATATTTGGCTCCAATTTCTTGTTCACCTGTTGTGATGCCAAAAATTGGTTCCCACCTTAGTGCTTTTGTACCAAAAATTATGGTTTCACTTGTGCATACTATTGAGAAAGAAATTCTTAAATACAAGGGCATGTGTGGGTGACATTTATTTATTCAAATGCTTGTTCAAGTATCTTCCATAAGCCTCAAACATGTGGCTCCTCATGTAGTGGTTGCACTTTTGCTGTGTCTTGAGAGAGGGTAACATCAACTTACTTCATGTGTAGATAAAATGGTTGAAATATTAGAAGAACTTATCATAAAAAATAGACAATTACTTTAGGAACAACTCCTTGAATTGCATCTATTGGCCTAGCCTTTCCAAGCTAGCTAATGTAAATCGGAGGCTTCAAGGGGCACATGGATCTTTATTTTTTTAGGAGCAATTGTGATATGCTATGAGTGAACTATTAAACTATTTAAGTCTGAGTGTATGGTATACAACAACCATGAAAAGAGTGATTGCATTCCCTCAAATTTAAAAATAATTTAGACATGTAAAGCTCAGATTATGTCCATTCACACAGGTGACAATTACAGATCATATTTTAGATTATATTACATAGTATTTTGATTTTCCTTTTACATTATATTTTTCATTTCATTTATTCTTGATATTCTTTATTAGAATTCAACTATGTAGATGGAAGTTCGTTGATGTATGCTTTATAAGTAAATATTTATAAGAATTAATCTCTCATACAAATGAATGGTATACTTAGAACTTATTATATTTAGATGATATTCATATAGATGAAGTGATAATTCTTCCTATACTACTTAAACTTAAGTGCACTTAACTATGAACTTAAAGACAATCGGGTGCATTTCTAACCTCTTCCTTGATATTCTTTAATTTATTAAATTTTTGGGGCAGCATTTAGATTTAGGTTCATAAGCCATTACTATTCTTGCATGAATTTAACCAATTGAGCCAACTGTAGTAAGAAACATGTTCCTCTCTGCAATGCATGTTTCTATTTCAGCAAACAAAAGATAATTTGACTTGTTGCCTTCTCTAGATGAAATCAAAAAAATTGTGCCATAATCGGTAGAGAATATGCTCATAGAGGATGATGATGCACCTATTCTTGCAGTAGATGAGCATGTAAAATTTGATGTAAAAAAGAAGATCATGGCCTTTTTAAACATTTTTGAAAAGGAAATGGCATCCTTGTCATTTGTGACAGATGTTATAGAGGACTGTGAAAGTCATGTTCTAAATTTTTTTTCTATTCATTATGGATGTGTTAGATTTTATAAAAGGTTTTATAAATTCCTATAAAGGTTTTGGAATAGTTGGCTATGGAAATTTTATACTTTCTTATAAGGGAGGAAAAGCCAAATGTTTCCTTACAAAATTTTCATGATAAATTTCCTTATGAAATAGAAAATGACTTTTTTTCAAAGTGTAGAATTTGTAATCATTTCACTAGTACTGGCACTACCTTCTACTAAACAAGCATAAGTTTTCGCAGATTGGCTCAAGATAGACCAACCAAGATACCTAGATTTATGTGAATCATTTGAAGTGTGGTGTTACATATTTAAAGGGGAAAGAGGAGAATCTCTTTAGATTTAAATGGTGTTAGTAGTACCTCCACAATGAGAAACATCTCCATTGTGAGCAATCTTGGCCATTAAAGTCAATATACTTTTATTTAAACTTTTATTTTGGATGATGTAAAAGTTAATAATCTAGAAACCACACACTAATTTTGTATTGTAGAGATCACATTTATGTAGTAACTCCATAGATTTAGCAAACAAATTCAATCTAAAATCTTGTTCTTCTTACCACTAACCTAGTTTTTGATTCAACTCAAGAATCCACAACAAACATTCATATATTTCATTGTAGAATAGTTGAAACTAAAAATACTATTTATTTTTACATTGAAGTGCAACCTACTTGAGGAAGATAATATGTTTGTTCCAAGTCAATCATATATCTATCAATAACAACTAATAGAGAAGTGACTGCCTCTAGATCAAATTCTTTAGTTATATGTTCCCCAAAAAAATGAACCTACTTGTGTATCTACAAGATGATAAATAAATGTCATTATCACTATATATAAGATTAATAGCTTGGAAATTTTAAAAAAATATACTTACAAATATTACATTATAAAGTAAACTATATGAAAATTCACTCCAAATGATAAATTTTGAACATCTTAAGTTTCCATTAAAGAGAGATGCAAAAAAAGATTCATGTTTGTCTAGTGTCTCTAGATTTTGATTGTGCAAATTTCATTTCAAGACCCTATATTTGTATCAATGCTATAAATTTTTTCACTTATGTTACTAGGTAGGGGACAAATTTTGTAACCTAAGGTCCTCTATGATGTTCTCTTACTAGAAGGAATCATCACTGCTAGCAACAATTATGGTTGAAGTCATTGGTGTAGTAAGAACAAAGTACCAGAAGAGCAAGGACTCAAAAAATATTCTTGGGGATGATGGAGGTTACTCTAATTCATTTTTTGGATATGGAAAACATAATGTCATAGAGTATTTTTAGCCACTTAGAGGCTAATATACAGATTTTTATGAATCGGGTCATCTCTAGATGAATCACACACTTAAAGAAAAAAGACACCTAAATCATTTAACACTAGTATAAAATTAAAACAAAATCCTTGGGAATATCTCATAGCACTTTATGGAAAGAAAATATTTGGGATAAAACATCATTTTTCAGCAATGTTGATCTTTCTAGAGTAAATTGCCATATTGGTTTCCAACCTATAGAAGAGATGCCTACAAGAACCTAGTTTGGATGGGGTTGTATGTTTTTCCTTAAAATATTTAACTAGTCTTAGAGTAAAATGGAAATGTGGAAAGCTTGTTGATGAATATTCCTACACTTTATGAAGGAATAATGGCCTACATTACAACTATCTCTATAGAAGGGTCCATAAGATGCTTCACTCAAAGGATTGTTTTGCAAAAGCATAACATTTCATTCTACAACAATGATTTTAGCAGAATAAGTGAACTAAGAGAGTATCCCATTTTTTTTGTAGTAGCTATGAGTATGCACAACTAGTAAGAGAATTTTATTTTTCTATGGAGCAACTAGAAGTTCCTAATCCTTCCTAAGAAAGCTTTAACATGTAGATTTTAGAAGCCAACAAATAAATTTGTTACTAACCCTAAAAAACTAAAAGAAATATGGGAAAATGAAATCATAATGAAGATAAATAGATGCAACAAATCATAGAAAAAATAATTTCGTCATGGAAAAAATTTCTTTGTTGTGTTGAAGGAAGAACCTATCCCAAAATTTCAACTTGAGGAAGGAAAAACCAAGTTAAATCAGAGGATACATACAAATATATAGGAACTTGCTTTGTACTTCAATTCAGCCATGATAATGTAAGACAAGATTAGATAAGATAAGATATATTATTAATATGCAAAAAGAGACCAAAAATGGGCCTAACGGACTGAAAGTACAAACAAAGGCCAAAGGGTAGCAATAGTATTGATAAGAGTTGTGACAAAAGAGAGTATTAAGAGCATGATGTACACCTAGAAGTAAAATTACTTAAATTTTTAATTAGGATGGATTGATTCTCAACAATCTCAAACATTCTCCAATAAGTGTTATATTCTACAAAGATGGATTGAACAAGAGTATACCATCATGCATTCCCATGTGTTTCCATCAGAGCCAAGATTATAAATCATTCTAAAATTACTTAAGGTGCATTTTTTATGTGACTTGCAGTCATAAAACACAATGAAATTTCCTTAGGAGTGATCAGGGCCACATGCCAAAGTATACTTTGAAGGACAAATTAAGTCCCTAAACTACAATCCTCAATTTTAGAAAAAGATCTAGACCGCTTATGCCTATTATATTTTGAGATGTATAGGTCAACTAGGAAGTGATCTGACACTGATAGGGGAATAATAGGAGAGGCACATGATCCCTATTTGAGGACCTAGTGAGGATTGAGTGAAAATATATCCAACTATACTGCTTAGTGATTTGGCCCTTCCTTCTATTTGACCACATTATCACACCATTAGTGGGAACATAATCATACTAACCATTACCTTCCAAGAAGTCTTTAAAATCTTGGGTCACCTTAGGTAATTGGTTTGAATCACACACCTTATCACAAGGACCAAGGGTGACGTTAAATCCTCGTCCATGATGACTTTTGTGAGGCCAAAATTTTCTAGCACTACTTAGAGAGATTGCTAGAGTCTAACTTTATTGACTTTTGAAGACACCCCATACACATTTAACAAAACAAATTTTGAGCTAAAATAGGAAACTTGAATAGAAAGACAATTTTATTTGAACAAATCAGCTGTAGTTGATAGAGATTTGATTTGCATAGGATGGGTAGACTAGCAAAGGCCCCATAGGATGGAGAAGCTATGTAAGGCCAATTCTTCCATTTTTAAAAGTATTTATCACTACCCTCCTTTGAGTATCACCTTAATCTTCATTGACTATATGAGTGATCTAGATAAGGCTGACTAAGGATTTATTTTACCATGCCTTAAAAGAGTTAATAATTCTTTCTTATTTATAACAAAATGAATATAATTATCATATGCTTGAACCTATGGATTTAGTAAGGCATAAAGTAACAAATCCTAGAGCTTATTTATTAATCAAAGCTTATGAATCTGAAGTTTTTATTATTATTCTTTGAGTACAAGAAAAGATGAAGATATTATGATGAAGAATTAGAGAGAGTTTCATTTTAATGATAACATACAAAATGTAATAAAAGATAGAAACCTTGTTACTAGAGCAAGAAAAAATTATGCAAAGTTTAGCATATCATCAATAGGGCTAATGAGCCACAACTTAGGGTGTGTATGGGAATGGAGAAAGGAAAAAAAAAAGAAATTAAAAAAAAAGAGAGATTCAAATGTCTTTAGTATGGTAGGGAGGAAAATTTAGCTTCATAGGCTAAGTTGGTAGACTTGGATAAAAAAAACCTACTTGGAACAATCTTCAATCACCCTTTTGTAAAGGAAAAGGCTAACAAAATTATAATTGTTTAGCTTCAATGACATAAAATTGGTAATATTATTTTGAATATAAAAATTAAGTAAACTAATGAAATGTGTAAAAATGGATGAAGTTTAGATTATAATTTTTAATAATTATTTGGAATCAGAAGTGATACATTTTCCTAATTTTTATACATTTTTTTAGCTGCTAAAAATGTTAAAAATTGGCGGTCTAGTTCCCACCAAAATATTATATGGAAATTAAATTATTTAACTTTAATCTTAGGCTATGTTATAAAACATACATAGGTAGAACATTCAAGAATAAAATTTGGCTTCAGACCTATATTTTCTCTTTTATAATAATTCAAATTTCAACTCACTTGAAATCAATAGTTTTCATCTCCCACCACATTTTTCAAAACAAATATATTCTAAATAGGAAAAAAAATTATATATTCTAGAAGAGGACTCTCTCCTCTAGAAAATCATATAATTTAAAATTTTTTTTGATATGATTTTAATTTTTTTTCTTTGTCAAAATCGATATCTTTTTTAGTGTAAAAATACATGCTTGTAGAGTTTTTTAATTACAATACACTATATCTAATTAAAGCACCATAAAATCTCTATGAGAATGTTCTTGGATCTTAGCTCTATAAAATGGAGTTTATATCTTATTAAAAAAAATCATAAAAAATAGTAAGAGTTATTGAAACACCACTTTTTTGAAATATTTCCATTTTTTTAGTATTTGGATACAAACTACTATAAACATGCATTTAATAGACATTTCCAATTGGAAAAGTGTGAGACCGTATATAACTTAGCTAGAATGAATTAATCTAGATTATATGTTTGAACAAAATTTATTTTTAGATATAAATACTCAAATTTCATCATTATGATAAGTTATCCTAAAAGGTGAAACAACTTTGTCCTTTTACCCCTAGGTTCTTTCCTATTGTATCTAACATCATGTTTTCTTCTTTTACATCTAAGATTTTTGAACTAACTTTAAAATTAGTTGGTTGTTGTGTAATCATTGATTTGGCTATCTTAAGATATGATTTTCCATTACAAAATATAGATTGATTGAATAAGGAGGATATTTCTCTATACTATTTTTTTTAGACCCTAATAAGGCACGTGAATGGATGTGTAGTCCATAATTCTAGTGAACTCTTTAAAAATTATAAGAACATAAAAATAAAGAAAATAGAAAACACCAAAATTCATCATATAAGTCCATGATAGTGCTAAACCTAGTCTAAACCTAGTTTATCCTATTAGTTTAACCTAGGATTCCTATGCCACGGATGGATGACATAATGGATTGTTTGAGTGGAGCAAAATATTTTACCAAGATTAATTTGAAGAGTGGATATCATCAGATTAGAATCAGAGAAGGTGATGAATGGTAGATCACTTTCAAGAAAAAATATGGTTTGTATGAATGGTTGGTTATGCCTTTTGGTTTGACTAATGCACCTAGTACTGTCATGAGGTTGATGAATGAAGGTCTGAAAAGATTCTTGGGTAAGTTTGTGATTGTTTACTTGGATGAAATTTTAATATTTAGTAAGACTAAGAAAGAGCATCTTGAGCATGTTAGACAAGTATTATAGAGATTGAAAGAGGAGAAGTTGCCGATTAATTTGAAAAAGTGTTCTTTTATGCAAGAGGAGATTGTGTATTTGGGATTTGTGATTTTAGTTGATGGTTTGAAGATGGATCCTAAGAAGGTTGAAGCTATTTTGGAATGGCCTACACTTGAGAATGTGGGTGAGGTAAGATCATTTCATGGTTTGGTTAGTTTCTATAGGAAGTTCATAAGGAATTTCAATTTTGTATGTAATGCTATGACTGAAACAATGAGAGGAGATAAAAAGAAATTCAAATGGACACATGGAGTTGATAAGATTTTTTAAACTTTGAAATAAGTGGTTGTTGAATTACCTTTATTGGATTTTTTCAATTTCAATAGTGTATTTCAAATTGAATGTGATGCTAGTGGTAGTGCAATAGGAGCTGTATCAAGTCAAGAAGGTAAACCTATTGCTTTCTTTAGTGAAAAGTTGACTTATGCTAAAAGGAAATATTTTGTATATAATCAAGAGTTTTATGCTATTGTTCAAGCATTGAAGAAGTGGAGACATTATTTGATTCCTAAAGAGTTTGTGTTATATATTAGTCCTAAAGCATTCTAGTACTTGGGAAATCAACAAAAATTGAATCAGAGACATATGAAGTGGGTTGAGTACTCACAGAGTTTCACATTTGTGATCAAACATAAGAGTGGAGTTACTAATATAGTTTTTGATGAATTAAGTAGAAAACATTCTTTGTTGACTGAAATGAAGGTTGAAGTTCTTGGTTTTGATGAAATGAAAGAGTTGCATGATACTGATCCTAATTTTTCTGAGGCATGGAGAGAGTGAAAAACACCAAATCTAATAGATCACACAAGTAAGTATGATGAGTATTTCATTCAAGAAGGCATGTTGTTTAAAGGTATTCAGTTCTATATCCCTAAAAGTTCTATGAGGTTGAATCTGATTAAGGAAAAACATAGTGGTGGATTGGTTGGACATTTTGGGATTGATAAGACATTGAGTTTACTGAAAGAAAAATATTATTGGCCACAAATGTATAAGGATGTTCAGAAATTTATGAAGAGTTGTGGAGTTTTTCAAATTACAAAAGGAGTAAGTTAGAATACTAGTTTTTATACACCTACTATTGTTCCTGAGAAACCTTGGAGTGACATTAGTATGAATTTTGTTCTTGGATTGCCTACAATAGTAAAGGGGTATGACTCTATATTTCTTGTGGTGGAGAGATTTTCTAGGATGGCTCATTTTATGCTATGTAAGAAGACATTAGATGTTGAGCATGTTGCTAAAATTTTCTTTAAAGAGATTATGAGGTTGCATGGACTACCAAGAAGTATTATTTCTGCTAGAGATAATAAGTTTTTTGGTTATTTTTGGAAGACTTTGTGAAATAAAATGGGTACTGAGTTGATGCTTAGTTTTACATTCCATCCATAGATAAATGGATAGACAAAGGTTGTGAATAGAAGCTTGGGTAATTTTCTAAGATGTTTAGTTAGGAATAAGCCAAGTAATTGGGAAATAGTGTTAGCACAAGTTGAGTTTGCATATGGGTATGTATAGGATCATGGTGTGCCAAAAAGTGGCGATCTGAAAAATATGTAGTTCTAAAATGCCTCAAAGAATTTCAAAATCTATTCCAACTTTTTTCCCACCCACCTTGATACTACTTTATCTTTTGATACCAACCCTATATGGTCAACTTTAAAAACATCCTAAAAATGTGTTTTTGGCCTATTTTAATGTGATTTTTACTTCAAACATGTAGTTGATGGATTTTTTTCACCAAAATTTGATGAAATGAAATGAAGTGAAGTTGAGGTTGGAACAAAGTAATAAAAAGTACAAGGAGAATGCTAATAAGGCTAGAAGGCATCATGTTTTTGAAGTTGGTGATGAGGTGATGATTCATTTGTAGAAAGGAAGATTTCCTATTGGAACATACAGTAAGTTGAAGATGAAGAAGTTTGGACCTTGTAAGATCTTGAAAAAGTTTGATAGTGGAAATGCTTATAAAGTTGAGTTACCTAATGACATGGATATATCTCCTATATTCAATGTTGCTATTCTGTATAAGTATCATGAGTTACATGATGACGTTGTTGTACCTAAGGATTATCCTAAGACATAGATTGAAGAAATTGAACAGATATTGGATTCGAGAGTTGGTAAAAGCATAAGAGAAAAAGACTACTATGAATATTTGGTGAAGTTGAAAAATAGACCAGTTGAAGATGCTACATGGATTTATCAATCCGAGTTGGATTTAGCTTAGGTTGTGATACATGCATGATTTAGGAAAATAATTTCTTTCTACCCTAGTTGTCTAATGTAGGAGCATCCTGGGTTGCCTTGTAATCCTGCACTTTTGTTCATTTTTTTAGTTGTTATCGAGCTCCAGTTATTGCTGAGTGGTAGTTTTTAGCTGTTGCCATGTTCTTAGTTTTTGCCAAGTGATTCCTTTAGTTTCTGAGTGATCCTTTGGTTGTCAAGTGATCTTTTGGTTTCTGAGTGATTCCTTTGGTTACTGAGTAGTCCTTTGGTTATTGAGTTCTCTATGACTATCGAGCATTGGAGGTTTCCAAGTTTGTAGTTATTGCCAAGTGATTCTTTGGATGCTAAGCTTGTGTAGATGTCGAGTGCTAGTTTTAAAAATCTTTCATTTGCTAAGTAGTCTATGTTTGGTTCTCATTTGGGATAACCTTGTATTTAGTTTGGTAGTTAATATCTAACTTGAGCTAACTTGTGGATTGATTATGCATTTAGTGTAAAGGTTTATTGCTTGGTATTTGTATCAATCCAACTCATGGCATTTCTATGTTCTAGAATCTTCTGTAAGCCATTTTTGCGAGTATTTAAGGAGGTCTAAGATTGTGTTTTATGAAGAAGGGGGGAGAGCTTAGAAGAACAAGAAGCAAGGAATGATAAGAAGAAAGAAAGACAAGTGGGATCATCATGGATTGTAATTAAGTTGTTATTGGCCGTAACCTAAAAGGCCTTATAGCTAAGCATGTTTGTTGAATATTTGAAGAATCAATAAAAGCACTTACTCTTCCTCCTTTGGTTGTTAATTCTATGTGTTAGATTTTTGCTATGTTAACTCTTGCAAGGTGGTTTGGATAGCTAGGTGTGCCTTTGGCCCTAGTCATTCTATACCTCCATTGCATCAAACAGATGCAAAATCCATCATCTAGTGGTGTAATGCTATAATGGGTCTAGGTAAGGAAGCTTATTCTATGGTTCATAAATTCTTTTGGTTGATAGATAATACTACCATTACACCATATGAATATTGTTGCATAGTAATAGGATCAAGTGAGTTGCACTCTTTTAGAACCTCTAATGCAGGTTCAAGGAGTATCCATACATGAAAAATGACATGCTATTGTCCATCACGTGTAGAGGAAAATTGGGATGAAAGTGAGTTGACTAAATGGATGGATGAATGGGATATATGGGTTTTGGACCCAATTAACACTTATCATCCACCACAAGCACTGGAAATGGTACAAATAGATTTGTCCATTGAATTTGACCATTTGTCTAATCTAGTGCAACCTAGAAATATATATATCTTTGTAATTTTAATATGTAACTTTATAACTTTTACCTCAGTATTTTCTAAATTAATGACCGCATTTTGTACATTTATCAGTGTAGGCCATATTTTTGTTGTTATTACACCTAAAGACAATGAAGAAGGGACATATTATTATTTGTCTTGTTGTGTCCAAGCCAAACAAAAATTGGATCAATTGATTATAGATGGTGAAAGTTTGGAGTACTATATCAGTGTAGTGGTTGTAATTTACACATGGCTTAGAAAATATTCTATGAAGAACCCAAACTTGTAGTTATTCTAGGATTGGAAAATAGAGAGGAAGATTATTCCTTATTTAAACTTTGTTGTCACATCAAATTTCTACTTGATAAAATATGGTGGCAAACCACATAATAAGACTCTTTGGAAATTTTACAAGTTAGACCATGAGGCAATACTTGAGACATTAAAATTTAGAGTAGATCTATTTGGTTCATTAGATTGAGAGAGAGAGAGAGAGAGAGAGAGAGAGAGAGAGAGAGAGAGAGAGAGAGAGAGAGAGAGATGCATGGAAGAGATTCTACTCTTGACAAGACACCAAAGTGACACAACCCTCCAATAAGTAATAAATAGTCATTCAAAGAATCTAAAGCAAGTGCATCCAATAAAGAAAAGGAACATCAATGAAGGATATATATGCATATATGAACATTAACCAATAAAATAAATAAAGGAATACCAATATTGAGTATTGTATACAACAAAGATTTTTCCAAACTAGAGGCAATAAGTCGTTCATAATAGTTAGACAATTAAGAACTAGATACATATATATGAACAAGATTATTCTTACATATGTATATAGTATTATTGATCAAATCAAAATTAGAAAAATGATATTGCACATAATCTCCATTACAATAAAATGGAAGCTTTACAATTTTAATAGTTATATTGTTTAGTCCCAAAAATGGACATTATAGATATTTCTCACTAATCCTTTATAATATAAAATGTTTACAAAAAATTCCATGTACTTGTATGAGGACATTATATATTAAAGAAGTCCCACATTGAAGTAGTTGGCTAGCCACTCAAAAATATTTGACTAGCTCCTCAAAAAATAGTATCTGAATGCAAGTGGAATCATAAAGATACCTTAATAAACTAGTATCCCCTTTACTCAAGTAACATCTTGGTCATCTACTTGACTAGGACATGTTTGGGAATTAACAATATCCATTTAAACTCAAGTCTCAATTTAGAGGTGGCAATGACATTTTTGTTTTTCTATTAAGATAATTAATATATTTTGATGAGAATTTTGAGGAATCATGCCTAGCTTGAGTATCCTATCTTCCCATGTCCTATAAATGGAAGGCCATTGATGAATAAGAATTTCTAAATGAAACATATGTGGTGCTGGAATGCAGTGCATGACTAGATTCTTTGCCTATTAATGAGCCAATTTGAGACTTCACTTCATATTGCTCCATGGATAATTCTATAATACTTGTTACTTCTCTATTTGAAAATTTTGTGTCTGTGTACATGTGCACTCTTTCCCAATAGCTCTAGTTTTTTTCTGTTCATCCTAAGTAATTGGTATACCCAGGCTAGTACCAAGATAACCATTTTCTTCTTAAATTTCCTTTTCTCTCAGATTAATCTTTCTATTAAGCATGTTTTCTACATATTCCCCTATATATTTAATAGATGTAGCTACATTTCCTCTGTATAAATTCCTTTGCATATTAAGCTTCTCTCCATAAGAATGAGAAGGCATGGAGAGTTAGGCCAAATGTTGGTCACTATATTAAAAAGGTAGATCTTGTCCATGCCACTGATGGGAATCATTTCAATCTTATTTTCATAATGGATACCTCATTTGTCTTGAAAGAATAATATATATTGTTTCTATTGTCTTTGAAATATTTGTACTTGCTAGCCAATTGATTATTCATCACCTTTTAATATTCATGGGAAAATAAGGTATTTGGCTACCTAATAGGTCCTATGAATCTTAACTAGGGTCCTAGAATAGTCATAGATGGACCCATTTTACCTAAACATGTAAACAACAAAAAATGCTCAAAAGTTGTAACATTGCTCAAAAAGTTGCTTAAGCAACTTTTGCAATTTTAGTAAAAAGTTGTAAATGGAAGTTTGGAAAGTTTTAACTATTCATTCTTGAGTATATGAGCATGGGAAACATATTTGTGAAAGTTAGAAAGTTTCTAGTCAGATTTGCATTTTTAAGCAACTTTTATAATTTTGCACTAAAAGTGAAACTTTTGCAAAGTTCACTAGATTTCACTTCGAGGAATTGAAAAAGGTTCCAAATTATTAAAAATAACTAAAAGAACCTAATCCTAGGATATCTTGACCAAAAACTCAAAAAGGACCAATTTTCCCTAATTAGCAACTTTTGCTCATGTCTTGCACAAAGTGGCCTAGGCATACATATCTTGCTCATTTCTCTCTCACTATTCATCATGGGATCAAAATATTTATTAGGTTAGCTCTAGGTGGCTGGGTACACCTTATTCCTAGGCTCCTCCCATCCCATTGAGAGATTGAACATTCTTAGGAACACTAAACTAAATCATCCCTAAGAGTCACTAAATGCCATAAGGTAGAAATCTTTGATGGGGCATATCTTAGAGCTCATGCAGAATATGGATGCAATTCTAGATGCTACAGGAATATGTTGCAAATACCTACAGTAAAATCTCTCTCTTTTTGGAGGTTTTATTCCCTTTAGATTTTCTGGCCCTATTTTGGGTGATGCTAAAAATTATAGTGTTGGCTAGTATAAAGTTGCCAATTGTCGAATCTCTCTCACCATTTATCATGGGATCAAACTATCTATCTCGTTAACTCTAGGTGGATAGTTAAAACATGGCCCTAAGCTCTTCCCATCCCATTGGGCACTCGAATGTTTTCAGACACACTAAACTAAATCATCCCTAAGAGTCACTAAATGCTATAGGGAAACAATCTTTGATGGGGGCATATCTTGGATCTCGTGTAAGGTATGGATGCAATTCTAGGTGCTACAAGACCATGTTATAGAGACCTACAATAAATTTTCTCACTTTTTGGAGATCTTATTTCATTTAGGTTTTGTGGCCCCATCTCAAGTGATGTTGAACCTTGTAGTGTTGGTCAATACAAAATTGTTAGCTACTAAATCTATCTCACCATTCATCATGTGATCGAACTATCTATTCTATTACCTCTAGGTGGCTAGGTAACCCATATCCTTGAGCTCCTCCTATCCTTTTGAGTGGTTAAAAGTTCTCAAACATGTCAAATAGAATTGTCCCTAAGAGTCACTAAATGCTATAGGGTAGCAATCTCTAATGGGGAATATCTTGGAGCTTGTGTGAGGTTTGGATACAATTCTAGGTGCTATAGGACTATGTTGCAAATACATACACCAACCTCTCTCACTTTTTTGAGATCTTAATCCATTAGATTTTGTGGCCCCATCTTGGATGATGCTAAAACTTGTAGTGTTGGCTAGTACAAAATTTCCAACTACCAAATCTCTCTCACTGTTTGTCATGGGATTGAATTATATATTATGTTAGCTCTAGGTGGCCAGGTAAATCTTATCACCAAGCTCCTCCTATCTTGTTGAGCACTTGAACATTCTTAGGCATGTCGAACCAAATCATCCCCAAGAGTCACTAAATGTCATAGGGTAGAGATCTTTGATGAGGCATATCTTGGAGCTTGTGTAAGGTATGGATGTACTTATAGGTGCTACATGACCATCTTGCATAGACCTACAATAACCTCTCTCTTTTTGGAGATTGGATTCCATTTTGATTTTGTGACCCTATCTCAGGTGATGTTGAAACTTGTGGTGCAGGGCACCTAGGTGGCAATTGGATATGTCATCTTATCCAATGATGGAGACTTGTGATAGAATGTAAAGGGGTGATCATACACCTCAATTTTAACATTTAATTTTTTTTTATGATAGTAAGGTAATCCTTATTTGTAAGGTCAAGGAACTTGAGGTCACCTATAAACCCAAGTTTCCTTAGTCATAAGGATTTTTCTTTTTTTGTTGTTTTTTGTTAATAAGTTGACTCAATAATTTTTTTGAGAGTTATTAAACCTTATATAGGTCCTATGTGTTACTGAAAACCACTTGATTAAGTTCTAGGAAGAGTTAGTGCAAAAATTGTATTTTGCAATAAAAGTTGTTGACAACTTTTTGGCAATTTTAGCATTTTTAAGAAACGTTGAAATTACCCTTGTAACCAATAAAACCAACTAGTAATTGGTTGGAATGGATATAAAATTATGAAAATACCCTCTATGAATTTAGAGGAGGCATAAGGTGTTGGTGATTATTAAGTTCTTTTTATATGGCAAGGAATCACTACTGATGTTAAACTTGTATATAGGATCATTGAGTTATTGTAAAATATCATTACTTCCTATTTAGAACAACAAACTCATAATTTTTCAGAATAAAACACCACTTTAGCTACATGTTATCACTGAATGGAGTTAGGAGAAGATGTTAAGGATCTTCTTGGTTGTCTTAATATCCATTTCATAGGTTTGAAACATAATCACTTCCCTTTGTGAAGAGTTGTCTGAAAATCAACAAATTACATATTGTTGCAAAGAGAAAATAGTCATAAGATGTTGAAAGATTTTTTTCACTCATAGGATGTTGAAGAATCTCTTGGAAGGATGGAATAGATGACAAATTGAAGTTTGTGAGATAGTTTTTAGTTGTTTCTTAAAGTGTCTAAGGTACTAGTTTGAAGCAAGAAGTTGATTATGATCCATCTCTCAAGTTTGCTCATTTTTCCCTCATTAATTCCCAAGTCTTGAATAGGGAAAGTGATTAAGTAGTTTTTTGAAGTTGGGTAGAAGTTTTTTCAATATTGTAACCAAGTTGGAAAAATTCTTTGAAGACATTTAGGAAATACATCATCCACTAGCTTTTGGTGTGAGCACTCTGCATCATTTTGGATGCAAATTATATTAAAATGAAATGTAATTAAAATGTAAACAAGAACAATAAGATATATATTATGATAATGAATAATTTCATACATGAACAATCATATAATATATTATGATAACCAATAATTTCATACATGAATGAACATATAATACATTATGATAATCAATAATGTCATACATGAACAAACATATAATACATTATGATAACCAATGATGTCATACATAAACAAACATATAATACATTATGATAACCAATAATTTCATACATGAACAAACATATCATATATTAACCAATAATATCATAAGTATAATAATTTCATGCATCAAATAAATGTAACACATCAAATATAAAATGTCATATATACATCAAATGTATATTGAATATGTCCACTAACATAAAATCTAACATATGTGTCCACTAATGCCTATACATATGTTTCTATCCCTATATCTTCTCCTTCCCACAAGGGGAAGGAAACAAATCTCTAGAGGTGTTTAGTCATTGTGTTGAGGGAGATAATGGGGATGATGGGGTCTTCCTCACACACTCGCTCATCCTCTTGTTTAGGCTCTTCTCTAACTGGAGCTGATGCCAAGTAGAAATGAATCAATGATTATTATAAATCAAAATCAAATATACTTACACAAAAAATTAATTATTTTCTTACTGCCATCAAATAGTCACTTTGTATGTCCACCTCAAAGGCTCGTGGACAATCGGGTGTAATAAGGCCCTACAAAAATTCAAACAATATAATCACTTATAAATTACATTTGAAATTTCAATACTAACTATTATAAACAATAACTAAAACTAAGAAAATTATTTAATAACTCGATCAATGGCTCTAAACTGGCCATTGCTACAGTAACTCCACGATTAATGGACTGGTGAAGATGAGGAAGAGTCTCAGATGTCAACAACTATATGTCATATAATACAATTTACATGTAACATGAAACATGAAACAAATATAATCAAATAGATTAAATTAACATGAAATAGATGTACCTCTATGAAGCTTGTATCATGCCTATGCTTAGAGTCCCTTGTGAATGTTGATGGTCCAGTAGAGAACTGATGCACATGGATAATTTTTTTTTCAATTCTTCATATGATTACTTAATAAATATATGTATTAATTTAAATGATTAAATCAATACAGACCTCTTGACTCATTGATGAGATGTAAAAGGGGTCCAGGGAATCTGTACTAGAGCCATCAACACACTTACCTTGAATTTTGAAATATATCAATACATGCTAATTAATTAGTCATTCACTATACATATGAAATCAGTCAAATTAGTTTATTACAATTATAATCTACCTGTGTGTCAATGCCAAATGTGTCACTCAGGAACTCATCAGTGGCTATTCCATTATTCATACTGTCGCCAACATGACTACCAAATGTATAAAAGGATCCACATGATGTGCACATGTCACCATGATGCATAAGAGACTCCTCCTCAACTAATGGAGTAGCACAATGAATGAGGGTCTATGTCAAAGCATTGATAGTCCCTAGAGTTTTGGTCTCTACATGTTCCTTCACAACTAAAGGAATAATCACATGCTTACCCTATATCTTGACAATAGGTTCCCTAAAGGGTCACGACATGCCCTCGATCTCTCAAATGATGACCCCCCAACTCTACCTTGGGATTCTAATACATCAAAATAATTGGGGATCTCCCTACAGACAAATTCAAAATACAATTTTTTTAAGTAATACATTTGAACATCATGATTATTGCAGGAATGGGCATCAAAGACCATCCACCATCTACCCCAAAAGCTATTTCTAATATCATCATGTATACACCAATGGATGGGCAACCTTTTAGTTGTATGTTTAACATTATCTTGTTCTCTAGGCTTTTTGAACAATGCACAAATGCTACCTTTTTCTATTTCCTTTTTTTTACATCTTTATAGGATAATTTGTTTTCATAATATCTTCTCTATTTATCCCTCTTAACATGCCAAATATCAACCTGACCACTAATAGTTCAGCTACATGGGTCATAATTGACTCAAGGGAGGATGCCAATTGTGCTCTCATGGGATTCAATTTTTCACAAGCTTTCAACCTACCAATGAGTGCTTCTAATTTATTTTTTCCTCTTTCTATTTCATTCATTATGTTGTCTTGGATGTCAGGAGGAGGTCTTTCAATCGGTGGAGGTTGCAAAATTTCTCACTCTTCTTGTGGAGGGTTTTGATTTTCATCTTGTGAGGGGTTTTGATTTGGATCTTATGGAGGGTTTTCATTTTGATATTATTGATCCATCTGGGGATTTGGTAGGTCATTATTCACATTTCTTGATAAGAAACCAATTGCATTCTAAATAAATAAATAAATATAAAGAAAATTGTAAAAACCTAGAAAACAATGTAAAAACTTACAAAATAACGCAAAAAAGTATAAAACTATGCAAAAAAAGAGTAGAAAACATACTATGCGATCCTAATCTTGATCTTTGATGATGAGGAGGCATTTTGAGGATGTGGGTGAGAAAATTCTTCAAGTTTTGCAACCTACATGTGCACTATTGAGGAGAAAGAATGTAGCAACAAAACAAAATGAAATGGACCATGAGTTTGCAGCCCTTATATAAAATGTTGGGATTTTAAAAAATGCACGTGTTATAGTGCACATGTTCTTTGGCTTGTGCTCCACAATCCTAAGGCTTGTGGAGCCCAAGCCAAAGTGGTGCATGCTTTTAGAATTAAAAAATTTTCTTTTGGGTGTCATGTTTTGGCACTACAACTTGGTGCACTTACCCCCATATTTTTAGGTTTATAATTATCAAAATTAGATAGCTCAAAAGTAGTGAGCCTACATACCAGACCTTCAAGACTTAAAGTATTCCATGGTACACATCTTAGTTCTTGTATTGTAGAAACTCTAGTAGCATATATAGGCAATAGTGTTCTCAAAACTTTTCTTGGTACTGTATCATCATCTATTTTACTAGCAACTCCTCTTATTGAATTAACAACATCTTTTATCCTAGAGTAATATTGAGAAATATTCTCACCTTATTGCATTCTTGTATCATCAAACATACCTCTAAGACTTTCAGCTTTGGCTCTAAGAACATTCTTATCACCTTCATAGATAGCGTGTAGGGCATCCCACATTTTCTTTGCACTATTAAGACTTTCATTGTCATCAAACTTAACATAGCTTAGGGTAGAGGCAATCTCCAATATTTCCTAGTTGTGTTCTTTCTTCTTTTGTAGATCTTTAGTAGTTAGGGCTCTAGAAAGATTAGTATGCTTAATAGTAATGGTAGATTGTGCATGATCTCCAAGTCCTCCAAGGTGTACCTTCATCATACTTTATCATGGAGGAAATTTATCTCTATTAAGCTTGGGTACTTCTCTTTTTGACATATTGATCTTTGTGCTTCTAGTACCTTCAAACTAGCCCTTTTAAGAAAATGGCTCTAATACCAATTGTTAGAGTTCTATAGAATATCTTGGAGAGCAAAGGTGGGGGGTGTGAATCGGTTATCTAAGGTCCAAATGTATAAATAAAAATTTCCATAGCTTAGTGAACCTATAAAATATTTATCATCATCCATGCATCTATTAGATTATGCAATCACTCAAATCTATAGATTACTATCAAATCAATTTGCATAAATGTAAATATGAAACCTAACAGATTCAATAGCACATGAGAGACAATGATTTAATGTGGAAACCCAATTTGAGAAAAACCATCAATAACATGCTACTCATATGCACTCTTCTAAAGTGATGCCCTATGAAAGGCCAACCTTGTTAAAGGTTACAATACACACTATTAAATGTGACCTAGTTAAAGGATTTATAAATGACTTTTAGGTCAACCTTAACCCAAAGGATTTACCCTATACTAATACAATTATTTGAAAGTAACACTAAGGCTTGATCTGATAACAACTTACAGCTCCATTTGCAAATTATAGATCTCTATTTTAGTCCTCCATTATGCTTGGCTTTCACACACTTCATATCTAATAGCTTGTTCACCCTTCAAGAATCCATACCCTTAAGCCTTCTTTCTTTTCTTTCCATTGCTAACTCTTGTATTAGGTCATTGAATGAAGAAATACCATAGTCTCCTTGTCTTCTTTAGGTTCTTGCACATAAGTAACCTTGCTTCTGACTAGCCATCTCTATAAATAGAGAATTAAGATATTTTGTCATTCATCCTCCATCATATAATTTAGGGTTATGATAGATTAGGTAGGATTCAATGAATCTACCTCTTATTTCATTTTATTCCCTTCTAGAAACTTCTCCTTTAATTCTCTTTAAATTCACCTAAAATGGTTTACCATGAATTTTGTGCAACCATCTCATCAATCTTATCTTCCACATTGCTCACATAATCCAAGAAATCAAACTTGTCAGCTCAAGTTCATCAAATTCTTGATCTTTCTCATAATACTGGTACATGACATTAACTAGCTTCTGATGCTCGACACATACAATGTTGCTTAGCATCCACTACAAAATCACCCGACACAAAGTAAAGTTTATTGGTGCTTAGCATCAACTAAAATTTATTCAGCATCAATTTTTTCACTCGACATACATTGAAATTGGCTTTTCTCTACTTCTACTATTTTTTTGCTCGCTTTGCACTAACTTTGCTTGGCACTAATTGTCCACTCAATCAAGCTTGTGAGACAAACTACATTTAACTTGTTCTTCTAAGCTTAATTAGTGTAACCAACCTTTACAACCTTAAGGATATTATCAATGGATTATAATATCACTGTCTTAGTTAATTCTTGTATTCCTTTTCATGTGATAACTCAACCTTTACTCTAGGTGCTATTGTTACATCATTTTGATCAAATCCTCTTCATCAATCAAAGAAGTGATAGTACTTAAATTGTATAAGCAATTATCTTACCAACAAATAGAAAGTTTAACATTAGTGAGAAATCAATGATTGTAACACATTTATCATACTTGTATCAATCTTTTTTCAACATATATCAGTTTGTAATAGGTAGGAATTTAATTTCCCATTCTCATACAAATTTTAGAGAAGTAAAAATTTCATCTATAATACTTTCTCATATGGATTTTAGACTATGTATTACATTGAAGTTAATTTCTTCTATTACTACTGTGAAATTTATAGGATTTGGTTTGTGATAAGTTGATGTTATCTAGTATAGGTATTTATTGGTATTAAATAACTCAAGTTTTAACAAACTAATGTACAAGATCAGATATAAATGTTTCCAATATATGACTAGAATCATATATAGAATTGCTTTTTACTAAGAGCATAATAATTCATTTCCCATGCATACATATGAACTATTGCAATACAGGAATATTTATTTCCATTACATAAAAATACATAATAGAGGTCCTTACAATTAAATCACTCAAGTCTACAATGAATAGATTTTACAATTATTATCTTACATGGAAACATCATAAGGTTTGGCTATAATTTGAATGCATAAATCTTCCTATGTACGAGAGCTTGATCACCTAACTTCAACATGACTTTTCACAACAATGGATATTTCTTTAAATGAACCATTCCTTTCCTTCCTATGCAACAAAAAATGATACAATCTTTCTCTTATAATGCAAGCTACATGCATAGCATCAATCTCATTTTACACATACACAATGGTATACAATAGGGGGTAACTTCCCCTCACATTGTAGAGAACATAAAAGCTAGGATTTTGCTATCATAACCCATAATAGAATAACATTAAAAAGGATGATCTCTCCACAACACTTGATTCTTCAACAAAGTCTAGGGAAAAACCCTAACTTCTTCATAGGGTCCATTCTCACAAACCTGCAAAATACAACACAAAATGAGGAACCATGGTGGCTCACCTCTGATCTTAGGCCTCTAAAGAGGCCACCCAATGAGCTATAGAAACAAGATCCAATTGGGATACACTCAAGCAACTTCTAATGCATGGAACATCACAACACAACACATCACAATCCCTCACATGGCTTGCACAATGATTTACCATTAGAATCATGAAAATAGTGAGTGAAGGTGGGCTCTTCAAAGAGGAGATTGCCATGCCAATACAAATCACATACATTAGATTTTACCATGCTTCTACAAGGTTTGCACCTTAAATTCTTCTAACAACAATTTCCACTTTTCACCTTTAGTTCATAATATCAAGGCAATGGCTTCAATGGAGCCCATATTCAATGAAATCCCCCCTTTTCTCTAAGAGAAGAGGCTCTCAAATACATTGTTGAGCCCAACTAACCCCTTCAAACTTCTCTTCCCTCCCAAGGGTGAGTGAAGCCTTCACACCCATTAACAATCAACACTCAAAACTAAGAACAAAACAAAAAATCCAAAGAAAGTAATTGCAACACAATTTACAATCACTCCAACACAACACAAAGCATGATTTCACCAACAACAATAACAAGATTACAACACCATTATGCAAGTATAAAAGAAGATCATGGGATGGTCACCAAGCTTGGTCCAAGAGCTAAAGGCAAATGATAGTTGATGACCAGATCCCTTCTCCTTAACCTCCTTTCCAAAACCCTAATTGTCTCTAAACTTAGAGAGTGGGTGAACACCACACTAGTTTGTACAAGTCTCCCTAAAAAGGATATCTCCTTATCTATTTTGGAAAAAACATCAAGCCACTATCTCTTACAATTTTGTCCCTACCAATTTTGTTAGTTTTATCTTATTGGGAACATGAGGGAGAACTCATGGGACAACTCAATTTTCGAATTGGTGGAAGAATGCATTGGTTTAGGGCCCACCTAGGCTAGCTAAGCACTAAAATGGCCAAATTTAGGTAACTAACATGTTATTCTAACATATGGGTGGCTTATTTTCACAAAAAATAACTTTGGGGCCACATAGAGGCCCTCTAAAATCCTTGCCAAGCTTGAGTTATAGTTTCCCCTTGATGGTGACTCATCCTATCCCTATTTAAGTGGGTTTTCTTAATCTTTTTGAAAGGAAAATAGTATAAAGGTTAAATACTATCATAACCAAAACCCTAGGTGACATGTCATTAACACACAACAACTACAAGTGTCAAGTGACACATTAAAATACACTAAACATCACCATGACATATCCCTAATGCATTTATGAGATTAACTTTAGCACAAACATGCAATCTTACATTTATGAAATAAAGACATCACAACGAGGCTTTTTAATCTTCCAAAGATTCACCTTGGCTAAATCATGTTCTCATGATTTTGAACCTTGTTTCTCAATAAATTTTCATGGTTCATCTTCTGCACACTAAACTTGAGCAACAATAGTCCAAACAAAAGTCATATAAAATACATATTATAAGTGCATACAAATTCCAATGTTGTGTAATCTACACTAACACATTCAATTAACTTTCCTCTCTTAATCATTTCATATAAAGCATTCAAAATTTTAAAATATCAAAATTTGCATATCATATTTAATCTTAAATCAACATGATCAAATTAACATTCTAAATCACATCATAATCTATTTTCTATTTTAACATGGTGTAATGCTACATCCATACTTGTTAGATCATCCCATATGAAAATTTGGTACTTATTACAAATCATAGATGAAAATCACTACTGTAAATACCAAAATCAAATAGATAATATAAGCCATTGTCTTTCTAAACCTCGAATATATGTCAAAATATCAAGCCCCGAGTATCAAAATGCAAGTAAGATATCTATGCTATGATGGGTCGAGGTGAGGCCTCACACGTGCAAAATGGGTTATCAAAGCTCTATCTTAAGTTTCTATCATACAAAATGTCCAAGAAGGAAGAGAGAAACAATAAATTCAATATCTTATTTATCATATACATACATATTTCATACATAGCATTGGAAGGTAGTTCAATGGTTACATAGCTAATCACATAATTATTTGCACAACCACAAGGTAATATGTCATGGTTATGGTAGGAATTTTATATTTTTCTTTGAAACAATATTACTTGTAATATTTTTTTCAATATTCTTTCTTTTCTTCATAGAATATGTACATTTTAAAAATATTTTAAAAAATATAATGTTTAAAAATGCTTTATTTTTACTTCTAATATTTTTTTCAATATTCTTTCTTTTCTTCATAGAATATGTACATTTTAAAAAAATATAAAAAATATAATGTTTAAAAATGCTTTATTTTGTCCTATTTTTTGTTAGGATCAATGTGTTTACACATATCCTTTGAACTTTGCAAAAAGAAGATACCTAAAGTAATTGAATTTTATGAAAATAATTATGGTTATTTCTTTGGTCACTTGCTTTTCTTTCTAGAACATGTTGAATTTTTTAACTTTAATAATATCAACACATGATTGTTATGGGTTTTGATACACTTTTATATTTTTATGTAATAAATAAATTGAGAATGTTTTTGGGGGAACAATGAAGGCCATAATCTTATTACAGATGAAATTTTATTTTAAGTGAACCTTTGAGGAGTAAGTACAAATCTTAGGTTGTATATCTTGAAAAGAGAGGTAATGAAATAATATCTTTATTTTTTTCGTCTTTAGGTAAATATTATAAAAATTCTTTTAAGTGACTAGTAATATCTAAGGTGAATCAATATCATATGACAAGTAATTGTACTAGTACTACTCGATTTGATTTGATTTGATGACAATTTTATAGTGATGTCTATTAGAAAAGTAAAAAGAATATTACTTATTAATCCCTTTAATATAACCACATCGTTATGAACTTTATTATTTTAACTAAAAAATTTGGTGATCATCTGAGAGATGAAGTTTGGCTCAACAGAACATTGCGGGTGCCCTACAAATCTGTGCTGCATTAAATCTGTGGAACCGCAACTGATTATTGTGGAATCGGGTGTCATGCTAAACCACCTCCATCCACTCATGGATCCATTGAATCCAGTGAACCCATTGAAACCTAACCTCCCCTATTAGTATGTCTCCTGCTTCCATTGAATGAATAAGACCCTGAACTAAATAAAAAGCAATGGAAGAGCTCCTTCTTTTAACAATTCTAGATGTTTTTCAGATATTAATATAAAGGGTTAGTTGGTTTCAGTGGGTATACCATGAGTATGAAGATCACATGGGCCCTGCTGACACCCTACTCCACAATAATCAGTGGTGATTCCATAGTAGCCATGTCTACTGCAGCACAGATGTGGACCGCAGCCGCAATGTTGTGCTGAGCCAAACTGCATCTCTCCGATGATCATCATCAGCGTGGTCATGACCAACAATATATTCTTTGCATATATGACCGCCATTGCGCAAATATCTTTTGTAGTTTGATTTGTGAACTGCGTTCAGCATGAGCGGTATAAATAGGTAAACAGGAAGCTTTGTGCACGTCGATCCTCGTCTATGTTTCTTGTCCTTGCTGAATATTTAATGGTGCTCAAGATATCATTTTTTATGGTGAAGATTTTATAACATCAGAGCGTAGTTATCACTACAGATATAGATATATGAAAAGAATAAATATGCACTCCAATAAAACCAGCTCAGTTTGAAGAGCGGAGTTATCACTACAGATATAGATATATGAGAGCGGAGTCGCTTATGAAAAGAATAAATGTGCACTCCACTAAAACCAGCTCAGTTTGAAGGGCTCCTGGTAAAAGCGAGGCGATTCATATCACAAAATATCCTCTTACTACACATAATAAGATGATTCATAGAAAGAAGGTCTATGTAATCTTAGATTTTTAAAGATAACAATGATTTCCACTTGAAAACCTAAGATACTCTACACTTATGCCTAAGGAAAATGTGTCACAACTCTAAATTAATCTCAATACCTCAATCACCATGCTTTGAATATAGAGATTGTTGGAGCCTTCAAAATATAAAGGAATTTGAAGTGCATGTGTTGTGAATCTAACCAGAGGATTAAGAATAACGCCCTTCATTAAGGTATATAAGAATGTAAATATATCCCATAGATACTTATTACATGTGTGGTCTATAAGATATTCTTAATTAGGTTATTATGATGTTACCTTGTGCTTTAAATTGTTAAAGTATTTGTGTGAGATTATATTTTGATGAGTATCTAGTTAAATCCTCTTCAATGGTTATATTCTAAGTGTTGTTGTGTGTTGATTGATTTAGCACTTTGAACTTATATATCCTAATATAAATGTTGCTTATAGTTGATTCTTCATGAATTATCTCTTTGGACATCATATTTCCTAATCCTTATTTGAAGTCTAATGTTAACCATCAACTAATGACTTAACCATTACAATATACATGATGGTTTTCCTATTTCCCCAACCTAGCAAGTTGGTTTTAGTTACTCCCATTTGTCACAAATGTAAATCCCTAATGTGGGTAAAAGTACTATCAACTGTCACACTTTTATAAAGGAAAATGTTAACAATATTAAAAATGATAAACTTCAATTACCGAAATGTGATATTTCCATTAGGAATTTGAGTAAATTGATGAAATGTATAAACCAACATGAAGTTTATGAATTTAATTTTTTAATATTTTCAAATAAAAATTGAAAATTTTTTATTGCTGAAAATGAGAGGTTTTACATCCCCCAGCCCTTCCTTTAAAAAAAAAAGTATACATAATTATTATTTTTAATCTAAATCCAAAATATGTATCAGAAAACATATACAGCTACTATAGGAGAAAAGAAAGATTCATTTTCAATCAATATTATTTGAGTTATAATTTTCAATGTAAAACTTCTCAAAAATGGATAGGTTTCATTTCGCACCATCATTCTCCTATCAAATGTATACCAAAAAATAAAAAATTAATATATTGTTGAAGATGAATCTCTCCTATACTATAGAAGATAAATTCTGTATTTTTGGATATGATTTACTCTTTGTATTTTATTTTTCTATCTATCTATTTTGAAAACTTTATATACCTACTTCCATTAGTTAATAAATTAAACATTCCTTTTCTAATCCACTTTCTACAAAATTTTTTTTAAAAAATGCTTAGTTTCATGATTTTGAGATATAGGAAAGGGTGATTTTGGTTTTCCATCTTTGTTAATTCTAATAGGAAAGTTGCCCCTAAAATATCACGATTCTACTAAAATACATATTAAAGTATTGTGGCTGCCACATGAAATGCCACATTAAGGGACTCAGTTAGGACAATATACATGTCAATCCCTTGTAATGTCCCCATCTTTTTAGCATATTAGTGAAATACTTAGCCTTTACATTCTCTGAAGGCTAAGTGGTGAAATAAGGAGAAATTGATCAAATTAATTTCTTATAAAGTCCAAAAAAAAAAAAGTGACTTTATATTTAATTAATTTAATTTATTGGAGAATGCATTAATTATTGGAAGGGGGAAGCTTCTAGTAATTTAATTTTCTAGAAGCACAATTAATTATTGTATTGCAAGCGAGAAGGTTCTAGCAACTGCATTAATTATTGGAAGGGGGAAATTTCTAGAGAATATAAGTATTAAATATTTTATTTAATTATTGTATTGCAAGAGGGAAGCTTCTAGCGAGTGCTTAATTATTGGAAAGGGAGAAACTTGTAGAGAATGCAATTATTTATATTTTTTTCCCTCTACGAGGGTCAAGGAAAAGTATAAATAGGGGGGTAAGTGCACAAAGTTGTGGTGCCAGAAGGGGGGGTATAAGTGGACACCTTTTTCCTAAAATATACAAATTTTGAACTTCAACAAGAATTTGAATATAGTTACGCTCAAAATTTTAAGATATGAAAAAAACAAAAGTGATAGTCCTTTGAATCTAGTTTCTAAATTACTAATTTTTTTTCAAAATGGTTTAGTTTTAGGTCCTCAAAAAAGTGGGCCACAAAAAGTGGTACTGTTTATTCCAAAAAAACATAACACAATACAAAGTGTGGCCCCACTAAAATTTTAACTTTTTTTTTGAAATTTTTTAATCGCTTTGGTCAAAAGTTACTTAACACTATGTAGTTTATCCTAGATTTTTTGAATAATTTTATAATGTGTATTTTTTTTTTAATGAATTTTTTAACTAGACACATCCCAAAAACATGAAATATATGTGTGCTCCCCCTAGAAATAATTGAAAACTAATATAAAATCAATTTTTTTTTTTCAAAGTGTGTAGAATGGAGTCTAGTTTCTAAAAAAGTAAGTTGTTGCAAAATTTGATGAACGAGCTAAAATCTATAGCCCAATTAGTACATGGTGGTTTTTGACAAAAAATGAACATACATTCAAAAGAAATTATAGATTAAAGGTTTGAAATAGTCCAAATTAAAAATAAATTATATGGTTAGATAGCTAACATAAAGACCTATAATGCTATGTAACCTTATCTTATCAATACCCAACCACAAGGAATCTTGAAGGGGAGCACACAAGAAAAAATAATCATTTTTGGTATGTTTGCTGGAAAACACATCTCAAACCTGTTCATAAACTCCAAACCTTTGGGTTGGATCTCTAAGGCAAAACCAAGCCTTAGGCTTGGGTTTAAATAAGCTTTCAATAGCGCGTGCGCCCTATCGCGTGCACACGCTATCTAAAACATAATTTCTCAATAGTGCGTGCGTGCTATAGTGTGCACACACTATTAAGACCTAAATTACATAAGAGAACTAGGTTGGGTGGGGATAAGGGAATGGCCATGTGTGCGTGTGAGAGAGATAGAGAGAAAGTAGGGGATGGGAGAGGGGAGAGAGAAAGTGAGAAAGAGTAGGGGTGGAAAAGAGAGTATAGGATGGGAGAGAGAGAGTAGGGGTGGCAGAGAGAGAGGAAATGTGAGAGAGAGTAGGGGTGGAAAAGAGAGAGTGTGCGATGGGGGAAAGAGATTGAAAGTAGGGGATGGGAGAGAGAGGAAGTGTGAGAGAGAGTATAAGTTGGGAGAGAGAGATTAAGAGTAGGGGATGGGGGTGAGAGAGAGAGTAGGCAATGGGAGACAGAGTGGGAGAGGAAGAGTGAGAGAGAGGAGGATGGGAGTGCATGTGTGTGAAAGAGAGAGAGTATGGAATGGGAGAGGGGGAAGACAAAGTAGCTCAAGAGAGAGTAGGGGATGAAAGAGAGAGTAGGTGATGGGAGAGGGAGTGGGGAGGGAGAGAAAGGGGGAATAGAAATGTGTGTAAGAGAGAAAGAGAGAGAGAGTAGGTAGTGGGAGAGGGAGAGTGAGTGAGAGAAAAAGTAGGGGATGGAAGAGGAGAGAGGGGGGATGGGTGTGTGTGTTTTTGAAAGAGAGAGAGAGATAGAGAGAGTAGGAAATGGCAGAGGGGTGGGAGAGGGAGGGAGAGAGTGAGAGAGAGAGAGAGAGAGAGAGAGATAGTAGGTGGTGGGAGAGGGAGTGGGAGGGAGAGAGAGGTGGAATGGAAGCATATAAGAGAGATAGAGTAGGGGACGGGAGAGACTAGGTAGTGGGACAGGGATTGTGAGAGAGAGAGGGGGGGGGGGAATGGGAATGTTTATTTATTTATAAGAGAGATAGAGTAAGGGATGGAAGAGAGTGTGAGAGTTTGAGAGAAAGTAGGAGGTGGCAGAGAGAGCTCGTACAGGATGGGGGTGAGAGACAAAGAGAGAGTAGGGGATGAGAGAGAGTGTGAGATAGAGTGAGAGTAGGGGATTGGCGAGATAAAGTAGAGAGGGAGAGAGAGTACTTGAGAGAGAGAGATAGTAGGTGGTGCAAGAGGGAGTGGGAGAGGGAGAGAGAGGGGGATGGGAGTGTGTGACAAATCTAGAGAGTAGGGAATGGGAGAGGAGAGAGAGAGGGAGGATGGGAGTGTGCATGTAAGAGAGACATAGTAGGGGATGGGAGAGAGTGTGAGAGTGTGAGAGAGAGTAGGTGGTGGAAAAGAGAGCTCGTACAGGATGGGAGAGAGAGAGAGAGAGTGAGATTATGGGATGGGAGAGTGTGAGAGATAGTAGGGGATGGGAGAGAGAGAGTGATAGTAAGGGATGGGAGAGAGAGAGAGAGAGTAGAGAGGAAGAAAGAGAACTTGAGAGCGAGAGAGAGATAGTAGGCAGTAGGAGAGGGAGTGGAAGAGGGAGAGGGAGAGAGATAGGGGGATGGGAGTGTGTGTGACAAATGTAGAGAGTAGGGGATGGGAGAGAAGAAGAGTGGGGGGATAAGAGTGTGTGTATCTCTGAAAGAGAGAGAGAGAGTAGGGGATGGGAGAGAGTGTGAGAGTAAGGGGTGGCAGAGAGAGTACGACGATGGGGGAGAGAAAGTAGGTAGTGGGAGAGGGAAAGAGAGAGGGCGAATGGGAGTGTGTGTGTGTGTGAGAGAGAGAGATAGATAGAGTAGGGGATGGGAGAGGAGAGAGAGAGCAGGGGATGGGGGAGAGAAAGTAGGCCGTGGGAGAGGGAGAGAGAGAGGGGGGATGGGAGTGTGTGTGTGAGAGAGATAGAGTAGGGGATGGAAGAGAGTGTGAGTGTGAGAGAGTAGGGGATGGGAGAGGAGAGAGAGAGCAGGGGATGGGGGAGAGAAAGTAGGCGGTGGGAGAGGGAGAGAGAGGGGGAATGGGAGTGTGTGTGTAAGAGAGATAGAGTAAGGAATGGGAGAGAGTGTGAGAGTGAGTAGGTGGTGGTAGAGAGAGCTCGTACAAGATGGGAGAGAGAGTAGAGAGGGAGAGAGAGAGAGAGTAGGTAGTAGGAGAGGGAGAGGAAGAGGGAGAGAGATAGGGGGAATGGGAATGTGTGTAAGAGAGAAAAAGTAGGGGATGGGAGAGAAGAGAGGGAGTAGGCAGTAGGACAGGGAGAGGGAGAGAGATAGGGGGAATAAGAGTGTGTGTCAGAGATCTAAAGAGTCAGAGATGGGAGAGGAGAGAGGGTGAGAGAGGTGGAGAGAGTAGGTGGTGGGAGAGGGAGAGTGAGAGAGAGTAAAGGATGGGAGAGGGGAGAGAGAGTAGGAAGGATAGAGAGTAGGGAGAATGGAGAGTAGGGAGGATGGGGAGTGATGTGATTTCACATAGTGCATATGCACTATAGTGCATACGCACTATCTCAAATCACCTAAAAATGGTAAAAAACCAACCTTGGGGCCCATTTCATCCATTTCTTGCTTTTGGTCTATTATGCACTCTGTTATTCCAATAGAAATCATTGGTTTCAACATAGCAAACACCATTTCAACACTTTTGGAAGTTAGCAAACACCAAATTCAATCATTGGATACGTGATTTGAAGACTTTTTGAATATTCCTTGTATAAAAAAGGTTAGTGCAATCCATTTAAAATATTGTTTGTCAATATATAGATACAAATTTGATTATAATTTGACATGTTATTTAATATATAATGAATTCATTGAAAATTGTATGTTTGAATGAAATGTTATTTCAGAATGGTTAGAAATTTGACAAGTTGTTTGATATATATTGTGTATTCATTCAAATAATTATAATTTTTATATGTAATTGAATAATTTGTAATTTACACATTTTAAGTAATTCAGATGTTTGAATAATTTGACATGTAGTAATCATCATCATGCCAAGGAAGAAACAAAAGATTAAAAAAAATGAAGATAGGGAGAGATATTTGGCAATTAAAAGAGATAAAATGAAATTACTACGTGAACAGAGAAAATTACAAAGCAATAATGAAGAATTGAATTTCGAAGAGGATCAAGAACCACTAGTACAAAGAAACAAAGAGGAAGAATTAGAAAGACAAAGAGAATGAATGAGATTGTTATGCTCAAGAAGATAATTGAATTGTGAAGCTACACCATCCTCCAATGTTGGAGTCATATCGTCCGCTACACCATCTTCCAATGTTGAAGGCATATCATCCTCTCATGTAGAAGAGACATTGATTTGTAGATCCGATGATATACACACTCCATCATGTCATGTTGAAAGCACAACATCAACACATCAAGTAGCTGATATTCCATCTTTTACATCTTATTGCCAAGGCACATCATCTTCAGTTCAAGGTATGCAATACACTCAACCTTATATTGATGTTCAAAATGTTGAGAGAATTGAAGAGATTAGAACACCTTCTAGAATTCATTTTAGAAGACCAAAATATTTGATTGGTATTGATACTAACATTTTGAAATCAATGCCTGACAAGATTAGTAAGCGTACTTGTCAAAGAAAAGTTAATAGTATGTGGAGATTATTTTTTGAAGAATTAAATATTATAGGTCAATGCCAATTATTTGTTGAAATGATGAGAATTTTGAAATTTAGGCCTATCATGAAGATTCTTGGGCTAAGAACAATGGACAATTCAAATGAAAAAAATATTGTAAAGAATCTAATGAGTGCTTATGACAAAGTGGGTTCTAAATCACACACCAAAGATAGTAATATCACAAGACGAGTACTGACATCGACAATAATAAGTAGCCAAATGAAGAAAGCTTGAATCATGAGAAAGACAAGCAAAACATTAAAAATTGGTAGAGGTGCCCTAAGGAGAGCCATGCTAAGGCATGAGAGATTAGAAGATCCAACAAAAAATGAGTTATGGACATTTACCGGTAGACTACCGCAAAAGGATAAAGAAATTAGTGAAGCCTTGAAATCATTGATTGAAGATTTTTGGAAAAATAATACAAGTGTTTCTCCTAATCAAAGAGATGTTGTAAGAAGGAGGATTGGTAGCCGAAATTGTGAGCCACATGCGAAACATTTTTTGGACTCAACTCAGACACAATTTTTTGCAAAATTTATTGGTATGTATCCTCAAATTCGAATAAGTCAAAGATTTTTTGAGATGGGTAAACCTTTTTATGTGAAGATAAATCACACACGCACAACTTCTTGTTGTAGGATACCTATTGAATTTTCTAACCATTTTGATGTTTTTAGGCATATATGCGTAATTTTGCATTCTCAATTTATTTTGCAAGATTGTGACATAAAAGAGCCACCAAGATCTTCGAGGGAATTCATATCCAACATTTTATGTGAAATAGGGGACAACCAAATTTTTTACAATATATCATGCTTGGATGGTACGTGCATATTTTTTGGTTCTTTGCAACTTTTATCAACTTGTCAACATATGGGTAGTACACATGCGATTGGAAATGAAATTGTAGATTACAAAAAATTCAAGATAGCGACATATGCTCTAAAAGATGAGAAACATGATAAAAGATGTGATCTAGTTATTGAAAAGATTCCAGTGTATGAGTTCATGAAGATTTTTTGTGAAAAGATTATTTATGAGCAAGGCATACCCATAGAGCTCGATGGTTGGATTTTCAATTCAAGTTGTGCAAGGATACATTTCCATTGGATACCATTATTTCGGTTGTAGATTTTGCAGAGAACTACACACTACAACCAAAAAATGAGGTGCAAGAAAAGTATTATACATCTCAACAGGTTTCCATATTTGTTCACATAACATTCATACATTCACCTACAAGTACAGAGGATGATAGGAAGATTTTGAGGGAGTACCATTTTTACATCAGCGATGATTGATCACATTGTATGGAGTTTGTACATGCTTTTTTAAAACTATTTTATGGAGATTTGGCTAATAGGGGTATATCATATTGTCAGCACATCATTTGGTCAGACAATTGTGCATCTCAATTCAAGAATGCACGGATGTTCTATTGGTTGAGCAGGATGCATAGGTTGTGTAGAATTCAATATATGTGAAATTTCATAGAGGCTAATCATGGTAAGGGAGAGCATGATGGTGCAGGAACATGCATTAAAAGAGCCTCGGATCGTGAAAAACTAAAGTACAAAGATGGAGCAAAATTGATAGATGCAAAATCCATTGTCCAATGGTGTAATGCTACAATGGGTCCAGGTAAGGAAGGTGAGTCTACAGTTCATAGATTTTTTTGGTTGATAGATAATACTAACATTGCACTATATCAAGATTGTTGCACACTAACAGGATCTAGTGAGTTACACTCTTTTAGAAGCTCTGATGTAGGTTCATGGAGTATCCACACATGAAAAATGGCATCCTATTATCCATCATGTGCAAAGGAAAATTGGGATGACTGTGAGTCAACTGAATGGGTGGACAAATGGCATATACGGGTGTTGGATCCAATTGACACCTATCATCCCCCACAAGCACTGGAAATGGTAGAGATGGATTCATCTATTGACTTTGACCGCTTGTCAGATCTAGTGAAACCTAGTAATATATATATATATATATATATATATATATATATATATATATATATCTTTGTAATTTCAATATGTAACTTTATAACTTTTACCCAAGTATTTTCTGAATTAATGACTGCATTTTGTACATTTGTCACTACAGGCCATGTTTTTGCTGTTATTGCACCTAAAGACAATGAAGAAGGGATAGATTATTATTTGTGTGGTTGTGTTGAAGCCAAACAAAAATTGGATCACTAGGTTATAGATGGTGAAGGTTTAGAGTACCATGTCGGTGCAGTGGTTGTAACAGGCACATGGCTTAGATGATATCCTATGAAGAATCCTAACTTGTGGTTATTCGAGGATTGGAAAACAAGGAGGAAGATTCTTCATTATTCAAACCTTGTTGTCACATCAAATGTGCACTTGATAAAATATGGTGAAAAATCACATAATAAGATTCTTTGGAAAGTTTGCGAGTCAGACCATGAGGCAATACTTGAGACATTAAAATGTCGAGCAGATCCAATTGGCTCATTAGATTGAATAGGGAGAGATGGAGAGAGATAAAAAGTGATCAATTGGATCCAAATACAAAGTTACAACCTCTTCCCCAAGACTATCACATGACTAAGGTGGACCATATTGTTATGATGTGTAAGTGATGAGATTTAGTTTTTATTTGTTTAGAATCTAGATACATTATTTGAATTTATATTAGATTCTTTAATAGGATCCATTTTTTTAATCTTATCTTAGATTTTTTACTATGCTAATTCTTCATTTGTAGGCCACCAAAGAAGAGGGCTAATAAAGTTGATGAACAAGTGATAAAGGGTGAGATGCCAAAATCATCTGCAAAATGGTATTATCAATTCACATCCTCAATATTTATTAGTGTTCTTTGTTCAAGTACCATTTTATGCTAATCATCTTATGCCTAGAATTGCAGAGGATCACAATCATCAAAAAGTAAGAAGGAAAATAGGTCTCGATCTGATGATAATGGGGCAGTGACATATATAGTTCTCTCCAAGGATTCCAATTTGTTGGACTTTGACTCATTATAATCATAAAGTTGGAATGTTGGAAAGGGTGAATAGTTGATTATGAATATTCATCCCATGTGTGTTAATCTTAGTGGATTAATCTTATCTTAGATTTTTTACTGTGCTAATTCTTCATTTGCAGGTCACCAAAGAAGAGGGCTAATAAAGTTGACACACAAGTGATAAAGGGTGAGATGCCAAAATCATCTGCAAAATGGTATTATCAGTTCACATCCTCAATATTTATTAGTGTGCTTTGTTTAAGTACCATTGTAAGCTAATTATCTTATGCCTAGAATTGCAGAGGATCACAATCATCAAAAAGTAAGAAGGAAAATAGGTTGTTCAAGTGACATATTTAATGAGGTTGTTTGTATAATGTAATGATTGAGTTGAAGTGATTTATGAAGTAATGGTTATTTGTACACTATAGTTTTTAGCATAGACTTCCTAGAATAATTTTTTTACTATACTTTGAATGACAAATAGAAATTTCAATCTGCATATAATATGATCCTCTAGTTTTGTTATAGCATGTGCGTACATTATCCCTCAATATCAAACATGGAAGGCTATTATCTACTATATTTAGAATTGCTCTGACAGTTCATATACATGTTAATAATAACTTATTTCCAAACCCAATTGAATTCAACCTGCAATATGGTTAAATTATGTCAATACTAAGGTTTGTAGAATTAATTGGTAACATTCCTAATATTGACACACAACTGAATTGGGACCAAAAATTCCTCACAGGTTTACACCAAAAAATATATTTTAATGGAGATGTATATTAGAAGATTCAACACAATGGTGATGCATTTGGGTCATAGCTTTCATGAAGAGTTTGACATAGTTTAAAATAGTTATAAGTACATACTTTTGGGAAGTCATATTCTAATGACTTGAAACAGATTTACAATGCTCAGAACTTCCATTTGTTTAAAGTAGACCACAATCATATAGAACTAGATTCCAATCAATTCCTATAGATTTCATTAAATTTAGGATAGTCACCTCATAGTCATCTATCTTTTAAGAAAATCATCACTACTTACATGTGATGCTCTATACGGCCTATTGTGTGGTGACCATTCCAAATATAAATTGTTCACCATTTCATATGAAACGAAACTATCATTGGAACCTAGATTAATTCTTGTCATTCACAACTTATCTTGACTCTTATATTGTTCTCTAAAAATTAATAGCTTTGGTTTCACTTTTTTTGTTTTCCCCTTATAAAAATCAACATTTATCCTTTAGTCTCTAAAATTGGTTAAACATAAGGATTTGAACCTCTATGTGCTCTAACTTCTTGACCCTCTTCTTAATCTTCCTTTCACCTTGATCATTTAATTGACACTTAATTGATGTGTTCCCTACCCTTCCTGTAAACATCCATTTTCCTCTACCTAAACAAAATTTTCCTCCAACTCTATAGCTTCCTCTTTGATAAGAAAAAAAGGTTCATTACCCTTGTCATTTCTTCCTTGTCCTATTCCTATATTATTGGTTTTTCTTCCCCTTCCTTTGTTTGCATTTCCTCTACCACCTTCTTGTCTCTCTTTCTTCCTATTGACCATATCTTATGCACTTATAGCCAATTGGAAACTATCTCTAAGCATCTTAGGAAAAATCAAGGTAATCCCATTTTGCAAGTTTTATATGAGCCCATTAAGATACCTTGCAACATTTTCATCTTTATGCTCTAATCCACCTCTTATGCTCAACTTTTGAAATTCCTCTATGTAGGTCATCAAACCCATCTCCTTTTCTTTCAAGTTATTCCTTATCCTCTATTTTTGGATTGTATTATTTGATGGAAGAGGCACATCCTTCACCATTTGGTCATGTTTGTTCCACCCTTACAAAACCTCTTTTCCATTACACTACTTCACCATGTCAATGTTGTCCCTCTTAGCTATGTTTTGTATAGCTTTACCTTATTTTACTTCACTTATATCTCCATAATTATAATAGTTCTCTTGGGAATCTATCAACCCCAAAACCTCTTCACTATCTATCTTGCCATGATAGATATGGAAATAAATTATTGTATTTCTCCTACCACATTGAAATATCTTCAAAAACCTTATCATCCATCTTTCTTCAAGATCTAATTCCCCTCCATCCTCTCCATGAGGATTCTCAAGTGCTTAAGCATCACTTTCTTGTTCTTCATGCACATCCCTCGTAGGAATCCTTTCCAAAGCTTCCAAGATTTCCAAGATGGTTGCATTTTAATTGATTACTTGTCTCAGTTCTCTTTACCTTATTTCATATTAGTTTCTTTGTTTCCTCAACTCTCTATCCATTATTTTAGTAGCTTATATCAGCTCTTGTATCTCCTTCTATTTTTTTTTTGAAGGCATCTTCTCAATATAACAATCTACAACACAAGTAACTAATTTTGCACCCCTCAATAGATCTACTAGATTTGATACCAATGATTTGAGGAGTCAAACTAGATGATGCAGAGGGAAGTATGATGAGCCCTTTAAACAACCCAAAATGAGTAAATTAGTAATAATGTGCCAAGTGACTCTTCTAGGTCCTAATGGTCAAATCCCACAAATGGTCAACTCTAGGGGGTTCTAAGGCTTCAATAGGATTTTTTTGTCCAATATAACATGTTCCAACCAATACCTTTCAGTTTCAATACCTTTTAAGAAAAAATGCACAATGTACCCCAATGTTGTCAATGCAACTTTTCAATTTTGTGATAGCAGCAAGACAAATGTGGACTTAAATTTTGATTTTATCAAAAGAATCTTTGAAAAAATGACCTTTTTAGATACCCTTTATCCTCATACAAAGCATTTATAAAACTAAGATGCAACTCCTTTGGAAAATATCAGAAATTCTTCACAATGGCCTTGTCTTTAACAATGAAGCAATGATGCATTTACAAAGCAACTGATAGAAATACCTAATTTCTAGACTCCAAAACTTTCATAGGCTCCTAAAATTCCTTCAATCAGAACATTCCATAATCAATTTCAATCTAAGGGCTCCCTAACCCCAAAAGCCCCAAATTTGCCCTCTTGAAACCCTTGTTTCTAGGGCTTTCTAGATCTCACACGTGCCATAACTTTCAGATCCAATTGGAAGTACAAAAATCCTTATTTCAACATTCCAAACATGTTTCAAAAATTTAACCATGCCCTCCTTAAGGCCAAACTCCCGCTGCTTGAGTCTACCAAGCCCTTATCCACGAATTTTCACCCATTTTAGTGGATAGCTATCCTTCAAACCTTGTTAACTGCAAATGTTAGTGCATATCTATAATTTACATGTTAGATTTGAGCCATCCCATGAAAAATAGAAGAAATATCTCATGGAATGACCATGATTATTAGTAAAAACCCTCAAAATTGCTTGAAAATGTGAGTTTCCAGCCAATCAATGAATAATAGGTTAACAAAATGCAATGAAAAGTCAGTAGTTATTCATGAAATAGTGTTAAAAATCAATGGAAATGATCATAGAACTTACTCCTATCAGATTGGAACTCAAAACACCAAGAAATCTTCAAAATGCACTCAAAACAAGGCTTTTTTATTCCATTTGTGGAGCAGTCCGTACAACCTCTGTACTTGTCCATACAATGAAGGTTCATGACCTTACATAGATGCTATAGGGACCCCTAAAATATTTCCAACTTTTTACACATGATTATCCTTGACCAAATTCAAATTATTGCATTTCCCTCCAAAATAGCAACTAACCATTAAGTTAAAAAATTTGAACTTGCACAACTCTAAAACAAGCATTAAATGATCTTTTGGAACCCTATAACCTATCAAATGACATGATGTGACTATGAAAAACTATATGACCCTATAAAATGCCCTTCTTAACCTATGTACTCCCTATTTCTCTTACAATGCCAGAATTTCACAATTTTGTCCTTTTAGGACTTATTACAAATATATGCTTTTTAAGCATTTAAGCTTTATTTCATGAAAGACCAAATCATATCTTCATCCTCCTAGTGCTCTAGTCTTGAAAAGGGTCCCAAGGAGATGCTCCTACATCACTAGGTCCCCAAGAAGTAATAAACATTCAACAAGTAACTTGTTTCAAGAATAGATTCAAACCATTAAACTAAATACCTACCCTTCTCCACAAGGGTCCCTCCAAATGTTCAAATTGGGTTACCAAATTTATTGGCTTGTCCAAAATATTTCTAAGGTCTTCAAATATCTCAATTAGGTTGTTCCAATAGTCTAAATGCTTATCTTTAATAGGTTTATTCAAAACCCCTTACTTGGACATTATCTAGGCTTGATCTTAGTATCGCTATGAATCAGGTAATTCCTTAGTTTCACCAATTTCTCCCAAACCCCATACAAGTAAATTATAGTTACAAATACTACTATTGGAGTATGAAAACATATATCAATCTCATTTCTAGTTCCTTTGGACCAACTATTTGATCCAACACTATGGATTCAACAAAATAGGCATAATTACCCTTCACTTACAAAGAAACTCTCAATATTTCTAACCAAAGACCCTATACGGGCTATGGTAATATTCTATAATGATCTAAAACAACATATTTTAACACCCATCTACCTAGCCATGGGCATTTTATAGTGCAAAAGTTGCACTTGGCAACTTTGCAAGTTTGCAAAGTTGCTTGACAACATTAACAAAAAGTGCTAAATCTTTATAAGGGCTTCAAGAATCAGTTGGAAACCTATGAGATCTATTGATTCACATGGGTAAGAGGTATTTAAGACCAATCCAAGTCAGTTTGAGGGTTGGCACATGATTTTGTACAAATTTTGGCATTGGAATGAAGAGCAAACTAAGCATTTTGATGACATTTTTCTGATTTCACCCTTCATCCACACCTTTAATGGATTGATAGGGTTGTTGTTTTCATGTGGTTTGATAGTGTATGGAATGTAGATGCTTTGGTAAAGATTAGGAGTTTTTTTTAAAGGTTCTCTAGCATGAAATTGCTAAGGGGTGACCTATTTGACAAGTTGGAAGTGTAAAAGGGCATGTAAGCAAGAAAAATTGCAAAAGTTTCTTTATTGCAATTTTGCAATTTTTGAAAAAAATGTTGTCCTTTTCTAGAAATTGGAGTTTTTTTCTTTAAAACATAAAGAGGTTCATGCAAAACATTAGGAGGGGAGAAAAATACCTAGGAAGAAGTATAAATGACTTCCCAAGCCCTAAAGTGAGGAAGAAGTTGTCATTTTGAAAAAAACAAGTGTTGTAGCATGCATTTTGAGAGCAAAAAGACTGGTTTTTTTCAATTTTAATATTTTCCTTCATTGGTTTTTCATGTTTTACCTGATATAATGTTAGATGGCATTATTTAGAACAATTTTTATTTAGGAATTTTGGCTTGAAAACATTTTGATTGGTAGTTATAAAAATCTTTTGTTTTTAGGTAGTTTGTTGTCCAGTTTACAACACTTTGTAAAGAAAATGAGACAAATCACTATCCCACTGTAAGAATTGTATGGCCTTTTGGGGATAGTGAGTACACTCAATGTACTATATGTAGGAAAAATCAGGGCCCTTCAAAATGCTAGCAAGCATTTTTTATCTCTTGTCCTAGGCGAGCCAAAGCAAGCCCGGTTAGGGAAGAGTTGCATAAATAAGCATTTTACATTGCAAGATTGTGGATTTTGTTATAGTTTGTTGAAGGAGGTTGGAAGAGGAGTGAAAGGAGATTCTTTGGGTAAAAGGATAGTGCTCCACCAATCCATTTGGCCAACAAACAAGATAGGACAGTAGGTTGTCCTTTGATTCCTTGTAGCTCTATTTTGGAGCAATTTGGTGAAATCAATAAAGAAGAAGGCTTCAGCAACCTATTTTCACATGATAAAGGAGTAAATTGCAAGGGTGTGAGACTCCTTCCATGATACTACAAGTGGTTGGTAAGATTGGTCAAGAAGACCTAGTTTGATTGAAGGTTTTGAATGATCTTCATTGAGAACGGCAGCCTGGCACGTAGCAAGAAGTGAAAACCTCTCAAGATAGTGGAGAAGGGTTTAGGATTGGGGATATTTTCTTGAAAAAGATCCTATAAATCCATGTGGTGATCTTGGAGGACACCCTAAGTCTTAGAGGTAGACTAGAAACATGAATTAGTGATTGATTCATCCCTTCTCTCCCTATTAGTTGGGTGCAATACAAAATCATGGAAAGAAAGAGTGGTGAGTGAAGGAAATTAATCATAGAAGATTAGTCATTTAGAGTCCATTTGAGTGGTGAAAGGAAAAACCCTCTATATTCCTGTTCATACAAACAAGAAACCCTTGTAAATAGGCATATTTTTCGAAATCCCTTGTACAGATGACCTGGGTGTTGCAAACCTAAAATTTTTTCAAGGGGAGCCAAAAGGTTACCCAAATCATAAATTTGTTTGAGTTCTTCTTAAGGGTTTGAGGAGATATAAGAAAAAAATCAGTTTTGGAGGCCTAATTTGTTATTAGTCCTAGTAGCCCTCTTAACTATACAATTTGCAGATCGATTGAAAACCCAATAATCCAATCCACTTAGTGATCCTAAAAAATATTGAATGAGACCTAATACAAGCCTTGGAATTGAATATAGTCAAGAATGCACTCTTGGAAGCCAGTTGTGAAGAATGGTGCAATGAGAGCACTAGGGAGACCCCATGGTGAAACAGAGTTTTGAGTTGATTGGTGAGGATTAGTGTAATAAGGGAATAGAGAGAAGATTCCCTTGGAATAGGGTATAGGAGAAATACCTTAAGAGGCTAGGAGAGAGCCTGGAGTGAGTTCTACTAGTTGAGGCTAGAACCTTGTTCAAGATCATTTGTCCTCCAACTCCAAACTATTTCCAAACTGAAATTGATTTTTTAGAACAATCAAAACTGACAACACCAAAAGGCTAGATTACCATGCACCATGCACCATGCACCTAGTACATACCAACTATTATAAAGACTCAAAATTGGCTATTTCAGTCTACCAACTAGGCCTAGTTTAAGGCCATTTACAAAGCAACTCACAATCCCTTGAATTTTGGAACTTTGATGACCCAAAAAAATCTTAAGAGATGACTCAAATGCAAGGATTCTTTTTTTTTTTTTGGTCTCATGATCAACTTTAAAATGGTTTTTACAAAACCCTCCTTTCTAGCCCCTTTACCCTAGGAATTTCTAGAAATATTACTTTTCAACATCTCTAGAATTCCAAAATGGTTCAAACACCTTCACTTTGGTTATATTAGATGACTTCCAATGTAAAATGAAACTCTTGTTTGGAGAAAACACTAAATCCACCTTTGGAGCAATCAATTTTGACTACCCAAACTTGTCTCCCACACATGGGAATGAGGTTTTAAACTCATTTAGACTCTCAAAACCAAATGAAACCTCCCTTTGGACCCTTTACATGACTTGATTAAGCCCATTTTGGCAATTTACAAAATATTGCACTTTTAGTGCCTTTTACATCTTTTAGAGGCTTCGATAGCCTTATTACATTATTTAATGCCTTTATAGGTCTTTTCTATCCACCCCTAACCTAGGATCAATCCTAATGCAGAGGATAGGGTGATGGACCCAAGTAACAACCCAAAATGAGCAAATTTGTAATAATGTGCCAAGTGACCCTTCTAGGTCCTGATGGGAAAATCCTACAAACAATAAACTCTAAGATGTTTTTAGGCTTTAATAGGTTTTTTCTACCCTATCTAGCATGTTCCCATCAACACCTTTCAATTTCCATACCCTCCAAGCCAAAATGCATAATTCACCCAAATGTTGTCAATGCAAAAATTGCAAAGTTGCATTAGCAACTTTTGCAACAATTTAGCAAATTTTAGGAAATAACCATAAAAATATTTATATTCCTATATTCCTTTGAGCTTTTACTATTTCCAAACCTTTTCTAAGTCATAGAATTGGAATCAAGTGAAAAATGTAAAAATTGCACTTTTTGTGCAAAGTTGCATTGTTGAAAGTTGTAAAAGTTGCTCAAATTTGCAACTTAGTGAAAAAAGGGTCATGGGATCGAACTATCTACTCCATTAGCTTTGGGTGGCTAGGTAAACCCTATCCTCAACCTCATTCTATCTGCTTCAACGCTCAAATGTTCTCGGGCATGCCGAACCAGAATGTTCTCAAGGGTCACTAAATGCCATAGGGCTGCGATCTTTGATAGGGCATATCTCGGAGCTCATGCGAGGTATGGATGTAATTCTAGTTCCTACAAGACCATGTTGCAGAGGCCTACAATAACCTCTCTTTCTTTTTGGATATCACATTTCATTTTCATTTTACAATGCCATCTCGAGTGATGCTAAAACTTGCAGTGTTGGCTAGTACAAAGTTGCAAACTGCTGAATCTCTCTCACCTTTCATTGTGGGATCGAACTACCTACTATGTTAGCTCTAGTTGGTCGAGTAAACCCTATCCTCAACCTCATCCTATTTTTTTCAGCGCTTGAATGTTCTCGAGCATGCCGAACCGGAATGTCCCCAAGGGTCACTAAATTTCGTAGGGCTGCAATCTTTGATAGGGCATATCTCTGAGCTCTTGTGAGGTATGGATGCGATTCTAGTTCCTATAGGACCACGTTGTAGAAACCTACAATAACCTCTCTCACTTTTTGGATACCACATTTTGTTTTCATCTTACAATGCCATCTCGGGTGATGCTAAAACTTGCAGTGTTGGCTAGTACAAAGTTGCAAATTGCCAAATCTCTCTCACTTTTCATCATGGGATCAAACTATTTACTTTGTTAGCTCTGGGTGGCTGGGTAAACCCTATCCTCAACCTTTTCCTATCCCTTTTAGCACTCGAATGTTCTAGGGCACGCCGAATCGGAATGTCCCCAAGGGTCACTAAATCCCATAGGGTTGCGATCTTTGACAGGGCATATCTCAGAGCTCATGCAAGGTATGGATGCAATTCTAGTTCCTATAGGACCATGTTGCAAAGGCCTACAATAATGTCTCTCACTTTTTGGAGATCACATTCCATTCTCATTTTACAGCGCCATCTCGAGTGATGCTGAAACTTGTAGTGTTGGCTAGTACAAAGTTGCAAATTGCCAAATCTCTCTCACCTTTCGTCGTGGGATCAAACTGTCTACTCTGTTAGCTCTAAGTGGCTAGGTAAACCCTATCCTCAACCTTGTCCTATCCCCTTCAGTTCTCAAACGTTCTCAAGCATGCCAAACTGGAATGTCCCCAAGGGTAACTAAATCCCATAGGGTTGCGATCTTTGACAGGGCATATCTTGGAGCTCGTGTGAGGTATGGATGTGATTCTAGTTCCCATAAGATTGTGTTGCAGAGATCTACAATAATTGCTCTCACTTTTTGGAGATCACATTCCATTTTCATTTTACAATGCCATCTCGGGTAATGCTAAAACTTGCAGTGTTGGCTAGTACAAAGTTGCAAACTACCAAATCTCTCTCACCTTTCATCATGGGATCGAACTGTCTACTTTGTTAGCTCCAAGTGGCTAGGTAAACCCTATCTTCAACCTCATCTTATCCCATTCAATGCTCAAACATTCTCAGGCATGCCGAACCAAAATGTCCCCAAGGGTCACTAAATCCCATAGGGCTATGATCTTTGATGGGGCATATCTCGGAGCTCGTGTGAGGTATGGATGAAATTCTAGTTCCTACAGGATTTTGTTGTAGAGACCTACAATAATCTCTCTCACTTTTTGGAGATCACATTCCTTTTTCATTTTACAATGCCATCTTGGGTGATGCTGAAACTTGCAGTGTTGGCTAGTACAAAGTTGCAAACTGCCAAATCTCTCTCACCTTTCATCGTGGGATCGAACTATCTACTTCATTAGCTCTGAGTGGCTAGGTTAACCCTATCCTCAACCTCATCATATCCCCTTCACTGCTCAAATGTTCTCGGGCATGCCAAATCAGAATGTCCCCAAGGCTCACTAAATCCCATAGGGTTGCGATCATTGATGGGGCATATCTTGAAGCTCGTGCAAGGTATATATGTGATTCTAGTTCCTATAGGACTGCATTGAAAAGGCCTACAATAACCTCTCTCAATTTTTGGAGATCACATTTCATTTTCATTTTACAATGCCATCTCGGGTGATGCTGAAACTTGCAGTGTTGGCTAGTACAAAGTTGTAAACTGCCAAATCTCTCTCACCTTTCATCATGGGATCTAACTGTCTGCTCCATTAGCTTTAGGTGGCTAGGTAAACCCTATCCTCAACCTCATCCTATCCCCTTTAGTGCTCAAACATTCTCGGGCACGTCAAACCAGAATGTCCCCAAGGGTCACTAAATCCCATAGGGCTGCAATCTTTGATGGGGTATATCTCGGAGCTCGTGCAAGGTATGGATGGGATTCTAGTTCCTACAGGACCATGTTGTAGAGACCTACAATAACCTCTCTCACTTTTTGGAGATCACATTTTTTTTTCATTTTACAATGCCATCTCTGGTGATGCTGAAACTTGCAGTGTTGGCTAGTACAAAGTTGCCAACTGCCAAATCTCTCTCACCTTTCATCGTGGGATCGAATTGTCTACTTTGTTAGCTTTGGGTGGCTAGGTAAACCCTATCCCCAACCTCATCCTATTCCTATGTGACAATGGATAATCAATATTGACTAACTTTAAAGATGTTAAGAAAAGGGGAAATTTAGTTAACAAAATTGGAAATTTAGTTTAAAACATTGATAAATTGTTAATGAAGATAAAATATTGAATGGACTTATATCAAAGGTAGTGATGTAAAAATAGAAGATATGAATCAAAGGGGGATAAATGAACTATTGGCGAATGCTACTCAGGGAGAGAAGTGTTATAGTTAAGATATGAGTCAAGCAAAGACATGAAGTAGATAAGTCTTGCAAGGAGGAGATGAATGCTTTATTAGTTCTATGATTATTTTCATTAGGGGGAATATATAATAGAAAAAAAGTGGAAACATTAGTGTTTCATCATAATTTGAAGATGATAAATATTGATGAATAGAGGAGGTCTGAGGCCATGCACTGATTCATGCACCAATTATCTAGTAATTACTTTGAAAACCAAACCTAGTGTGACCTTATTAGGTCTATGTACTTTACATGGGTTAGGTGCTACAGGAATGGAATTGGGAATCTAGACTTTGGAGTCTTAAATAAATTTCCAAAGGGGGTCTGAATCTACCCATAGAATAATTAGATTTCAACTGACGAGGAATTTAAGTCTAGAAAATCAGATTAGGAGACCTACAAGGAATTCTATGATAGTTAACATTTTGTACTGTATGACAATTGGAGAGTTGAACCAAGAGTTGATTCTCAATTAGTTCAACATAAGGAAGGTGTCCCAATAGAAACTTTGGGTTGGTGAAGCCATTGGTGAAGAGTTACAGATATTGGCTTGGAATAGGGCTAGTGTCCCTAAAACAAAAAGATGCAAGATCTTGATTGGAGAAATACTCACCTTGGAGGATTTCACAAATGACCCTATCACTTTAGATAGGCCACAAAAAATGATATCCTAAAGGAGTGAGATATTAGGAAGGCCACAAGTTTAGTTTGGTAGATTAGGAACAAGAAAGTGCTTAAACCTCACTTCTTGCTCAACATCTCTACATTAGTGAAGGGGAGATGAATAGCATAGATGGCTACATAGATATGAAAAAAATAGAAATACGAAGAGGGGGCAGGGGAGGGGGGGAATAAGAGAGAGTGAGATACAAGATAGAGTGAGATACAAGGATAACATGAGCCAAAACTACCAAATTGTAGTGCTTGAATCCTTCATTAGAAAATCAACACCCAAATTTGAATACGAGTCTACAAAACAACATGTTCCTTCCACTTATCATACTCTTTTATTTCCTTTTAAAGATGCTCTATGATTTTCCATAACATGCATTATAAATTTGTTAACAAGTATAGCTCCCTCTTAGAAGTATCTTATGTGTCATCTTAGATTCATCCCCCTCTCATGTGAGATATCTCTCTTTCTTATACATCACAACTATTTATTAAACTTTTATTTTTACCTTAATCTAGTTACTATAGAATAATAACAACACATTCCAATCAACTGGTGATTATATTACAATTATTAATGTATGAAAACACATAAAACTATCAGTGATTATGTTACATTTATGATTTTTAAAATGACTTTTTTTTGCAAATAATCCATCTTTTCTCTACTATTGTATCAAAAATTCAAACTAATTAGGTATTGAATTAAACTTGATAAAAAAATGATAGAGAAGGAAAACATTAAACATGAACAAGATCATAAATCATATGATGATGACATATTGCAAATGATTAACTTATGCTTAAACAATGATAAAGTTTATTGTTAATCAATATTCTATCAAAGTTTTGAATAGATTAGGTATTGAATTTATTTTCATACATGCTCATATCTAATTTAATCTCATACATGAACAAACATGAACAAAAATATCATATCATATATCATATATAAACAAACATAGAATATATATTAACCAATAATGTCATAAGTCGAATAATGTTATACATCAAATATATAATGTCATAGACATCAAATGTGTATCGAATATGTCCACTGATGCCTATATATATACATGCCTAGATCAACTACATCTTTTCCTTCCCATGAGGGGAAGGAAAAAAGTCTTTGGACATCCTCTATTGTCGTGTGGAGGGAGATAGTGGAGATGACGAGGCCCTCCTGACACACTCACTCAACCTCTTGTTGAGGGTCTTCTCCAGCTCCAACTGATACAAAGAAAGTAGATATGAATCAATATTTATTATACATTGAAATCAAATATATGTACACACAAAATCAATTATTTTCTTATCACCAAAATATAGTCGCTCTATAAGTTCACCTCAAATGCTCATGGATGATCAGGTGTGATGAGACCCTACAACAATTCAATAAATATAATCACTTATAAATACACATATCACCAACAAAAATATTTTACCCAAGTAAATATCACCAAATTCATCTTATACCCACCAATTCCAACCCAAGTTTTGATTGTGGGTCCAAGATATTTAGAGCATGTAAAATTTGATCTAACAACTTATTTTTTGGTTTAAGAGAAAATAGATGTCATAGTTGGTAAGATAAGATAAGGTCCAATAAATGAAAGGAATTATTTTATTGAAGTTGAAATAGAGAAGCACACTTATAGATAAGGGTAACCTTGAGTTTTTAAAGAAAATGAATCAATATAGGACTTAAATAATAATTTGAAGGTCCAATGAATGTTAGGAGAGTGTGAAACCAATGTAGGAACCCATAATGTATATTAAAATGGGGCTAAAATTAATACCAAATAAGTGTTCTTACTTTTTCAAATGATACATGTAGTCCCCACTTTATTGGAAGCATGTCTCCACCTTATGCACACAATAAAGTGGAAGAAAAAAAGAGAAAGAGGTAAAGATTTTGGGAAAACTACAAGGAGATTAAATATCACCAAGCTGAAGGAAAAAAGCTCCCAAACCAAGAATATTAACTATTACATTCATTTGTAAGGATACATAAAAGAACAAAAAAATCCTAAAGCTTACTAAGATTCTAAGTCAACTAGTTGAAGAGACCTCACTCAAGAAAATGTCTCAATATCAAGCATCGTGTTGAAAAAGCTATAGCAAAAGCTCAAGTGGTCACTTGAGAAAAGAAAGAGAACAAATAAAAAATAAGAAAATACTCAAAGATTTATCCCACTAGCATAGCTATAAGAGTATGAAAATAAGAGAGAAGGGCCATGAATCTGAAAGTCTAGTAAGTTATCTTATCCAAGTTTATTTTGTATGAGAGGAGGAGGAGGACAAGAATGAAATAATTTAGAATTTGGTTATGCTAGTTCCATTCATCCCAAAGAAATAGTGAAGGAGAGTTGATGGTGTTGATTCCAAAAACTATAGTCTCTTTGAATCCTAAGGATATGCCTAGTTCTATCATCAAGTTCAACATTTGACTTTGGCCTATGAATAATATTAATTTAAAACACAAATTCTCCTACACTTATGACTCTACTAGACCAAGGTGAGTATATCTAATCACCAATTATATCTTTAAACTTGACTATTATTTATAGAAAACATATAACTTCCATCTTGTAGGTCCTACTCCTAGTTGCAATCAACTTGGAATACAACTAATCCTCTATTCCTATCTTTACTTTTAATTTCATTATCTCCTACTCTTAGTCCTCATACCTTTATTTGATTTTCCTACTTCTTCTCTACTTCTAACTTCAATATGTGCTCCTAGTTCTTCTTTATCTAATTCTTTTACTGCCACTTCTACATTCACTCCTAGTTTTTGAATTAAAAGTAGCTAAAACTAGGGGGCTAACCCTTTAACAACAAACTGACCTACTATCAACAGATAACCATTAAACAAAACTACCCCTTACCACTTAGTAAAACAAAAACAAGGTTTCAATCCATAATTAAAAGAGTATCAATAGGCCTAACATACATACTGCTTGTGTAAAAACCATAAAAGCTATAGTAATATATAAACAAAGGTTAACATTAGAAATTTTGAGATTAACTATTATAAACAACAAATAAAATGAAGAAAATTCTTTCATACCTCCATCAGTGGCTATGAGCTAGCCATAATTGCAGCCACTCCACTATCAATAGATTGTCGCAGATGAGGAGGTGTGTCCGAAATCATGAGCTACATGTCATACAATACACATTCCATCTAACATGAAACATAAAATAAATATAATCAAATGAATTAAATTAACATGAAATAATTGTACCTGTGTGAAGCTTGTATGATGTTTATGCTCTGAGTCTGTGGTAAAGGCTGAGGGTCATATGGAGAATTGATGCACATGCATAATTTTTTTTGTCAATCCTTAATATGATTATGTAATAAATATATATATTAATTAAAATGATTAAATTGATACATACCTTAGGACTCGTGGAAGGGACAAAAAGTGGGCCTAGAGGATTGTTGCTGGTCCCAACAACACTCTGACCCTAAATTTTGAACAATGTCAATAGATGCTAATCAATTAATCATTCACTATACATATGAAATGTGATCAAATTAGTAAATTATAATTTTAATTTACCTGTGTGTCAATGCCAAATGTCTCATTCAGGAACTGATCTGTGACAAGCCCATCATCCACACCATCTCCAACATGAGTGCCAAATGTGCATAGGGATCCGCATGAAGTGCACATGTGACCACGACCCACAGAAGGCTCCCCCTAAACTAATGGGCTCATGGAATGGATGAGGGTTTGCGTCAAAGCATTAATGGTCCCTAGAGTGCTGGCCTCTACATGTTCCTTCACAACTGAAGGAATAGTCACATGCTCGCGTTGTGGCTTGACCACAGGTGCCCTAACTACATTAGGGTCATGACATGCTCCCAACCTCTCAAATATTGACCCCCCACCTCTACCCTAGGAGTCTAATATATCAAAATAATTGGGGATCTCCCCAAGGGAAAACTCACAATATAATTTCTTCAAAAAATACATGGGGACCTCATGATTGTTACAAGGAGGGGCATTAAAAACACCCACCATCTATCCCAAAAATTGTTTCTAATAGCATCGTGTATGCACCAATGGATGGGGAATCGTTTAGTACCCTCTCTAACAGTATTTTTCTCATCGAGTTTTCTAAATAATGCATGTATACTACCTTTTGGTATTTCTTTTTTTTTAACATCTTCATATGACAATTTATTTGCATAAAATATTTTTTGTTCATCCCTCTTAACCTGCCAAATATCTAACTGACCTCTAACTGACTACTAATTGAGGCTATTTGGGTGTTAATGGATTCGAGGGATGATGCCAATTGAGCCCTCATTGGATTGGTTTGTCCGAATTCTTTCAACCGAGCAATGAGTCTTTCTAATTCAATTTTGCTTCTCTCTATTTCATTTATTATATTTTCTTATGTGCTTGGCAGAGGTCTTGCAATTGGTTCAGGTTGTGAAATTTTTTTTTCTTCTTGAGGAGGGTTTTGGTTTTGAAGGTTTTGAGACTCTTATGGATTTTTTAGTTGATTATGGACATTTCCTGATAAAAAATCAATTGAAATCCAAATTAATAAACAAATCTAAATGAAATTTGTAAAAACCCTACAAAAAAATATAAAAAACCTACAAAACAAAATGAAAAACATATCAAACAATGCAAAGTTAAGTTTCACTTATGGCGTCATCGTGGGTGTGCTTGCTATCTTCGATTTCATTGGTGAGGAGGCATATTTGCAAATGAAGGTGAAAACTTGGGTTTTTTACCCGTGTATGCGTTGTTCTCTGTGGGAATAGCAAAAAATGAAGATAAAAATGATGGGCTACAGGTCTACAGCCCATCATATATAACTTTTTAATAATGCAAATAGCCCGCACGCGCTATTGAAATTAGGAAAAGAAAAAAAAACCATGTCACCTTTTTGGCACCACAACTCAGTGCATATGCCTAGGGGTGAAAGCTTCATTGTTTAGCATCCAATTTTGTGAATTGCATTTGATATAAAGTTGGGAGAAGAAACTAAGGTTTCTAATTTTAGTTAGCCATTGGAGAACGTCAACTCTTCAGTGTTGCAACCATTTGAGGTGGTGAAATATTCATTGAACTTGGTATTTGGGAGAGCTTCAATTCAAGAGTTCTATTTGTGCTTAAATTGGAGAAAAAATCTTTATTTCTATAGTACACATGTAGGATGCCGCGCTACAGTTTCTTATATGCTTGATTCATTTCCATTCTCGAGCATCACTATTATCATTGTACTTCATCAACATATGATTTTGTTGTAATAATTCAGAATTAAAATTTTGGCATTACTACAATCATTGTTTTGCATTTAGTTTCCATGTATTTTCACTAATAATACCAAAGGAATTGCACTTGCATATTAGTTCCTTGTAAGAGGTTATTACATTCATATCAAAGCTTGCTTGCAAAGTGTTTGATGAAATGTTAAACAACTAAAGTATAAAGACCTTTGGTGTTTCAAGAAGTTATTACCTATTGGGGTTATTACATCCCTTCCACAGAGTCAAGTGGGTGCTACTACCTCATATAAAGAGGGCATCAAAATAGTAATTTCCCAATCTAATTCATCAAATAATTTTATCCTAGTAATTATTTGGATAATGGGATGAAGCAGTAAAAACCCAAATTTTTATCGAGTATTGAAAAATATTTATTTGAATATTCAAGAGTATTAGGAAGTCAAAGAAATAGAGGAATGATGATCAAAATATGGATAACAAAATGAAAGGACAAAAAATATTCTCAACAAGTTGTTGACAAGGAAGAGGTAAGTATTGATGTTAGAAAATACAAGTCATGATCGGGAAGTTATTAGAACACATAATCAAAATCATTTTTCTAGCATAGAATATTTGATAGAATTGAATGAGCATTCTCTTTTTAATCAAGTTTCATGGAATACATGGTAGCAACTAGCACAATTGAATTGCATTCTAGAAAAATATGGGAAGAATATTTTAATAATAACTTTTTTATAGGAAAAGAATAGTTCATTTTTAGATTGTTCAGAAAAAGGAAAATGCTACTAGTCTAGAGTTGTTGCTTGTCAACAATAAAAAAACCTAAGAAGGTCAAGTAAAAGAAATAGTAGTTGAAAATTTTATTGATTCTTTGAATGTTGTTAAAAGTAAATGTTAGAGAGATGATTTAGCTACTGAATGTAGAGCATTGATGACAATCAGTTCTATATTGAGGTTATAATGTAAAAGACAAGTTCAAGCAATTTTTGGTTTATTCAATGTTTTAGGAATATGATGGGGAGAAAATCTTCCAACCCTAGATCCTAATTTCTTCTAGGATCCCTTGGACCCTCACTGATTTTCCTAGGGTATCTCATTGACCCTAACTAGAGGAACCAATTTCACTTCCTCTCTCTCTAAGACTTCCTTCCCATCAAAATATTTCACTTCTCACTCTGATCTTCTCTCCATGACTGAATAGAGTCAGTCATGCCCCCTCTCTGTATTTTTTCTACTCTACAAGTTCCTTAGCCGGGCCACACATGCTCACCTAAGACTTTTTTTCTCCAGTGACTCGTCTTTCCAAGGACATGAACATAGAAACATAACACTTATATACAATGGATACTTCTTGACTTTCACTCTCCACGAGACTGACAATGAGAGTCAAAAGGTATCCATGCTACAAAGATTTTACAGGAAACAAGTGCTATTCTACAGCAGTCTACTAGAAAATATAAACAATTTGAAGATTATACAGAACACACAGAAAACTCCTTCTTTATTGAAAACTATTAAACTACAGTACAATCAGAAAAACCTCCACTAGCTCTCGAATTCCTGTCTTCTAACCAAACCTAATTTCCAACCCGCACTTCACTGAATTCTCGGCTTCATGTATATATCACCTTCAGTCTGCTATGCAATCATGTTGCATCCTTCTTTTTCTATAACTCTATGCATTCCTCTCTATAATTGTCGATGTAACTGTTCATATAGGTTGCCAATGTGACTGCCAATTATCTCAATGTGGCCTCTTCTTTAATGTAACCATTTCTCAGTTACCTACCAGCCTATGGATTCTAACCACCTCGGCTCTTCATCTTCTCTCTGCAACTATTGACGATATCATTATTAACCTGGTTATCAACGTGGATCCTCTCTTTTCCTTCGTGGCACTGAATTTTCAACTTCCCTCTACTACATGGACAAGTCTACCTATCTTATTATTTCAGCAGTGGCATCGTAACTCCTGAATCACTCTGATAAACTACTAGGGCTCAAAGCTAAAACCCTAGGTGCTCTGCACCATACTCCCCCTCTATGAAAGAGAGGTCAATTGTGATTAGTCGGCAATAATGCCGAACTAATCCCCTCTTTTCTAAACTCTTCCTCATCTAACTAGGTGGCTTTTGCAATTGACAACCCTCTCCATTGTATGAGGTATTCTCTATAAACCCTGCGTCAAGTTGTTGTCTTAACCCGTGAATCCAGTATTCTCTCCGCTTGTAGTTTTGGCTGGGGTTGTATTTTGATGTTTCGAACATCTCTATCTATCTCTATTTTCTGAGTGCTCTCTGTCATCTCTGGTCCCCTGTAGAAAATTAGATCCTGCACATTAAAAATAGGTGAGATATTTAGATCATTAGGTAAATCTACCTTATAGGCATTCTGCCCATACTTCTCCAAAATTTTACAAGGACCTATTCTTCTCATCTGCAATTTGGTAGGAACCCCCTTCTAGAATCTAGCCTTATTCAAATGCACCATTACTAAGTCCCCAACTTGAAACTGTACTTCTCTCCTTTCTTCATCTACCTTCTCCTTCAACTTTTGATTTGCTTCAACCAGAGTTCTTTTCACCTGGTCATGCAGCTCCTTCATGGACTGAGAAAAATCCTCAGCATGTCCAATGATCACTCCCTATTCTTTTAGCTCTCTGAGTTCATAGACTCCCCGTGGATGCGTTCCATACACAATCTGGAAAGGACTTTTCCCTGTAGTCCTGTTGATGCTATCATTGTAAGAAAATTTTGCCTGTGGTATCACTTGATCCTAGGTTTGTCCATATTCTTTTGTCAAACATTTGAGAAGATTTCCCAGTACTCTATTTACAACTTCAGTATGACCATCAGTTTGAGGATGGTATGCAAAACTATGGGACAAATTTGTTCCCAATCTTTTCCATAATGTCTTCCAGAAATGACCCATGAATTTGACATCCCTATCAGACACCATACTGACTGGCAACCCATGAATTCTGACTACTTATTTGAAAAATAAATGGGCAATGTGACTGGCATCATTAGTGGTCTTACATGGTATGAAGTGGCTCATTTTACTGAACCTATCCACTACTACAAATATACTATCAAATCCAGTTCTTGTCCTAGGCAACCCCATAATAAAATCCATACTCAGACATTCCCAAGGTCTATTAGGTACGGGTAAGGGTTGGTATAGACCAATATTTGATGAGGTCCCATTTGCCTTTTGACAAATTGTACATTGCTCCACATATCTTCTTACATCTTTCTGCATTTTTGGCCAGTAATAGTATCTGCTCACCAATTCTAGAGTCTTGTTCAATCCAAAATGCCCACTCAAGCATCCATTGTGTTTCTCCTTTATCAGGTTCTCTCTCATTGAACCCCTTGGAATGCACAGCTGATTGTCTTTAAACAACAAACCATTCTGCAAGGTATAATTAGCGAACTCACTATGAAAATGATTTTCAAAAGATGAGCATACCTTGTAGGCTTTTGAGAAATCTTCATCACCTGCATAGAGATCTTTAAATTCTTCTATTCCAATACTCTTCAGCTGAATTTCCTGCACTGTCAGCAATCTTCTACTCAAAGCATCTGCTACCTTATTGACCTGGCCTTTCTTATGTTTAATGGTGAATGTATAGGACTGCAAAAATTCCATCCACTTAATATGTTGCAGACTTAGCTTCTCTTGAGTAATTATAAAGCTTAAAGCTTGGTTATCAGTGTACACTACAAACTCCTTGGGTAATAAATAGTGCCTCCACTTCCTCAGGGATTGCACTAATGCATACAATTCAAGATCATAGGAAGAATACCTGGACTTTGCTTCATTTAGCCTTTCACTGAAAAAGGCAACTGGTCTTCCCTCTTGACTTAAGACTGCTCCAACAGTAATGTTGCTAGCATCACACTCCACTGTAAATAGCTTCTCAAAACTAGTTAGTACTAGAATTGGCTTAGTAGCTACCTCTTTCTTCAGCCTCTCAAATCCTTCATTTGCCCTATCTGTTTACACAAATTTTGTCTTCACTCCACCTTTGATAGTATCCAACATTGGAGCACATATCCCACTAAAGTTTCTAATGAACTTCTTATAAAATTGAGCCAAACCATGGAAACTTTTGACAGCTGTACCTGTCTTCAGTGTAGGCCAAGTCAGAATAGCTTTGACCTTGTCATCATCCATCTTTAAGTTACCCTGTGACACAACAAAACCAAGGTAAACTAGTTCCTCCTTCATGAACTCACACTTTTCCAGGTTAATGGCCAATTTCTCCTCTTGCAACTTTCTCAACACAATCTCCAAGTGCTTGAGATGCTTTTCTTTACTCTTACTGTAAACTAGTATATCATCCAGGTAAACTACTACAAAGGTACCTATATAATGCTTCAAAACTTCATTCATTAGTCTCATAAAAGTGTTGGGTGCATTTTTAAGATTGAATGGCGTAACCAACCATTCATACAAACCCTCATTAGTTTTGAAGGCTATTTTCCACTCATCACCTTCCCTCATTCGAATTTGGTGATAACCACTTTTCAAATCAATTTTGGAAAAATACTGTGCACTGCCTAGACAATCCATTAAATCTTCTATTCTAGGAATAGGAAACCTATATCTTATGGTTATCCTATTTATTGCTCTAGAATCAGTGTAGAGTCTCCACTTACCTCCTTTCTTTGGTGCTAGTACAACTGGTACTACACATGGGCTGATGCTCTTCTTGATCAATCCCTGGTCTAGCAGTTCTTGAACCTACCTGGCAATTTCCTTGTTTTGTTTAGGAATCATCTTGTAGGCTTCCTTGTTTGGAAATGAAGCTCCTGGTACAAAGTCAATCTGATGACTTACTGTTCTCTATGGTGGTAGTGTAGCTAGTGTACCATTACTAATGATATCTTTGTACTTGTCCAATATATCCTGAACCTCCTCAGGTAACACATTGGGTTTCTTTATCTCCTCTTCTCTGGGTTTCAGCAGAACAACAAACCCAACTTCTTCTTCTTCTTTGAAGTCTTTCAAGAATTCCTTACCACTCATCAGTAGTAATTTTTGATCTGTTACTGTGTCTCCATCTTCTATTAGAGACTGTATCTTGAAGGTTGTTCCATCCTTTTTGAAAATATATAAATTCTTCTTTCCATGGTAGACTGCATCTCTATCATACTGCCATGGCCTACCCAATAATAGATGGCATGCATCCATTAGAAGTATATCACAATACCCAAGCTTGTTCATTTACTAACACCTTGTGGCCTTTTTTTAACCAAGTAACTCTATAAGGATGGTCATGCAGAGTTCTTACCAATTGTAATTTTTGGACTGCTTCCTCCGAGATGATGTTGTCTATAGAACCAGAATCCACAATCACCTTACAAACTTTGTCAACTATCTTGCACTTCACTCTGAAAAGTGATCTCCTCTCTTTTGGCTCCTCCTTGCTTGGTTCCTTCAGCAGTATTCTGCGGAACATGATATTTTCTCCTTTCTCTGAATCAAGATTCACCTCTTGGTTATGGCAGCTAACTTGGTCCTCTTAGACATAATTATTTCTCCTTTCACCTTGTGAAGATGAAGGCTTATCTGGACACCTATAAGCAGGATGCCCCAAATTACCACAATTGTAACACTTCACAGTGGCAAAATGTGAACCTCTACCACCATAGCTATGTCTTCCTCTGCCTCCATTATAAGAATTTCTACCTCTCAGGTAGCCTCCTCTATGATTATTTTTGTGATGGTTTTGCTCCACTAGTTTAGAATCTTTTTGAGTCTTAGTCTCATTATCTCTACCCTTATATCCACCTCTATGAAAACCTCGGCCTCTACCTCTGTTAGAGTTGGATTCTTGTCTCTTCTTATTTATTTCTTTCACTTTTCGAGCTAATAGGGAACACTTCTACATAGTAGTTGGTGCCCATAAACTTATCTCTTCTTGAATATTTGCTCTCAATCTGCCAGTATACCGAGCAACTTTCACAGCTTCTTCTTCTTGCACCCTTGATCTCAAACAAAGCTTATGAAACTCTTCTGTATATGTAGCCACATCCAAGTCCTTCTGTTTTAGACTCTGCCTCTTCTTATGGAGATGTATTTCATAATCTTCAGGAAGATAATTTTCCTTGATCTTTGTCACCATAGCTTGCCAGTTTGCGATGGGCTTTTTGCCTTCCCTTTTCCTCTCTTCTTGGAGGAATTTCCACCAAGTCAATGTTGCTCCTCTCAATCAAGACTTAGCAACTTTTACCTTTTCTGGTTCAGTTACCCCTTCACAATCGAAGTGGTTTTCCATGCCTTCTATCCATTCCATTACCAATTCAGTATCCATCTTACCAACAAATATGGGTACTCCTTCCAATGCTTTTCCACTTAATGCCTTAATGGCTTTCAAGAATGGTTCTTCTTGTATAGGAGGGTCTGGTTCTGGTATGACATCCTCCTCTGCCACAGCTTCCTCTTTACTTGAACTCTCTGCTTCTCTTGTTACTTTACTAGCAACTTCATCTAAACACTTTCTCATAAGCTCTAGAGTTTCCTCAAGGAGTCTATTTCTCTCCTTTTGTTCATTTACTTCTTTGGCCAATTCCACATTGGTCACCATGTTTGATTCCCTCGCTGATTCTTCAGCAGTCTGAAACATTTACAATTAAGCCCAAATCTTAACTGAGCTCTGATACCAATCTGATGGGGAGAAAATCTTCCAACCCTAGATCCTAATTTCTTCTAGGATCCCTTGGACCCTCACTGAGTCTCCTAGGGTATCTCATTAACCCTAACTAGAGGAACCAATTTCACTTTCTCTCTCTCTAAGACTTCCTTCCCATCAAAATATTTCACTTCTCACTCTGATCTTCTCTCCATGACTGAATAGAGTCAGTCATGCCCCCTCTCTATATTTTTTCTACTCTACAAGTTCCTTAGTCGGGCCACACATGCTCGCCTAAGACTTGTTTTCTCCAGTGACTCGTCTTTCCAAGGACATGAACACAGAAATAGAACACCTATATACAATGGATACTTCTTGACTTTCACTCTCCACGAGACTGACAATGAGAGTCAAAAGGTATCCATGCTACAAATATTTTACAGGAAACAAAGTGCTATTCTACAGCAGTCTACTAGAAAACATAAACAATTTGAAGATTACACAGAACACACAGAAAACTCCTTCTTTATTGAAAACTATTAAACTACAGTACAATCAGAAAAACCTCCACTAGCTCTTGAATTCCTGTCTTCTAACCAAACATAATTTCCAACCCACACTTCACTGAATTCTCAGCTTCATGTATATATCACCTCTAGTCTGCTATGCAATCATGTTGCATCCTTCTTTTTCTGTAACTCTGCGTATTCCTCTCTATAACTGTCGATGTAATTGTTCATACAGGTTGCCAACGTGACTGCCAATTATCTCAATGTGGCCTCTTCTTTAATGTAACCGTTTCTCAGTTACCTACCAGCCTATGGATTCTAACCACCTCGGCTCTTCATCTTCTCTATGCAACTATTGACGATATCATTATTAACCTGGTTGTCAACGTGGATCCTCTCTTTTCCTTCGTGGCACTAAATTTTCAACTTCCCTCTGCTACGTGGACAAGTCTACCTGTCTTATTATTTCAGCAGCGGCATCGTAACTCCCGAATCACTCTGATAAACTACTAGGGCTCAGAGCTAAAACCCTAGGTGCTCTGCACCAGAATAACTATTCAAACATATATGCAATGGAGTTCAATATGCTAGAGAAAAATATTAAAAATAATAAGTTAATTGATAAGTAAGATATAATTTCTACAGCAAGTCAAATTGTGATATTGCTATCAAGACTTAATCATGTAATTTTTTAGTCAAACTCATTGATCCATATTTCACATTAAATGAAACACATAGAACTTATTGGATCTAGGTGATTCTCATAGATGTTTCATAGCAAGCCTTCCCAAGAGGTCACCCATCCTAGTACTACTCCATCTTTAGTGTGCCATTGGAGGAAACTTTGTAGTTAAGTACACTCGAGATAGAGTAGTACTAAGATGAGTGACCTCTTGGGAAGTCTTAGTGCTTCACCTTTGTGAGAATCACCTAGATCCAATGAGTTCTAACTATTCCATTTATTCTCATGAGGGATGGATTCATGTTCAATAACTACTCATGAAATATGGGTCAGTGAGTTTAGCTGAAAAACTACATAGCTAAATCCTAGAAGCAATATCACAGCAAGATAATTATTTGTAGAATTTCTTGAAAAGTCAAAATATCCAAAGATGTAAGAAAACATCTAATAAAAGGTATGTTATAAAAATAATACTTAAAAAAATAGGTAGAGAAATTCCACATCCAATTTTTTTTGTTGATATATTACTAGCAGAGTTGTTCGATCCTTTCATGCAATAATTTACACAAGTAAACTAGGTCAAAAATAGTTTATACATAATTTATGAATCATTTTATGAGAACATGTATGTTATATTTACAAATTTATGTTGCAGGGAAATTTAAATATCCAAAAATGTTTAACTAGTTAACAATACCAAAAAGTAGATGCAATGTTAAGCTCATCTAAAACTATTTTTAAGGTGGACATGGAAAAGGAAAGGACAATGGAGTAAGAGAATGAGTGAAGTGTGCACTTTGACAATATGAACTTCAAGCAAGAACACTATTGGATTTAATTTTTTTAATTTTTTCATATAGATCAATGTTTCTTTTTTTGTAGGCAATATGATTAACAAGTTCAGATTTCTTTTAGTTGGTGTCAATCTCATTTTTCTAATCTCAACACAAAACATAATAAATATTATCTTTGGGAAGTAAAAGGTAAAAATTGTTCAATTCATTCCAATAATTTAAACTGAAAGTTTTTAGTTCTATGAATCTCAACTTGTACATACCAACTACTCCATCTTGATTGTTGATAGATAATTTAATATCATATTTTTATGTACATGCTTGACATATATTGATTGATTTAATCCATATAATTTTCAATCCAATATTGGAATTATAAGTATGCATAAGGTATGATATAGGACAATACAAGCCCCATTTGATTCAAGTAAGAGATAAATCATGTGTATGTGATAATTGTACTTTTCTTGACTATACTAGTTCTTCAAAAGTTATTTAAAAAAAATTGCATTACATTATTTTGAACCCTATTAACATCTACACATATTATATACATGTATATAACACAAGTGAGTCTTATGGTCTTGAGGTTTAATGAGTATATTATTACTTATAGAGTTTTTTCTGTTCTAAAATGAGTTTGCATTGTTTTAAAAGTTATATTGAAATCCATTTAAAGTTATTTTATATTTCTAATGTATATGAATTATTGGTTCAATGATCCTATTTAATTTTTCTATAGTTTGTTGCATCTTGATGAATTTACGTATTGTTAAATTCTATATAGAAATCAAAAGTTCCAATATGTCCAATGGGTTAATTTTAACAGTGTTGTATAGATGATATAATGTTGTAATTTATGAAAAAATATATTTAGGATTAAGTGATAAAATCATGAAGATGGAGTTTTCATAGAAGAACTTAGAAAGTTTTCTAAGTATCACAGAGTTTACTATTAGTAGGGGCACTATTTTCACTAATAGATTTGGCATTGATTTGCGATGGCAATGTGTAGCAATTGTGACAACGATGTGTCGCCACTGCAACATAGATAGACATCGTAGTTATTTACTCACAAATTACGATGTCTATTCTTTCTCATCGTAATTACGACTCCTATCCGTCGCTATGCAACCACTTATATTGACATCAACCCTGTCACAATTCCTGTGCTTTTCGTCACAATTACGATGGGGGTTCCGTCGCATCTACTGCAACCTCGTCGCAATACTTGCCCAAGTCATCACAATTGCAACGTAAACCCTAGAAATTGTGATGCAAACCCCAAAAATTGTGACATGATTGTTGTGGATGCGACGGCAACCGCATCGCAATTTCTGGAATGGGCATCGCAATTGTGACAGTCAGAGAAGTAAAACAAAAAAAAAAATCCATTTCTCATTAAGCCCACACCACTCCTTCCATTGGTCTTGATCTTCTATTCACTCCTTCTCTCTTCCCTAGGTCACTATCTTGATGATGGATCATGGCATACAATCAGGAAGCAAAGAGTGCACATACTTACTCAAATGGGTTCCTAAACTTACATGCCAGTCTATATGGAAAATATTAACAACCTTTACACCTCAAAATTGGGCTTGATGAAAAATCATCATATTTTAGGAGGCCAAGGTAGGCCAGGTAATTGATGTTAGCTAATGTAAATGTTCCACAAGGAACCAATCAAAGACATTCTTCAAGCTCTAGAGGTACACAGTTATCATTAGGTTGTGTAATTCAAATATGCACTCCTAATTTTTGGGCCATTTCATTAGAAGGGAACCACGAGATATCTATAGATGACTAGGCATTTTGTTCAAATACTATTAAATTAGTAGCATTTATATGTATGCCTAGAAACAAAGATGGAAGATAGCCTTGGCGATGGTTCTGATGTTAAACAGAGATTATTGAGAACTTTAACAGTAGACCCAACAACTAAATTAGTTACTATCAGAAATCTAAATTGCCTTTAATAAAAATAAAGAACTACTGTAATGTAAAAAACATTACAATTATAGCACTGCCACCCTAGTTGATAATATAATTACAATTTAACAACTCCATCTGACAGAATATTTACTAGAAGACCTAAAAATATTTCACACTCTAAAATAACCTTTAGAAAGGTCAGCATGCAATCTTTGCATGAAAAGTGAAAATGCATGTTGAGACATCTACCTCTAAATTCCCTAGTAGTATGCTATGCATACAAAGTACAGATGCTGCATCATATGATCTTAACAAAGTAGATCTAGTTGAAGGTGCAGACTGTAATAATTGCTAATAGGAAAATATAGTGATAAAATAGAATATGTCAAATGCAATCTTGCAGATCTGACTCCTAAAGTTTCACTTTTGAAATATAAGCTCTTCACAGCTACAAAAATACACAGAATCATGGACACATTTGATAGACATTTAAATGCATGCAGTTCCACCAATGGATAAAAGTGGCAACACATAATGTCCATGTAAAGATGTCATGGTGTGTACATGTAGACAAGATTTCTTGGAAATGAACGCCATGAATAATGATAGGCAATACCCCAAGTACATGATATGAAAATTTATCTTAATTTAGCAAAATATTTAATTAGAGCATACAACTCATGAATCAAATCTAAACCAACTTAAAGTATGAATAAGAATGAGGGTATAGAATATGATGAATGTGTGCATGTTTTCTAACAAATAACATAAACACTATTAAATAATATAATGTTTAAAAATGATTTACCTATAAGAAAATATATACACCAAAAAAATAGGTAATTGAACCAAGTTATATATAATAGTAAAGTGGATTACAATCTCACCAGGACAGATGTCATCAGACCAAGAGATCCAAATCCTGAAAATAGAAAATCCAGTCAAGTTTGCTTCTAAAGAAAGTAATAATGTTTCATTCCTTACAAAAACAATAGATATATGCAAGATTAGATATAATGATCAATTCAAAGCCAGATTCAATAAAAAATAGCATTTTGCACCACTAACCCTGGGCAAGGAAATCACTTTGCACATCACTGTCATAATTTTTGCATGCCCAAACATAGGCACCATCACTCTTCAAAGCATAGGCTACCATGTCATCAATAAGCCTATGATCATACCTGTTCATGAATCAATCATTGAAAGAAGTTATTGTGTGCCCGACAGAGTCAAGACAATCAACATTGCAATCTTCATATTATTGTGCCAAGAAACAAAACCAACCAGATTCCTGCTATGTCATATTTAGCTTTCCAACTGGCCTCATATACCTCCTAGAAGATATCTTTAAACCTACCAATTTAAGTCACATATAAGAAGAATCTCCAAGAATATGAGGATCATTAAGCTAGAGAATCATAAAGAATGATAACATGGGAAGTAAGGTGTGTTAGAGAAAAAGGTAAAAATAAGATCATCAATCCTTGTATTGATTTGAAAACATACCTTCCATCATATTTTTTTAAAATTGTGTTTTTAGTACTTAGGTAAAGTGGCCATTTCTTCTCATAAGCTGTTGCCATTGATGCATCAGCAAATTCACGAATAGACTACATAGAAATAATTAATCATAATTGAATTTTTGAGATTTGCTCAATTAGAATTAGAACAGGAAATTGTATTTGTCATAAAAGGACTACATACCTCATCAGTATTGTACATAGATAATGCTATTCCTCCATCTCCTTTAAAGTCATATACCTCCAACTCTATAGTTTCACCTCCGTTCTCTGGAACTACATCAGTTGACAGAAATCACTGTTGCATGCTACAAAGAATACTAATGAAACAAAAAATCAATGTTTTCCGATCTCTGACAGTGAAACCACAATGATATTCACTAAGCTGAAAGACAATAATATTATAATTCAATGTGTTCACAAGTTGTCAGCTATGGAAATAATTCAAGTATCCATAGAAGTAGAGTTCAAAAAGCAACAAGCTCTTCACTTTTGGTGATAAAAACCTCATTATCTTTTTTAACATCATTACCTTTGATTATCTTTTGTGACCTTTTCTCGGCTAAAGACTTATGAAAACTATAATGTTATTCCTAAATGACTCTAAAAGTCCTTTTAAAACACTCTTCAGACACCTATAACCTTAACTAACCCCATTCAAGCCTAAGTTGGCTTATGTTGCCAATGTTGGCAATTTTACAAGATCTTGCACTTTGAGTGCATTTTGCATCATTTAGGGGCTTTAATAGCCTATTACATCATGTAAACACTACCATCCACCCATAACTCTTCCTAGGACACCCTAGGACTTCAAATGACCCCTTACATCATATTGACTCCCTATTTGTGCCAATTTGAGGTTCACTTACATCTTATTGAGCTTCACTTTATTTCAAGAATAATTTAATATTGTCTACTAAACAGGGCCAACCACGTGAAGGTGGAAGCTCATTTGGCCCCACCCCCCTCCCCCTAACATCACTCTACATTCCCCGTTAACATCTAACATTCATTCATTCTTTCAACCATTAATAAAATGTAACATTCAATCAATATCACATGATAACATTCATTAACACATTAGATTCGTAAACATGCAAAATTCATCAATATTTTGCATTAACACATAATTCATGAACATTCATTAGCACATAATTAAATTCATTGAGACATGAAATTCAGTCATTACAATTAAGGTATGTAGATGACATTCATTTCTTTTTTTTCTTTCTATTTCTTTTTTCTATGTAAGCTCTAAGAGGAGCATCAGTGTCATCATTAATTCCCCCCTCATCAGTTCTTTTCTCTGTTCTTGATGATCTCAAATTCCTATGTTGTTGCAAAGGGGGGCCCTCTGCAATAACAAATAAAAGAGTTAAATTAAAAATAATTTATTATAATTGTTACAAGTATTTAATTATTTTAAATAACATAACTATGGTGCTCTTTACCTGATCTGACCACATCATTTTGTCTGGACTCAACGTCAACATGCTCATGAACATCAACCCCTCGATCCTCTACAACAACTATACAAAATGTTACGTTAATACAAACACCAATTGCAATTACATATAAAAATTTAATATCAAATGTATACCTCCACCACTAGGATACACATCATGCGAACCTTCAACATTCAAAGATTGTGTAGAAGGATTGTCAGGCTGCATTCCAACATTCTACGCATTGTTATCATTGCTTGCTTAAAACAAATATATTCACTTTATATTGGGACTCAACATCAAATAGACTAATTGGTAAATTATTCAATTTGAAATAAATTTCATTTAGCTTATTTACCTGTGGCTCAGATGCATCATTATTAGAACCTTCCACACTGATTTCAGCTCGTAGCCATTTAGCCACGGCTCTATAGCCTTGTTGGAAGCCAATTCTCTTATCCTCTTCTGTGAGGCATCTCTTGAACTCTGAGCCCTACATTTTTGCGTGGTACGATGAATTTTACTTGCATTGTTTCATCAACCAATGGAGGGTAGTTAAAATATCAAAAGCAAATACAAAAGTTGCAAAAGTTGAGGATCAGGAATACTTACAACTCGTGCTTGAAGTTTCAAAAAACCACTAGAGTCGAGCTTGTGTGTCTCGTGCTTTTCTAGTCTTTCCTTTGTTGCCTTTGATGTGTGAGACAATCTATGAAAAGTTTGAAATATGTTAGATAGTATAAATATAGAGGTTAATTAGTACATAATTAATTTCTCAACAATATCACATACCTTGGTGTACTCTCTACTGGTGTAATTGTATTTTTCTTTTCAGCTTTATACTTTCCATCCAAAATCAGAGCCTGCCACTCAGCCTCAAGAACATAGGGTGGATGTTCATACCTAGGGTTATCCAGTAAATTTTTTCTATACTGGTCCCTAATATACTTCAAACATAAACCAAATTTTTCAAGGAGCTTGTTTCTCTTGAATGCACAAGGTCCAAAGAGTTGGGTCATGCTCTCTATAAGATCATCCTCCAACTTTTTGTCTTGGAGATTCCACCTTTTAAGTAAAAAAAAAAAAGTTAGACTCATAAATGAAGTGAAGCTACCTTTAATATAGTTCAAGAAATGGATGAAAAGGAAAACTATTCTAGCAATGATATGAAATCAAAATAGTGGTTTGGGGTTTTAGTTAGGATATGATGTTCCACCAGGTACGCACGGTGGGCCCAAATATTCGCAAACACTCATCACCAAGTTTTTTCCAAAAAATATCATTCCCTACAAAACAATCATGGGATCATTAGTCGATGAAGAGTGATCAAAAACTAAATTACTATTATATCACTATAGAATAATAACTTTAAAGTACCTAGAACTTTGGCTACTTTTAATGGAATGCCTTCATCATTGTTGATGATCAATATGACATCCTTCACCGTTCCTGTACTAGGAACATAGGAACATCCAGGGAATGATGTTGTAGCTCCTATTGCAAAAAGTTTCATAAGTTTCATAAGTTTCATAAGTTCAGATAAATTAACCTATTTCAAATAAATTAATAGTTTGATCTGCTCTGTTTAGAGGAAATTGTCATTAGCATTTTCGTACAGGCATATATTGGCAAATCAAAGATGCATCTAAGAATTGCAAAGACTAAGGATAATAGATCAGACATGGCATCCATCATTGATTTCATGTAATAGATAGACATCCAAAATAGCATTAGATTTACTTTACAAGAATATATATCCATATTTGACACTGCAACTCAATCTCTATATCAGACATTGCAAGTACAAAAGTCTGTATCTAAAAGAGCAATATCATTGTTATAAGAAACATATCACACTCCATTACATAAACTATAAAGATAAGATAAGATATAGAAATTGTATCACCATAGGCAACATCATCTCATCAATTGTTGGGTATATACTTTGTCCTATCAGATATCACATCCATTACTAAAAGCAATAAATCATTTGCATAAGATTGTTAGCTACATGAGATACAACAGCACATTCATATCAATAAAGTGATAAACCATATCCATAAGGATAAAACACTTTTATACCAGTTATCTCATTTATTTCAATTTGTATATAGAAGTTTATCTAAGTGTAACTTTCATTACTTGCTTATTTTGCATTTATTTGGCATAGTGAAAAAGGAAGTAGAGGTAATTATCCCTATTTCCTTGCTTATCCAAAAATGGGATATTACATCTATAATTAATCAATAAATATGAGTGTCCATATTTTCAAAATTCCCAAAAAATCTTTGCATAATGTGTCCAATGCCTATTTTAGGCCACTATGTTGGTGTCCATATGTGCATTCATCCTCTTTTGATGAATAATTTGTGTAGGCTTCGTAGTTAGTGTAAATCTGTTCAAGCTACAGTGAACAAGTATAATTTGTGCAGGCTTGGTGTACTCATTGAAATAGCAACTGAACAGGAGTCGGCAATTGTAATAGTCAAAAGAAGGTGATGATTCATGCAAGAAGATGTGAAAAATACATGAAAAAGTAATGTTTGAGTTCAAAGACAGTAGACATGTGAGTCTGGTTAATTATTCATGTGAATTATAAAAACCAAAGGCGTATCAAATAAATAGTTGTAAAAAAATTGTGAAAAAGTTTAAATGTTGAGTTACTACCAAAGGGGGGTCATTACAATCTACATCGTAAAAACATAACACTTAAACATATAACAAAAGAGAGAAAAAGAGGGATTTGTGTACCAGAGATGGTGCAACAGTCGATTCCTATAAGCTACGTGTTGTCGACTCAACAGTCGAACAAAGATTTGTGGTTGTCCTAGATGGAGGCGGCGTCATCATAGGATCTGAAGCTGAAGAATAAAATTGTTAGAGCATGCATAAATATAGAATGTGTGCATAAATTCAGTCTTAATTGCATGTATTGTCAATGATTATGATAATTCCTCTCTATATTCAATGGAAAACACAAGTGGGGAATGGAACATGCGATCTACCTAAACCACCTACAACACCCTCATCATGGGAATGGGGCTCAAAATCACGCAAAAAACTCTGTAAAGACAACACATCCATATTTTAATTAATGTCATAAAAGAGCATAACATAAAAACCATTATTGAACTCTTTTTATAATTAAAATTTTCATTAATACTTACTTTTAAGGTTTCAGAGGTGTGCAACAATTCAGATGCCCTATTTTTTATTTCTTGAGTAGTAGGCTTAATGGTTGCCAAACATATAATTTCTTTGCCAATTTTCTTTAGCAACTTTTTAATGGAACCAATCGGTTCATCGGTCTCTACTAAATCAATACAAAATGGTTCCTCCTCAGGGGCAGACTGTTGAGGGAGTGCGAGTTCCTTTCCCTCCCTCTGACCACTGGCCCTCTGTGACAACAATAGTATTAGTATTATCAAAATTACTCCAAAAAAATGAAGAAAATAACATTAAAAAAATAACATTTTTCTTTTGTCTAGTTTGCACAATTACAATGAGTTTTACCTGGTCATGTGTAGATGAGCCGGGAACATTGCAAGAATCCCCTCCAGGCGGTTGCTCCATATTGTGCCCCTGTGTCAAAGATCAAGTATAAAAATGGTAGCCAAAAATTTATATGAGTCAAACATAGTCATGAAAAAGCACATAAATTAGTTATTATATGCAATTAAAAGATATATAGTTAGATAGGGACATCCATAGGGCATATTGAAGAAATGAAATGGTCATATAGATTTCATATGGGATTTTGAAGATGTTAGTGTTCTAAGGCAAAGAATCCATTCATATAACCATAATGACTCTATTAAGGTTGATTCTAGTGAAAAAAAACTTGAAATTTTTGAAACTCCCGCACAACAAGATATAACTGAAGAGGTTGAGATGCACCTAGTGGAAAAGCAGGAAACTCAACCCTAACCCCAATAAAATAAAAATTGAACATTAATTATCCCAATAATTAATATACATCCTTAGAGGAGAGTCCAATAGCTTGCCCTTAAAACCCCACTGCAACATCTCAAATGCATGAAAAGTGCAGTTTCTTGGAAGCAATGGCACAACCAATGCATCTGCATGTATCCAACTAGAGGTGCAACAGTTTGGTATCCTCTTCAATAGCTAGAGATCTCTCCAAACACCATAATCAGAATCTTTGTTGTTTGCATCCTCATTGCACCCTCTTGAACTATCCTCACTTATACTTGATGCTCATTTGGACATTGTCATTCCTGCTCATTGTTATTTGTTTTTCTAGTAGTTTCATGACATCTAGAGCTATGTTAGTTCCTAGGTTGGACTTATGAATTAAGCAATTTTCATTTCTTTCAATTTCTAGCTTTATATATCTTCTTTGAAGATATGATCTCGCTGCAATGTTGAGCTCTGATTACTATTCATTGATGTATTTTTGAGGTTGCTTGTGGCCATAGGAGGTAGCCAAGTTGCTGCAGCCCTGAGCACATTTGTAGCAAGACATCTATTTTTAGACAACCATTTTTTTATTTTTTTGTCATTGTGGGTTGCTTCATCCCAAGGAAGTTTTTAGGAAGAATATCTCTTATAGGGAGTGAAATTGAGCTGGTCTTTGTTATTTTTTTTTTTTGATGTAATTCATGGGACCTTGTGATAGTAAAACAAACAATTATCATGTTTATTTATTCAATTCTATACAATTTTGGGAGATTTTGTGTAAATTTAATTAAATTCATCGATCAAATTGATTTGTGTACTCCATTTCTAAATTCATTTTTGTAAGAAGAGAACCAAGTCCTAGCTACACAATTGTGAGCTATGCATAGTTTCTATAAACATTTTACAATTAAGTGAAGTTATCTTTATTCCCACTCATTTTTATTTGTTTTTTTAGTAGTTCCATGAAATCTAGAGCTATATTAGTTCCTAGGTTGGAATTGATGATTTAAGTGAGTTTCCTGCCTTTTAATTTCTAGCTTCATATGTATCTTCTTTGAAGATATGGTCTTGTTGCAATGTTGAGCTTTGATTACTATTTCATTGATGTATCTTTGAGGTTGCTTGTGTCCATGAAGCTATCTTTACTCATCTCACTTTGTTAGCAGATACATCTCAAAGTGTCTTAATCAATACAAATGTGATGTTGAAGGCTATGAATTAATAATTATCTCATACATTGATTTCTTGGATATAATGGTTTTAAGGCTATTAATCATGCAATGGGCTACTATAAAAATGATTTAACAAAAATAATATTGTTTCTTAACTAATCCAGCAATGTTATATGGGTGGGGTATTTTCCTGGAATCCAGTGTGATGTAGACCTTTCACACACACCTTTACCAAGAGTAGTGTCATCATTCACAAGGGAAATTCAAAAAAGATTAAACTCAGTGAGAAAGAGCTGTGTGCATCATCACAATCTTGCTACCTTTGTGGGTCACAATGAAGCCTATGTAGAAAGAGGTTTGTTATACATAATCTTCTTTGTTTTTTTTGGCACACTTATTTAAGCTATCATGTTCCTCATTTTTCCTCTTTGCAAAACTGCAAAATGGGACAGTGAAAAGTGTGGATAACCAAAATGAAAAACATGCTTAGCCATCACATACTAGATAAAGAGTCTTAAAATGACTCAAGGGTCTACCATTCAGAACCAACATCGGTAACTTAGCCTTAAAACAATTAAGTGTTTATTTTAATTCATATATGGCTATCCATAGACATCTTCAAATGAAATGAAACAGATAAGTAAATTTTTTATGACAATTATGAACACCACAAAGTTAACAGAAGAATCATAAATGGTGTTTTTCATGAGTGGAAAGCACTCATGCCTCATGGGGATGAAAAAACCACTCATAGAAGAATGCCTTACTGGCAAATGAAAGTGCCTCATTGGCACTAAAACAACATCACAGTTCTGAAATTAAATGTACAAAGTATCATCTCTATTTTAATATGTATCATTTCCTGTGTATCTCAGTTCCTTGAGAATACAAAGCATCATCTATATTTCAATATGTATCATTTCCTGTGTATCTCAGTTCCTTGAGACTTGGGAACTCTATAAAACAAATTGTATGCAACTCTATGTAGTTCTTCATAAAATAATATATACAGCCTATATGCTATATCTCACCTAATCAAAAGTATTGTTCTATGAAAATCCAATATTTCATAGAATTAAGATTGATAAATAAAACCAATTTCAAAATAATGTTCAAAATCAAGCTCAATATCATCAATAGGCACTATGTCCCTACAAAACAACTCCTCCATATCTTTTATAAAAATTATATTTCCAATTAATTTTAAAAATTGAAATTATGACTAGTAAAACAAAGTATTCAATCAAACTTTCATGACTATCTTGGTAATCCCTTGGGATATCAAAGACAACCAACTCCAAGTCAATTTGCAAATAGTTTTGAAAGAAGAAATAATAAACTTACGGTTTGAGATTGTCAACCCAAACCAAATGAAGTCACTTGAGAACAAAATTACCAAACCTTTCAATTAATTCAGACTAATGTTCAAAAACTATGTTGGTTGTAAGAGTAGCTTCGACAACTGCTAAAGATTTTACAAGAAATCTTTTTGCACTAACAGACCACGCTGATGTCCACAATTGTCAACATCAAGATGCTCATATCACTATGTCTTAGATATGATTTAAACAGGTGATTATGTCTTTGGGTGTTTTGATGAGTATGATGTCGATAACTTGAAAATATACCTTTTGAAATGTAAATGATGTCGACAATAACCAAGGCAATTACAATGACTTTGAAATGTACAAAAATATCAATGGTGTGGATTATCATCAAGGCAATTACAATGCCTTTCTAAATAATGTCAACAATAATCAAGGCTATAATAAGGCCTTCCATTTTTTTCGATGCATACAGACCAAATCCTCATCAATGTCACAATGCCCACAATCAAAGCAATCGATTACCACTCGATTATCCAAAATGATCCATGCAAGTTTTTTATACCAAGATGAAAAACATTATCTATGAATCATCATATCCTTTCATCATTAGCACCATGTTCTTGCACCAGTCACTAGACAATTATCAACCCTATATACAATAATAACTTATCCATCTTGTATGTAATAAGACATTTGTAACTTATAAATGAAAAGTTGATAAGATACTAGTTCCTTATGAAAGATAAGAATGTATAGAGCATTGATATCTCATGTAACATGATGACTGATGTATCAAATGGAAATAATGCATATCAAGCTTGTACGTAACAAGGATGCACAAAGTATCAACCATGCATAATACATTATTATACGTAAAATATATAAAGGGGACCATCGATCTTGTATATCTATTATAACTATCAATTGAAATGAGTGTGCAATATTGTGTATCAATTGCCAATCAATGCTACAATTGTATACCTTGTGTATGCCATTAACGATCAATATATAAATGTATTAAACTAAAGAGGTAATGTGTATCAATAAAGTGTCAAACAATACAAATCCCTTTGTCACCAAGCATCAATAAACTTATATGAGTATGCCATGTATTGAATTGACAATGTGATATTGCATAAAAAAGGAATATCAATAATAAATGTATCAATGTATTGATACCAACATCAATATCAATTCTTTTATGATGAAGGACAACCAAAGTGAAAAAAGAACAAGAAGAACCCAACAAGAGTATATAAATGTGAATTTGCAAAGGTTGCCCATGGAGAAGAAGATTGGGGTTGGGGCCTATAGAAAAGGGTAAGAATGTTATTTTTCTAATGGAAACAAATGAAGACTATGGATGTAGAGTTTGAGACTTTGAAGGCTATAATAAAATTGGCTTTTGGAATGAAGATCCTATAATATGGCATGGTTATATATAATGACACATAGACTGGGCTCATTTGCAAGACTTACAATGGGCTAAGCATAATGACTATGTTATGTCTTTTTAAAGCTCTATATTGAGAATTGCCCTATGGAACTAAAATTTGATCATATGTATATTTTTCATTAAGTTTAACATAATTAAAAAGGGCATGTAGGAAGAGTAGGCCCAACATAAACATAATAAGATTTTTATGGAAGATAAAGTCATTATAAATCAAGAAAACCAAAAATCTTCAATGTGACTCTTATAAAGCCTTTGTAGTTAGCTAAAAATTGTTTAGGAGAAAAAGAAAATTGGGGAGAATAAATGTACATATGTAGTATCACGTTAACTCAACCCTAACCCTTGGGCTTTTTTGTGGCAAAAGTTCTAGAGCAGCCTATTGTTCTTTCCTTTCCAATGTCTACAATGGTTGCTTGTAGAAGTGAACTAAAGGTTGGAATTTATCATATATGGCTTAATAAGGAGACATGAGTAGTGAGAGAAGAGATGGGTTCCCCTTGTAAGTAGACCACACCATGTTGGGTGGATGTTTTCTTGCCACTTGTGGGCCTAGGGGTGTTGTATCCTGCCTTTGGGATTAGTTGTGGAAAATGTTCTAGGGCACCCTATTCAAACCCTAATATGGTTGGCTATTCTAAATAAATCTATAAATTATGTCTACATATGAAATGTTAGTAATTTAGTTGTTTATTTACTTTAAGTTTCAACAGCTATCATATTTTTAATTATAGGAAACAATTTGTATACAAAGTTTGTTGTGAAATTCTTACTTTGGGTAAAAATCAGTAGGGGACACCATTATACCAAAGAGGTATATGTAGAGAGGTGAGCTAAATAGGGGTTTGCAACACAAATAGTTTATGGGAGAAATCAAATAGTTTATGGGGTTTTCCCTCATATATCTAATCTATATAGGGGTGCACCATATAGAGAAGCAGGAGATCAAAGGTGCCAAGATCCTCCATTTGATCTGTTGACCTATGAAAAATATGCAAAATTCAACACAAATTTCAAAAGATTTAAACAACCTAACCTTTTTCAGATGCATGACAGAGGCTTTATGCACTTTAATTGGCCATAGGTGAGTAGGCAAAGATTTAAATCCTTAATTTTTAAAACTGCTGCTAGATTCTGAAGGATAGCATTTACTTCTGAGACAATTCCTTGTAGCCCACCTGCCATGGTCAACAAGTGATGTTTAGATTACGAATGAAACTGAGGTAGCCATAAGCTAGTCTAATTTAGGGCTTGAATCACATCTTACCTAGGATGCATATTTGTACAACTGCTTCAAGCAAATTCCTTGGAAAATCTTTGTAAGTTTGTGAGCCTCCATTTGTTAGAACACAAATAGCTAGGTATGCTCGGCTGCTAGAGCATGCTGCTCGCAGATAATGCGATGAAAATGTTTGAAATGTGTGCATATATTGTATGGTGCATATATATATATATATATATTCAATTAGAGCCTGACGCCATCGCAATTGCGACACCTAAGTTGCCTGACATTGCAATTGTGACGTTGTTAAGCTATATTTGAAAAAAAAGCCAAAGAACACATTGGTGTCGCAAATTGGCCCCTAATGTATTAGTGTTTGATTTCTCAATTCACCAAGGTATTATTGGTACGTACACTCTTAGATACAAGAAATATAATATGTCAAGCTACCACACATATGAGGGATAGGTTGTACGTATATATAAATAGAATAATTAATTAAATATCTTAGTTGTAGTAGTGTATGTGTAGGATCATGGTGCGTAAAAAAGTGGCAATGTGAAAAATGTTGACTTTTAAAATGTCTAAAAGTATTTCAAAATCCACTCTAATTTTTTTCCACCTATCCTGATACTAAAGCATAAAGGTGATACCAACTATTTTTGGTTACTTGATCCCATATCAATATTGAATACAAAATCAGGTGCCTGAAATTGATGACCATAAATTTAAAAAAATCCTTAGCTCATTTTCATTATATTGTTCATTATTTGTGGTTTGTTTGTGTTATTTTCTAGCCCCCATTTTGGATATATGATTTGAAATCAGGTACATGATTTAGGAAATTTAAGTAATTTTTTTTTGTTTGTTTGATTTTTTCATTGAAATATATTTAAAATTTAGTTTTTAATAGAAATCGTTGATTTTATTATTTTAATTAAAAACTACTAATCCAAATAACAATTTTTAGATTCTTTCCAATTTAATAGGCATGGATGACCTGAATGATGTTGATAGAACTTAGGCATGGAATAAAGTTCCTCAAAACCCTCACCGAATGATCCAATGCCTCTAAAAAATATCCTCCAAATGCTCCACTGCTCCCTCAAAACCCTCCTTGAATTGAAGATTTCATACAAGAAAACCTTACCAAACTGAGGGGTTTTAAAGCCACATATAACAATAAATGTGCATTGTATCCCATGATATACATGTTAAACATGATAGTGGATAATATTGAGACACTTATAGATTAAAAAAAATGTTGTTCTTCATTGGTGTGAGAAAATGCATACCATGTTTGATGATGGGTTGGAATATGATGAGGTTATGGCCCTAAACATAAATAAAGATGATATAGTTAATTTTTTTATGAAACCAAAAATTTGGTAAAATTGTACAACATAATATGCACAAATTCTCAATTAAATGATACACAAATGAGGCTAGAATATGAACTTTTAGGATTGTTGGTGGATGGTTTTTGAAAAACCTCCACAAAACAATTTAGAGGTCATATTCTATTTCATTTGAAAACTATATGCTAAATTTATGTTAGGGCACATGGTGAACTGCTAGAGCATGAGACACAACATGGGTCTATGAGGAGGAGATCCTCAAGATAGACCCTTTTTCCAGTAGAAGAAAAATGGCACTATTAGCCCCCCTACTGATATCTCTGCCCTCCTCTAATAAAACATCTTGATATCATTACAGAGGCTAGCTCTTAGATTATTAGAGCCATCCAAAGATTGAGTAGCCTATTGATATCCAAGACTAAGTCACTATTACCTTCCCATGTTGATGATGCTAGTATGAGTTCATCATCAATGAGCTCATCACATGTTTGTTTGCCCCATAATTTTTTTAGGTCCCATTGGTGATCATTATAAGTATCAATTTCTATTTGAGGAAGATAATACAACAAATGTTCCTATAGAGACTACACACCCTAATGTGAGAGAGTAGGGGCATGTAGAGCCATGGGATCCTTCTATGTCATTATGTTTATACATTTTTTTTATGACATAGTTGACTTAAGCTAATCTTTATAATAGAATAATTCTAGCCCATACTAACTTATAGTTGATTGCAAAGGAGGAGCTCAGACAGCTTAATGATGTCACACTCTTGGCTATTTCATTTGGCCTTGAGACATTTGTAGTACATTATCTTTTTTTCTCATTTCTTTCTATTTGATATTGAAACACATACTGTTCCTAATATTTATTTTCTCTTATAGGTATCAGCTCTCAGTGGGGGGTAGAGTGCATGGGATGAGGCACACATCATTTATAAGGGAAAGTTAATTAGGTGATTTTTGAGTGATTAAATGTCAATGAATTCTTGTCAAATGTTTCTATTAATAAAAATTAATTACATTCTTTAGTGTACAAGTTATGGCTATAGGTAATGAGTCCAAGTAGATTCAACATCACAAGCCCTTTGGTACTTCCATTCGTAGTGAGAGCCCCATTGTATGTATAAGTATCATTTATTTGATATTTTCCTTATTTTCATTAAAAATTTCAAAACTGATTTCCATGATATTAACAACTAGGATTTTTTATCTCATAGGAAACACCTCGTGCACAAGAGATTGGACATCAGAGTTTTGTAACTTTTCTCACATAGCCATTATATCTAGAGGAGTGAACACATGTAAGTTATAGTGTGAATTATTGATTACATGTTATAAATTTAGTATGCTATCAATTATAATGTTATATTTTAAGTTGTAGATCCATATGAAAACCATAATTTAACATATAGATGCAAAAATCAACTAGGCTCAAGCATTGTCAAGGACATATAAGAGGACTCTTGACCATCGTAGGAATTTGATGAGAGAGGAATTTATGATGAGAGTTTAAACTTATAAATCTTCCTTAAAGAGATGATCATTGTGCATTTGAGTAATCTAATTTTAGATGCATATAATCATATAAATTTAGTAGTCTAACTTTTGGTTTTCCTTTTTTGTTTATGTGGGAGTGATTTGATCCACCTAGTTCAATGATGAGGTTGTATTTTGATGATCCACCAACAACATAGGGTAGTATAGTTGTCATAGGATGTGTCATATGAAATTTTGAGATTGAATATGCCACATTGCATACATAAACATTGAAATTATACACATTTTGATGGCATGATCAACCACATTTTGTATATGGATCTATACATTTTAATATATATTTGTGTAATTTATCTATGGATATATGAATAGTGATATATATTTCCATAACTTGTCTTTGGCTACATGTATTTTGATATATATATTTTTAATTTATGTGCAAAAGGATATACATATTAATATAGTATAGTATTGTTCAATTTATTATGGATCATGTGTATTGTTCCTATTTATGGAATATCATATATTTTGATTTTGTTTGTTATATTTGATTCAAAAGCACTAGTTTGTGAAGAAAATCTTATCAACCTTTATTATTAAATTTTGATGCAATGTTTAATTTCAAATTATATCATATATGTTTAATTTTAAATGATATCTCTAGTCCATTAAGATGTGCACAATTAGCCAAATTCATTGCCAATTTGGTCACGGGAGCCCATCTTTGGTCTTATGAGATGCTCTAGTATGTAGTGGTTTTTAACATTGTGGGGACTCTATAGTGAAAATAGGGATGTCACTAGGGTTCTCCTGCCTATCTAGAGTGAATAACATTGATGATTCTATGGACCAATGAAATAAGGCATGCTATATGTTTTGGCATTGGGCAAGATAGTTGTCCCAAATCTAAATAAAATTTGATCTCTCTAAAATGAGATAGGTTATTATAGAACTCAATAGGACTATCCAATACCATTAAAATTTTCAAAGATGTCCCACACAAGCTCTGATTTTGATCCTTATAAGAGTGATCTCCAAACACACTTAGAGCATCTTAGAGACTCTTCTATATGATGTAGATGCAAACATTAGAAGCTCCCCATGGTTAGAATAAATGTGTTACTAGGGTTCACTTGTCCATCTGGAACTAGAAAAACTTAAGACTTTATGCTAGGATCAATGTTTCAAAGTTATGTAGTGATGTAATAATGAATTGAGGCACACTACAAGTTTTGGCATTCGATGATATCATTGTATCAAATCCAAATGAAATGTGATGTATCTAAAATGATATAGGTTATTATAGACCTCAACATGATCATATTGTAGAATTTAACTTTTCACTGATAGCCCCCATGAGCTTTGAGTTACAACCCTCGAAAGATTGATCTATAAACATACTTAAAGCATCTTAGAGACTTTTTGGTCTAGGGTGGCCACAAACATTTTAAGCCCTCTATGGTCAAAGCAAGGGTGTTTCTAGGGTTCACCCACTCATCCAGAGCTAATAGCACTAATGATTTGATTACAAGATTAGCAGTTTTAAAGTTACACAATGATGCACTAATGAACTGACACACACTATAGGTTTTGGCATGAGGCATGATCATTATGCAAAATCCAAATGGAATATGATCTCTTTGAAATGACATATGTTATTATAGACCTCAATATCACTATCTTGTATTAGTTGAAGTTTCACCAATACCCTCTAGCAACTCTGAGTTATGACCCTCAAAAGATTGATCTCCAAATTCACTTAGAGCATCTCAAACATTTTTCAATATGTAATGGTTGTAAACATTATAGGGGCTCTATGGTAAAAATAGTCATGTCACTAGGCTTCACCTACTTATTTGGAGCTAATGGAACTAGAAATTTGATGCTAGGGTCATTGGTTTTAAAGTTACATAGTAATGAACTAATGAACTAAGGAAGACTACAAGTTTTGGCATCAAGCAAGATCATTGTGCCAAATCCAAAAAAACATGATATCTCTAAAATGAGATAAATTATTGTAGACCTTGACATGACCATCCTGTAGCATTCAAATTTTCACTAATAGCCCCCATGAGCTCGAAGTTATGACCCTCAAAAAATATATCTCCATACATACTTAGAGAACCTTAGAGACTCTTTGGTACACGATGGTCACGAATGTTGTAAGCTCTCTTTATTCCAAATAATGGTTTCAATAGGTTTTACCTTCCCATCTAGAGCTAATGGTACTAACAGTTCGATGCCAACATTAGCAGTTTCAAAGTTACATAGTGATACACTAATGGACTGAGCCATACTGTAAATTTTGGCATCAAGTGAGACCATTGTGCCAAAGCCAAATTGAGTGTGACCTCTCTGAAATGAGATAGGTTATTATATATCTCAACATCACCATCTTCTAGCATTTCAAATTTCACCAATATCCCCCATGAACTCTAAGTTATGACCCTTAGAAGATTGATCTCCAAATGCACTTAGAGCATCTTAGAGACTCTTTGGTACAAGGTGGCTAGGAATGTTGTAGGCTCTTCTTGATCAGAAAAAGGGTGTCACTAGGGTTATTATTAAGTAAAATCTTTATTTTTTAGCTCTATCAATTTTTTGGCATCAGGAACAATGCAAGTTTGGTGCTAGCATTAAGTAAAAACATCAATTTTTAGCTCCCTTGACATTAATTACATTAACTAAAAACATCCTTGTTGGTTACATTAAATCAAAAAGTTTATTCTTACAAAATTTCAAGTGTTTCACCATTATTACATCAATGCACAACTACCAAAAATCATAGTTTCAAAAATTGTAGTGTAAAAATTTGTAGTATCAAAAATATATAAATTTTTCTTCATTTTGCTCATTATTTAGTTGTTATCTTCATGCATGACTACTCTTCATGATGTACCCACATTCTAATATCACAAAACAATTAGTATTATGACTACATAATAATAATTTAATTTATTTTAAACAAGATAATCATTGGTTCACCAAATTGTTATGAACAAAAGAGCATAAAAAGTAAATATATGTAGTTGAGTGTTCCTTTAGGGTCCTTTCTTTGCATTAGGGTCTTCAATAGCGCTTCATGATCAGCAATACTAATAGTAAAAAGTTATTTTACTTTTGGTCTTCCTTGATGCTTCAAAAACTTTACATTTAGTGCTATAATAATATCTAAATATATTGAAGAATTATTTTGTGCTTGTGATAGTATTTGAATGTGAGAATTCCATTCCTTCTAAGCATGTATGTCTACAACCATATTCATGCAACAACAACTAAACCAATATGTTATCTGAATCCATCATCATCTTCAATTAGTTGTGCAAGGTTTTTTTTAACCTCTTACACAACCTACTAGCTAATAATCTTATTTCTCATCATTCCCTTGTGGTGCAACCAATGCAAAGACATTTTCCTACTAAAGAAGATCCAATAGATGGTTATGCTCAACTGAACTTTCCATGCCATCATTTTCTACTAGAGTTTATGGTATACAATGGAGTAATATAATGTGGAGCCCATCTATCCACCCACTCACTCGACTCACAATCATTCCAATCACATTGAAAATAACTAGGACAAAAATATGCTAGAACTGTTATGTCCAAATGTTCCATGTACTAGAATCAAAGCTCTAGAATGAATGCAACTTTTATGAATCTATAATAGTAGCACAACCTTATTTATCACCTATGGACCTTTCCTCAACCAACCAAAAGAACCTATTTATTTTTAAATGAAGATTCCTCCCTTGTGATAATGTTGAACTACACCAATAAACAATGCTACAAGCATCAAGAATCTTTACTCATTAAATATTCAATTTCTCCTTAACTAGAGCTCTCTTCACACATGTTCCTACTCTATCATCTTCCCCTTTCCCATGGATGGAATCAAAAAATCTCCAAATATGAGGCACCCCCCTCTCCATGTGTATCCTATAAAATTAATAAAATATGTGAGAAGTCTAGAATTGACCTGTGCAATTATCTAACCAAATGATATTTCTATTTATAGTAATGTCATGCTTCTATAATAAATCAAACTAATTCTTGAAACAATGTTGTGCATGTAGAACCAGAATCAGTGTGCAAAGAACATTAACAAATAAAGTAAACATTCACAAACCAAAAACTAAATTCACATATATGCTTAGACAAAGAAAGCAAACAAGAAGTGCAAACCTCACAAGAGAAAACAATCCATGCTTTCTTGATTCTGTAGATGTGTCCTTTTCCTATGGATGTATGCTCAAGATGCTCAAAAGTTGCTTCAATGGAGATGGGTAATGGAAAATTGGTAGCTTTGTGAGCTCTCAATTTGGCATTATAAGGGTAATATTGATGGCTTTGGTTCTCAAAATAGCATGGTAACTTTAGCTCAAAGATTGTTGATGAAATGGCTTGGGATGGGATTCAATTTATAGGCTAAGGGGTAGAGAGATGGAGGGCTTAGATGTAAGGATGGATGAAGGCTTAAGGAGGGCTAAGATGCACTCAAAGGGGAGCACATGGATTGTGCTTGTTTAGAACCAATGGGAAGGTGATACTTGTCACAAGGAGGATGAGTGTGAGAGGGTAGGGTAAAGGGTTGGTTAAAGTCATGATGAGTGGGGTTGAGTATGTAAGAGGGATGTAAGAGGAATGAGTGTGGAAGATGGAAGAGTGTGGAAGATGGGTGTAAGAGTCATGAGTGGGCTTGTAAGAGTCTTTATGTTTTGTAAGAGCACTCATGACTTAGTGGTTGGGTTTTTTTGAGGGGAGACTTTGGTTTGGATTAGGAAAGTCTTAAACTTGTTTAAGGAATGTGACAACATTAGGGGGTGGATTAAGCTTGGGTTTAGGATTAGCTTAGGGATGTTAGAGATGTGCAAGTGGATGGCATTAATGAGGGTGGGTGAGTTAGTGGCTAAGCTTGGTTAGTATGGGTGGATGGGGTGGATTAGGCTAAATGGAGGATTAGAGATAGGTTAGGGGTTTTTGAATTTGAGGATTTCATTTATCAAATAGATTTATTTAATAAATGGGGATTTTTGGAATTAGATAGAAGAATAGGATTTAATTGATAAATAATAGATTATTTTATTTATCAATTAGGACTATAGATGATTAATTAAATTAATCAACTAGGGGATGACAAAGGATTAATTAAATAAGAATTTAATTAATGATGCCTTTAGAGATAACTAAATAGGATTACTAAAGCGATGTAATCAAATTTAGGTGTCTACATTTTGCCCCTCTTTGACATAGTGTTGAGACAACACTATTTCAAAGAAGTTCGAATGAAGACGACATGAGGAAGATGTTTTAGCAACGATGTTGCCCCAGTCTCAGATAAGAAGAGGAGAGACTAGACTTAGATGATGCCCCCTCAAGAAGGCGACGGGGAGAGAAATTAGGCTCGACGACTTCTTGAAAAGTACAAGAAATTGAGGCGAGCTGAGACGCAGGTTGGCGAAGAGAAGGGGCTGAATTAGCTCAAACTCTCACTACAAGAGAATGATAAAGGGAAATCAGAGGCACAATAGTAAATCAAGCTTAAGACTTTCCAGGATTGGGGTGGGGAGATGGAGGAGCGGAGCGCTATAAAAGGAATCCATGGTAGGGAGATGGATGATAGAATGATAAAGCTGATGCAACAAGATTTCAAAGAGTCAGATTGGCAGAATATGGGTTTCGGGGATCCCTAGGACTAGGATTATGGATCTCGAAAGATGAGGCTTGGTGGATTGATTTGATTGGTGGATCCCTAAGACTAGGATTGTGGATCCCTAAAGCTAAGCGTGAGGAGTGATTCAAAGAGATACTGATGCATAAGCTGGGGTAGGAGCGACAGGTGTAGGATGTGGATGGGGGATAATGGAGATGAAGGGAATCCATTGAAGCTTTTTGAGCGGGGGGATACTTCAAAGAGAAGTACCACCATGTAGTTGAGCACTAGATTTGCTATAGGACTGTTGATTAATTGCCAAGGTTACCAAGAACATCAAGGCCTTTTCACCAACCGTCCAGAGGACTGACAAACTGACTCGAAACAAACATGCAAGGATTGCACTAGTATCACACATGAATCCCAAAGGAAGCAGCGTGGAAACGACACTAGGTAACCCACAAGCAGAAAAAGAAAACAAGCAAAAGACCTAATCAAGACCTTACGCTCTAATTGCCCCATTCGCAGCATACCATGATATGGAAGATCATGGCAACCTTGAGGAGGGAACAAGGAGATTGCTTGGAAAAGATATTTCAAGACCCAAAAGGGAAGATCCCAAATCCAAAGAAAGCAAAAATTCAAAAGAGAACTGTTTGCCAACGAGATGGGTAGGAGGAGGTACTAACGGACCAAGATCAGACATGGGGAAAGCTATATCCTGCAAGGATCTATCAGAGAGCACCTAAGCTAATGGATCTAGATGAGTGATGCGTCTGGCAAGCTGAACTAAGAAGGATAACACTTTGGTGACAGGAGATCTAGCTAAAAGATGCATTGGAATATCTAACCAAGGTGTGTGATGTGTGCAAGATGTTGACCAAGGATGAACTAACACGAAAGCCGGATAGATACAATGATACTAAGCTAAAGAGGATGTACAAGCTGACAGACCAAGATATGTTACAAATGTACAAGTTTGTTCATGTTTTGGATTTTTGTGAGATGGAAATGTTTGTGAAGGATGGGTTGTCTATAATAGTTGATAGGTGGATAGGTAGATGGTTTGTGAAAAGCTTAAGGAAAATGGGATTCTGTGTGTGCATGTGATAGGATACAAGCTAGGATACAAGATCATTTACAAGATGGAATATGGTACAAGCTTTGGACAAGATTCGAATATATACAAGGTATGGTACAAGATTTACAAGGTATAATACAAGCTTTGGTACAAGATTTACAAGTTGTACAGGAGGTATTGGCAAGCTCCATCAGATTTTGGATATTTGATTGGAACACCAAGGGAACAAGCAGGTGTTTTATGGGATAGTGGGTGGATGGATGAGGGATAGGATAGTGATAGATAATGGATTAGTCTTTAGCACACAAGGTGCCTGAATTACCAGGTTTTCACCAAGGTACCTATCCAAGGCGCTTGAATTGCCAAGTTTTCACCATTGGACGCTTATTTCTCTTTACTATTTTTTTTTTTTTTTGTATTTTTTCAAAAGCTGGGTATACCAAGGATCTTCAAGCATAGAACTTCTTGAGATGAATGATGTTAGTGGGATCATTCAAGAGTTCTCCTTCTGGTGTAGATAATTGATAGGCTCTGGAGCCAAAGGAGGCAGTAACCACATAGGGACCAAGCCATGTAGGTTCAAACTTGCCTTTCTTTTCTCGATCTGCTTGGACTTTCATATTTTCTTTGAGGACCATGTCACCTAGCTGAAAGTGTCGTGGGAGCACCTTCTTGTTGAAATTCCTTTTGAGACAAGTTTGATAGACTGTGAGATGGTCATAGGCTTGTTGTCTCTTCTTGTCTAAGAGATCTAGCTGGGTGAGTCGAGCTACTCTGTATTCTTCATCTGAGATTTGCCCTCGCAAAGATATGCATAGTGAGGGAAGTTCAACTTCTATAGGTAATATTGCTTCAACACCATAGACTAGGGAGTATGGAGTTGTGCCTGTGGATGTACGGAAGAAAGTTTGATAGGCCATAGAGCCAGATTTATTTGAAGGTGCCAATCACGGCCGGAATCATTGACAACTTTCTTTAGGATTTTGAGGAGGGTTTTATTAGTTGCCTCTGCCTGGCCATTACCTTGTGGGAAATATGGGCTAGAAAAGTGGTGATGGATGCGGAGGGAAGTGCATAATTCTTCCATGTTGAGATTTTCAAAGTTACCTCCGTGGTCAATGAAGATGGTGGATGGGATACCGAAGCGGCAAACAATGTGGTACAAGATGAACTTAGAGACTTGAACTCCTATAGCTGAGACTAGGGGGACTGCTTCCACCCACTTAGTGAAATAGTCTGTAGCTGTTATTATCCATTTATGTCCATCAGATGAGAGAGGGGTGATAGTTCCAACTAGATCAAGGCCCCAACAAGCGAAAGGCCAAGGTGGTGCAATAGGCTGTAGATCCTGTGCTGGAGCATGCACAAGATTTGCATGCTTCTGACATGGGAGACACTTTCTGACAAAGTCACAAGAGTCTTCTTCAATGGTAGGCCAATAGTAGCCTGCTCTAAGGATTTTTCATGCTAGGACAATACCACTCGTGTGGGCACCGCAAAGTTTGGAATGTACTTCTTTTAATGCCATCGCGGCCTCATTTTCATCTAAACATCGAGAGAGAGTATTGTGATAACCCCGACGATATAGGGTATTGGCTATGATAACATAGCGGGATGATTTTTAGATGAGGTTCTGGCGTTGGGTACATGTGAGGTGAGGGGATATGATACCATCGTTAAGGTAAGCATGAATTTCATGGTACCAAGGGGATTGGGGACCAACCAAGATACAAACACGATTTGAATCCTCATTCGCATAGGCAGGTGTGAGGAGCTGCTCAACTAAAAAATCATACTGCGTAGCTTCTTGGGGAATTTCCAAGAGCGAGCCGATAGTGGCCATGGCATTTGCTGCCTTGTTCTGCATTCGAGGCACTTGTGTAAACTGAAGCTTTGTAAAATGCTGGGTCAGCTGATCAACTAGCTCTTTGTAGGGTAATAGCTTTTCATCTTTGGTTTGATATTCATTTAAGACTTGTTTGATAATGAGTTGGGAATCACCAAAGACTTGTAACTTAGTGATATTCCATTCTGCAACTATCTTTAATCCTGCTACAAGAGCTTCATATTCTGCTATATTGTTGGTGCTAGGGAATTGTAGCTTGAAGGCTTTTGGAATGTAATCTCCTTGAGGTGTAACTAATAATATTCCTACCCCTGATCCATGAGAGGTGTATGAGCCATCAAAATAAAGCTTCCATGGGGGTTGTTCTTCAATTAGGCAGATATGCTCATCTGGAAATTCTGTGAGCAAAGGATATGCATCTACTAGAGGTGCATCAGCTAGGTGATCTGCTATAGCTTGCCCTTTGATTGCCTTTCTGTCCACATACTGGATGTCAAACTCACTTAGTAGCATAACCCATTTGGCCAAATGGCCTGTAAGTGCTGTTCTGGAGAGCATATACTTAAGAGGGTCAATCTTGGAGACTAGTTGGATGGTATGACTTAGCATGTAATGGCGAAGCTTTTGAGTTGAGAAAACAACTGCCAAACAAGCTTTTTCCATAGGAGTGTAATTGATTTCATAACCAACTACGGTTCTACTAATATAGTAGATGGCTCTCTCTCTGCTATAATCATCATGTTGTGCTAGAAGTGCCCCTAAAGCAGTAGGTGTTGCTGATATATACAAGATCAAGGGACGACCAGGAACTGGTGGAACCAAGATAGGGGGATTGGTGAGATACTGCTTGAGCTGATCAAAGTTGCGCTGACATAAAAGATCCCACTTGAAGTTCTCATTCTTCTTTAGCAAGTGTGAAAATGGTGTACACTTATCTGCAAGTTGGGAGATGAAGCGCCGAACAGATTGAAGTTTCCCCTGAAGAGAGCGAAGCTGTCGCAGTGTCTGGGGAGGAGGCATGTCTAAGATAGCCTTGACCTTTTTGGGGTCGATCTCTATACCTCATTTAGAAACTATGAAGCCTAGAAGCTTTCCAGATGTGACCCCAAAGACACACTTCTTGGGATTTAGCATGAGATGATATTGGGCCAACCTATCAAAAACTTTTTCCAGGTCAACAAGATGATCCATGAAGGTGTGAGATTTGACTAGGATATCGTCCACATAATCTTGCAAAATGCTATGGATAAGATCATGGAAAATGACTGTCATAGCTCTTTGATAGGTAGCCCTAGCATTCTTTAGGCCAAAAGGCATCATGGTGTAGCAAAAGGTTCCCCAAGGGGTAGTGAATGCTGTCTTATGCTGGTCCTCTTCTACAATCTTGATCTGATTATACCCGAAAAATCCATCCATAAGGGACAGAATTTCATGTCTAGCTGTGAGATCTACAATCATATCTATGTTGGGCAAGGGAAAATCATCCTTTGGACAAGCTTTGTTAAGATCTCTAAAATCAGTGCAGATTCTGATGTCACCAGAAGGCTTAGTGACAGGGACCATGTTGGAGATCCATTCTGAGTAGTCGATAGGTCGGATAACCTTAGTAGCTAACATTCTTTCTAGTTCAGCTTTGACTAGTAATGCCACCTTGGGGTGCATTTTTCTAAGCTTTTGTCTGACGGGCTTGATCTTTGGATCGACTGCAAGATGATGAACTACAAGCTTTGGATCAAGTCTTGGCATGTCCTGATATGACCATGCAAATCGGCCAATGTTCTCTTGTAAAACCTCAAAGAGGAGGTCAGCTTGGTCTTGTGATACGGATGCAGTAATGTGAACAATTCTAGAGATCTCTGAAGAACCAATGTTGACTTCTCTAGTATCCTCTATTAGAATAGAAGACACCTCTGGTCGATTATCTTGAGGAGGCAATACTAAATCCTCATGTTCTGCTTGTGGCTCTGGATTTTCTTGCTGAGGGGTTCTCTTTGCTGCCTTAGCTAGTCCTGGTTTTACCTTAGTTCCAGTTTTGGGTGTATCGAAACTAGGTTGAGGATTTTCTCCAAAATACCCCTTGGGATCTAGCTTGTAGATGTAGGCAGAATCTGGCTTTGTCTTCTTATGAGGAGTTTCGGCTCCCATGAATCTTAGAAGCACTTCCTCTGATGCGAACTCATCAATATGTATGACACTTGGTTGGTCCCAATCTATGAGTTGTGGATGAGCAAGTGGTAGGTCAATGAGATGGATGGATAGTTCTCGGAGAACAGAGTCTCCTAGGAAGATTTGGTCTGGGATATCATCGTAGGCTCTCTTTTCAACTTCCTCAGGAATGTCTTCAATTTTGACAAGGTCACGGTGGATGTTCAAAAAAGTGTGACCATTCTCGTTGGTGCCCCCAGTTGTGGGTATGCCAAAGCCAAGACCTAACTTTATTTCCCAATCATGTGCTTCGATGGGACATTGCATGCCCCTTTCTTCTGGTCCTAGTCCACCTCCTTGATAGTTCCATTTTTTAGTGATGAGCTTATGTTGTTGGGGATACTTCTGGCTGAAGTGATCAAGGCGTGCTTGATTTCTTGGAGGTGCATCCTTATGTAGCCAATTGTTGATATCTGGAGTGAGCTCCTCATGAAGAGGGGTTTTTGAGGACACAAAGGTGGTTGGGCCAAACTGTTTGTATTGAGGAGGTGGAATCTCCTTAGCTTTGTGATATGTTGGCCGTCCATGGGTATGTGGATCAAGTGGGATTGCTCCGACAGCAAATGCATCTGATAGACTATATTCTCCACAACCTTTGTTGTTGATCTTTACAGTAGATAGGGTGGAGGCAAGGATGGTTTCTGCGTCATTACAAGTGTGAGATGAGCTGGCGATGGCTGTACCAATGTCTATTCTAGGGAAATGGTTTGTATATGAAGCTTCAACCACATTGCAGTAAGCAAAGGGTTCTGGATCGGCATGGATGGTTACCTCAGTGCCCTGATGCAGAAATTTGACGCATTGATGGTAGGTGGATGGAACGGCCTTCATAGCATGAATCCATGGGCGACTAAGGAGGATGTTAAATGGTAGGTTTAGATCAACAACATGGAAAAATTACTCTTGAATGACTGGCCCAACCTTGATTGGTAGCAAAATAGTCCCTTCTGTGGTCCTTTCCAAGTTGTCATAAGCTTTGATGGTGATAACCTCACTGATCATATCTACCTCAGTATACCTAGCTTGTTTTATGAATTTTAGGTGCAAATGTTCAAGGCTGATCCATTATCTATCATTACTCTTTTTACGGCAAAATTGGATACCATGATGGCTATGTGAAGCAGAAGGGTGTGATCTGGCTCGACCGCGGGTATGTCGGTGGGTTTGAAAGATAGGGCACATGAGGATGAAAGGTGTCCAACAAGATTACGAAAATCAGTAGCATTGATATTAGAAGGGACACGGGATTCTATGAGAGCACTGTCAAGGATGTCTTTGTACACAGGACTAGTGTGGAGAAGGTCTAAAATGGATATTTGGGCTGGCATGTTCCCAAGGTGTTCCAAGATATTGTACCGGCTTTTTGATGGAGCTGATGGTGTTGATGAAACTGGTGGGCCTGCGATGTTAAATCGCGCTCTTTGAGTGGTGACCACACACTCATTGTCTGGTCCTCAGATATTGATAACATTTACAGAAGGCTCTTTCTTAGATATACAACCTATAAGGCTACCATAGTCTATATAGGATGAAGTGTGGTCATTGTTCTTCCCATGCTGTTGGTTTGGCTGGCGGTTGTTGGTGTTGTTTTGGATAGGTGCTTTTCCAGGATTTTGGTTGTTGTGTGGAGGAAAAGCATTTTGATAAATCTGTAAGCCTGCATTGGGAGAGGTTTGGGCACCAACAGTGATTTCCTTCCGATCAATGAGGTCTTGCACATAGTTTTTCAATTTCATGCATCTGAGGGTGGTGTGACCGTTTACCCTATGGAACTTGCAATACTCATTGTCCTTGTACCATGCAACTTTGGATTGGCTTGGATCAATTTTTTGGGTAGGAGGAAATTTGATGAGGTTTTCCTTAGCCAATTTCTCAAAAATAACATCCAATGGCTCACCAAGGGGTGTATAGTTTCTAGGTGCGGGTTGGAATCTGGGCTTTTGCCCTGCAGCTACATTGATGGCATTAGCTTGATTGTTAGACCCTTGAAAGTTGGGTCTTGTATTGTGGTTTTGATAGCTTTGGTTATTTCATTGTTGGTAATTGATAGCTTGTTGGTTGTTTGTTTGATATGGTGGGCTAGACTAGTTTTGAGAAGGACCAACGATATTCACATGTCTGGTGTCAGTAACCCCATCTGTTGCAACATGCTTGTTTTTGTTCCAATACCTAGACTTGTCATTGGAATGTGATTGATTTTGGTTGGCCTCTTTGTAAATCTTTACCACACCATCTTTGATGAGTCCTTGCTCAAGGATCATTCCTTTCTCTTTGATATCCTTATAGGTCTGCAAACAGTTCATGGTCATGTGGTGAGCCAACCTGGGATGTGCATTATCAATAAAAATTTTCACCACATGGCGTTCTGGCAAGGTGCAGGATATGCGGGTGGTAAGGGTTTGCCATCTTTGCAGGTATTCGGCAAGGCTTTCTCCACCTTTTTGCTTGGTGTGGACAAGATCAACTATTGATAGCTCTGTTTCAACAAGATGGGCATATTGGGCTACAAATGCCTCAGATAATTCAGCAAAGTTTTTAATTGTGCCATAGGGGATTCTATAAAACCATTCAAGAGCTGGTCCAACCAAGCTTTTGGGAAAAAGGCGCAAGAGGAAGACATCATTGTATGCCACGTCCTAGCAATGCATGTAAAATTCTTTGATATGTGTGAAAGGGTCTCCTTTTCCTCTGAATTTGTCAAATTTAGGTACCTCAAAGTGTTTGGGAAATGGTGTCGTGGTAATGGCTCTGTCAAATGGGTAAGGACACACATTCTCAAACTTGAATCTCTTTGGATCATTCCCTTCTTGGATGGCTTTCAGAGCTGTCTTCATTTGCTCCCACTCTGAATTGATAGGTGATGGTTGGGGTGCCCCCAATGTAGGAGTGCCTTGAGCTAGGTATGTGCTGGATGGGGCCATTGAATATGGATGGTTATGAGGGATTTGCTGATAGGGATTGTACATTGTTTGGGCAGCTGCATGTTGGATGACGGGTTGTTGAGGGGGAGGTGGCACATATTGCTGCATGTGCTGCGAGGCTTGCTATTGATATGGGATTTGAGGTTGGGATTGAGGAACATAAGCTGGTTATGGGGTAAATGGATTGCTTTGTGGAGGTAAGGTATAAGATGGTTATGAGGCTTGGGGAAAGGATCGGAGGGCTTGTGGGGTTTGACCAATATATGTGGGTTGTGCCCCCATTTGGGATGGCATCTGCAAATAATTGGTGGTTGGCTGGGGTGGTGGATTACCTCCTAGAAGTGGCATTGAAAAGTAGTTGGTAATTGGAGGTAATGGATTAGTTGGTGGTGGAGGTGGTGGGAATTGAAAGCTTGGGAATGGAACTGATGGGGTTTGATAGCTTTGTGGCTGGATTTGGAAGCTTGGTAGAGTGGTGGTGGGAGCTGGGGTCACTTGGGAGCTTGGTATAAGATTGGCAGTAGCTTGTGGGTTTTGATAGCTTTGTGGAGTGAAGGTAGTATCTTGTGGATTTGTGGCTGGTGGTATTGAGCTCTCGAGACCTAATGGAAATGATGGGATTGTGCTTTGGGCTGTGGTGAACAAGCTGGGGGTGATGAAAAGTTGATTACTTGGCCCCATGGGTGGCATCCCTGTTGTATATTGCTGAGGTTGGCCAAAGATGCTAGCACTAATTTGGGAGATGGGTGGATTTGGAAGGCTAGGTGTGGGAGCAGCAGCAATAGTGAAGGGGGTGAACGGTGAGATGTTTTGGGTAAAGGGGGTTTGGAGTGGAGAGGTATGAACCAAGGATGGAGTGGTGGTGGCTGGGTTGGCTTGCGGCATGGAGATTTCAACTTGGGTGGATGATGGTATGTTTGGGTCTGTTGGGTCATATGGATTGGCTGGAGGCTCTTCTTTTGGAATATATTGAGGATAATTTGGATCATAAGAGCCTATGGGTGGTGGTAGCTGCCCAAAAAATGGGTGAGATGGATCTGATAATGGAGGGGGTCTTCCAAAGTCAAAGGTTCCTACATTGTCCCTTCAAAAATTAGCCATGATTGTCTCTTTGTTTTTGTCTATAATGGCATTTACCAATACTGCATTTCCTGGTTGGTTCATGAAAGCTTCAATGTCAGTAGGTGATGGCATAGCTTGCTCTGGGCTGAAGGATGGCTAAGTGCTCAAGGGGGGTGAGGCTGTTCGATCCAAATGATAGGGCTCCATTGTTTCTTTCTTCTTTGCTAAGCGAGTGACGGGTGGCATGAAAAATGCTCCTAGGGATGAGATTCAATAATGCTGATGGATGCAAAAGGGGGAAGGCTTTTCTATGCAAATGATTTCCTAGGTTGAGGCAAAGCTATATGACAAAACCTAAGGAGGATCGGGTTGGGGATTCTAACTTCAAAGATATGTTGTCAAAGCACAAAAGGTCTGCTTTCCTATGTGCAAGCTTGGTGGTGATTGTGTCAACTTAAGGATAGACTGATGATCCTTTAGGAAGAACACAAGATTGACCACTTGCGAATCCCAACCTTTAGCTCAAGGTGATGAGGGATAACAAGTGACAAAGCTAGATTACCTTAGACAAAGCTCTGTCAAAGGGATAACCTTGGTGAGATTGGTGGATTTGGAAGATTTTAGGAATGGCAAACTTTTAGCAAGGTGACAACAATTTTGAAAGCTTAGATGTGCAGATTTTCGATTACTAGCTAGATGGTATGATTCTGAATGAGATGGATGAGCTAATAATGCTTAAGGGGATAAGCTAAGATGGCTGGCTTTTCTACAAAGATGACTCTAGAGTGAAGCTTATCCAAGAAGATGCAGAGAAACAAGGGTGTCTAATCATAGAAATCATGCCTAGTTGGTAAGGCATAAGCAAGATTAACTCCTGGATGTTGGCTAAATTTTATGGTGCGCTCTAACCAGGCCTCTTGAAGTGCTTCGTCGGTAGCTTTTTCCTCTGCTTTGTGGAGTTTGGAAATTCATGGGCTTGGTGTTATTTCTTTTCTCTTGGCTGAAAGTTCTTGGTATGCTAGAGATGGCTTGAGTTTGACCTTGTGAAACTTCTGTTTGGGTTTGGGTTGTTCTGACATAAATTCCTAAATTTGCTTGGCTTTGGGAAAAAACTCAATTGTTTTGCTTCAACTTGTTCAACTTCCAAAATAGGCAGTGACTACACTAAGTGTGCCCTAAGCTAGGATTGACCAAGTTTGGCAAACATTCATTCAACAAGTAAAATAAAAACAAGCAATAGATAGGAACACCCAGATAGAAGTTTGTGGTTCTCAGAATGTGATACTTGCGCCAAGGAGTGTGTATGTTCTACAAATGTTTCAATCAGTCACTCCAAACACATTAACATCCTAGATGGTTTTCTGCAAGGTTGACAATTGGTTTAGCTAGGGAGTCCTCGATATACGCAAGGTACGTGAGGCCCAAATCCGTAGATGAGACCAAAAGGATGTCACACAGCCGAGAGGAGCGGTAACCCACTTCTCCTCTTTCACTTCTCAAGGGTATAAAGTTCCTTGAGGCTTAGCCCGAATGACAAAATCTTGATCCCAAGAGAGGTGTCTTTCGATTCACCTCCCGATTCTTATACTCCGTCGGAGCGCTGGAGTTGAGGTCGTCCAAGGGGTGATGAAATCCCCAAGCAGGCCTCCTAAAAAGAAACAAGGTTTTGGATCCTAATCTTATGCACCCAAGATGGCCTCGAAAGACGACAAGGGGAGAGAAGACTCGGATGACCTTGGGCTTAAAAACACGCTTGTTCTTTTACCAACTGACTCTTATGTGTGCTAATCTAGACTTTGTAAGCACTCGTGTTTAAGAGACAATGTTCAATTCCAACTTGAAGTGCCAACAAAAGTAAATCAATTGAAGAATGCAAACAATAAGAAGAGTTAGGGTCAACAAAAGCAAACTCGCGTGCCCGGAGGCCCTCCACGTCAAGTATCGATTAATTTTCTTTAAGGCATTCAAGATTGAGTGTGAGTTTGTTTTAAGCTCAAAACAAAAGTGTGTGAGATTCGATTTCAAGTGCGCACCTGGAGGCTCTCCACATCAGTTGTTGTTCAATTTTAGTGCCCAAACTTGAAGTGTGATTGATTTAATCTAGAGTTTTGGCCATTTAAGAATTTTGATAAAGTTAAAGCAAACGTTCAAAGACCAAGTGAGTGAGTTAGATTGTGGAACATTTAACACCTTTTTCAAGTAGACCCATCCCCATAAATGGCGCTGAGATTGCAACCAATGGTTAATATTTGATGGGTGATTAGAAAAGAGGTGAGTCCAAGGAACTACTCAAATTGATTTTTGTAAATTTGTATTTTAACTTAACAAAGTTTCTTAAATGTCCAAAAATCAAACTTTACCTAGATTGCATGTGAAAAAGAGATTTGTAATGGTTAATTGATCCTTGGCATTCAAGATTGGATTTTTTTTGTTTTAAGCATGCATTCCAAAGAAAGTTGATTTTAATCCATGACATTCAAGAGTGTGTTTTTGAGCAACATTCATTCAATGAAAAATGTGTTTAACCATTCAAGTTCATTTTTTTTTTAGCAACATGCATTCAAAGACAAATGGTTAAACATTCAAGTTCATTTTTTAGCAACATGAAAACCTGCAAGAAACATGGTTAGTGGTTCCATATGTGCTCCAACCTACAATGAGACAAAAAAAAAAGCAATTTAGTTAGTTAGCCAAAATCTTCAAAATTGAGAGCTTAACTATGGGAAAAAAATTTTTAACTTTTTTTGTTGTTTTTTCTACGCGTAAAAATGCTTAAAATGGTCTAAATACATAAGCAAGCAGAGAAGACAGTCTGTCAAAATACGAAGATGCTAAAATACAGAGATGCCAAAATATGAAGAGGACAAAATAGATTTGCAACACAGAACACAGGTGACAAGCAGAGACGCCGATTTGCTCAGATGCGGATTTTTGCAGACGTCGATTTTTGCGACAGAACAGGTTGCAGATGCCAAAACTGCACCAAAAAAGCTGAAAAATGCGATTTTTTTTGTTTTTAGATGGTATTTCTTCTTCCTAAGTGCATTCTTTAACCTGCAAAAACAAGCAAAATACCCTCACAACATACTCAAACAGCAACAAACATTAGATGGTTAGAAAAATGACATATAGATGAAAATAGATGATTAAATGACCCATAGTGGGGTCCCACTGGGCGTGCAAAAATGTAGAACCAGAATTAGTGTGCAAAGAACATTAACAAATAAAGTAAACATTCACAAACCAAAAACTAAATTCACATATATGCTTAGACAAAGAAAGCAAACACGAAGTGCAAACCTCACAAGAGAAAACAATCCATGCTTTCTTGATTCTGTAGATGTGTCCTTTTGCTGTGGATGTATGCTCAAGATGCTCAAAAGTTGCTTCAATGGAGATGGGTAATGGCAAATTGGTAGCTTTGTGAGCTCTCAATTTGGCATTATAAGGGTAATATTGATGGCTTTGGTTCTCAAAATAGCATGGTAACTTTAGCTCAAAGATTGTTGATGAAATGGCTTGGGATGGGATTCAATTTATAGGCTAAGGGGTAGAGAGATGGAGGGCTTAGATGCAAGGATGGATGAAGGCTTAAGGAGGGCTAAGATGCACTCAAAGGGGAGCACATGGATTGTGCTTGTTTAGCACCAATGGGAAGGTGACACTTGTCACAAGGAGGATGAGTGTGAGAGGGTAGGGTAAAGGTTTGGTTAAAGTCATGATGAGTGGGGTTGAGTATGTAAGAGGGATGTAAGAGGAGTGAGTGTGGAAGAGGGAAGAGTGTGGAAGATGGGTGTAAGAGTCATGAGTGGGCTTATAAGAGTCTTTATGTTTTGTAAGAGCACTCATGACTTAGTGGTTGGGTTTTTTTGAGGGGAGACTTTGGTTTGGATTAGGAAAGTCTTAAACTTGTTTAAGGAATGTGACAACATTAGGGGGTGGATTAGGCTTGGGTTTAGGATTAGCTTAGGGATGTTAGAGATGTGCAAGTGGATGGCATTAATGAGGGTGGGTGAGTTAGTGGCTAAGCTTGGTTAGTATGGGTGGATGGGGTGGATTAGGCTAAATGGAGGATTAGAGATAGGTTAGGGGTTTTTGAATTTGAGGATTTCATTTATCAAATAGATTTATTTAATAAATGGGGATTTTTGGAATTAGATAGAAGAATAGGATTTAATTGATAAATAATAGATTATTTTATTTATCAATTAGGACTATAGATGATTAATTAAATTAATCAACTAGGGGATGACAAAGGATTAATTAAATAGGAAATAAATTAATGATGCCTTTAGAGATAACTAAATAGGATTACTAAAGCGATGTAATCAAATTTAGGTGTCTACAGTGCAAACTTGTGAGAGTGAGATCTATCATCACTGATGTAAAAATGGTACTCTATAATAATCTACCGATTATCTACCATACTATTAGGGGTATGTCTATATGTTATGTGGAAATAAATAGAAATCAAAATAGAGTTAAAATATCAAGACTGTGTCTCATTTTGGGGCTGCAATGTGTAGTTCTCTGTAAAGTCAATAACTGATACAATAATACCAATGGGAAAAGTCTCCTTACACATTCTAAATTGCTGATCCAACCACTAAGACTTCTTACTATACCTTGCATACTTGTAGAAAATATATGTCTCAAAATATGTGATAAAACTAGCCACAATGACTTAGTTTACAACCAATTTACATCCAGATCCCTCACCTCCACTCTTCAATTTGTATTTAACTATTTCATATACCTTCTTTTTACTATCATCTTCCCATGACCTTGTTCGTACCCATAATGGAAAAATGTGTCAAACTTGGATAAGCCACCATAATCCTTAACATTTCTCATTTAATAAAGGATTTTTATAAAAGAAACAACCATCAACTGTAGGACAAAAAAATTGATCTAGCAAGTTTGTTGATGATTTTGGAAGCCCACTAGCACCATAATTATCAAAAATTTCATTACTATGAAATGTAGAATGGATGGATCATAATAGTTAGTGGTGCATAGAAAAATCCACATGATGTTTGCAATATGTATTTTGAATCTTAAATGGCACACAATAAAATGGTTTTAAGGATTCAAAATCCATTTTTGATACATGCAATCTTTGATGACTCTCTCTAATTGTTTGAACAACATAATTTGACTTACCTCAAAATAATGTTTAGGATGTGGTGTGTGATCTCTAATTCCAATTCTCAACTTTAACACATCTTTAGCATTGGGTGAGACTCTTGAGCTAGAGTGTCAAAACTATGTAATTTTTTTCTTCACATAATCAGTTAGGTTCTTATTAAAATGTGGAAGTCTCCCGCCAAAAGCCCATGTATCATTTTGAAGAGGATCATTAATTCTTTCTCATGTAGTAAGTTCACTTCTCAAAGTAGTATGATTTAAGTCAATCCAAGTTTCTCTAACATATCTCCCCTTCTTAAATGATGACTTATCAAATATGTCATAATAAGCCTTCAAGAAACTCTCTTATCCTACTCCCTTCTATTTTTCTCAATGCTATTAAGAGCACTAAAAATATTCTTTCTAAAAATGAAACTTGTTTCCACTTTCTTATTGACATGAATATTCAATTTGGAAAGTATAGGTCTCATCTTTAGCATCTTTAATAAGTGCATAAAAAGTTGACATTGCTTCACCACTGTCTTATTGCCGAAACATATCTTATATAGTGTTGAAGCCCATAACCAATTTTTTAAATTTTTTTTCCTTCCAAATTACTAATAATAGTTTCATCAGTTTCAATTAAACATTTGGGTGTTCTAGGAAATTCATTTGTGTTATAATTAGAAGATATGTAAAGTTCCTATGCATTTTCATTTTCAACATGGTCAATCATAGCTTTCATATTATGAATTGCTGAATTTTCATTCCCTAAATAAACATATTCATTTTTTGAATCTATAATTTTACCTTTGATCAATACATCATCAACTTGATGGGCATTTAACATACCTTGTCCCTCCCTTCAATGACACTTTCCCTATTACTTACTTCAATAGCTTCCTTTTGCATTATCCTTTTAACAACTATTTCTCCCCATTTAGACAGTAATACTAGACATCTAGTCAAATTTTGTAGCCATCTTTTCAAAAATTTGACCCCAAATAAAGTTTTTTCTACAAAACACTGTTGATCCCTAAAAAAAAAGGGAAAAAATGTGATTTTTAGGTTTGCAGTAGCAGAGAATGTATATATAAAATTATGCCAATAAAAATATTAAGGTATGTAATCCTATATTGAGTATCCAATCCCAAATTAGGTACCTAATATGATATCGAGTACCCAAAATCTGTGCCCAAAATTTAGAGGGAAATCAAGTGGAGATAATTACATATTGTATTTATAATTATATATATTATTTATTATATAATCATATATATAGTTGAAAACAATTATATAAATATATAGAATTTAATCATTATCTATTACTATATAATATAATACTTATATAATAGATGTTATTAGATGCATTTATTATATGTTATTTTTGTAATCAATTGTATGGGTTGAAGGAGGTGGTATGATAACCTGTGACCCCCTTAGACCCATTTCATCATGACATGTGTCCATAGAGATCTACAGACTCCTAGGCACATGTCGTAATTGATCATCTAGGTCAAAGGGGGTCCTAGGCCCTTGGACCCACTTCATCATCACATGTGTCTATAGGGGTCCTAGGAGCCCTATGAACATGTCCCAATTGATCAAATTGATTGAAGTGGATCATAGGTACCCATTTTATCTCTACATGTGTCACTAGGGGTCCTAAAACCCCTATGAACATATCATAATCGATCATTTTGGTTGAAGAGGGACATAGGCTTTGACCCATTTCATCATGACATGTGTCCCTAAGGGACATATCACAATCAATCAAATAGATTAAAGGGAGTCATGAGATAACCTCCAACCCTCTTTAACACATTTCATCATGATATGTGTCCCTAGGCATCCTAGGACCCCTAGAAACATATTATAATCAATTGTGGGTTGAATGTGGACATAGCCTAAATTATGACCCCTTTCAACATATTTTATTATGGTATGTATCCATAGGGGTCATAGGACCCCTAAGGATATATCATAATTGATCATATGGGTCAAAGGGGGTTGTAGGCTACCTATGACCCCATTCAAGCCACTTCATCACAACATGTGTTCCTAAGGGTCCTAGGACCCTTAGAGACATATTGAAACTAATCATATATGTCAAAGGGGGTCATAGAACAACTTACAACCCCTTTCTATCCATTTCATTGTGACATATGTCCCTAGGGTTTTGAAGACCCCAAGGAACATATACTAATTGATCATATTGTTTGAAGGGGCTCATAAGATAACCTACAACCCCCTTCAACCCATTTCATCATGACATGTGTCCCTGGGGGTCCTAGGACCCATAGTAACATATCAATTATATGAGTTGAAGGTGGTCATAAGATAATCTACAACACCCTTTGACCCATTTGATTACGAAATGTGTCCCTAGGGGTCCTAATACCACTATGTGTTATAATTGTTTTGAATAACTAATATGGTGGTGAATAAGTTACTCACAAAAAATATACAACACATGAACAATAAAATATAAAATACTTCATTGATATTCTTATCCTATTATTGGTTGGTCTTGTTATAGTTCCACAACACATGCCCCATTTCCTAAAGGAAATGGGGACCACCTACTTTTTAAAGATTTGGGCCAACTCTAAGGCCCTAAGTCCTGTTGAAAAATCAAAAAACCCAAAAAAATGAAAATTTGAAAAAAATCTAAAAATCTAAAAATTGAAAAAATATAGAAATCATAAAATTTAAAATAAATAAATAAATTATTATTAAGTGCACACCCATGCACCTCATGAGGGTCATTGGAGCACATCCCACCTTTGGTGGGGCCATGGGAGCACACCCCTCGCTTGGTAGTGCGCAATGCACAATTGTGCACTTGCGCAGTGCACACTGCACACCACCAAGGGTGGCCAAGGCTATATAAACCTCCACCCCCCTTCATTCCACACTTTACATTTTTATTAGTGGAAAACTATGCCCTTTGTACTCCTCTCTCTTTGGTTCTCTGAATCTACACTAATGGGTGTGCAAAACATATGAACACCTTGCACGCACTTACACTTCGTCCCATCCACACCGCACATCGCACACTATGTTGTATCTCACACACTTCTCAATTGTGTGTACCTCATGTCTATGCTTGTTGCCGTGTGTTATGCATCACAAACACTTTGCCACTACATGTACCTCATGGCCATGTGCACCTCCTCACTGCTATGCACTTTGTGTACCCTACTGCCATGCACACTGCAACACCCTCACCATGCCAACTCACCGCATGTCATGCACTCTGCACTCACCACACCATGTGCACCTCACTAAGCCATGTGGATCATGTATCACATGTTGCACACCATGCCCATTTCCATTCCTCCACTCATCCAAGTGTTACAAATTTTAAAATGTTAAAAAACTTTAAAACCTTAAAAAAAATTGTAAAACACAAAAAATGAGGTGCACAACTATGCACCTAGTCTAATGTACAGTGAACACCTTATTTTTATTGATAAATAATTGAAGGGGAATAAAATTTTTTTTGCATTTTTAAAAAAATATTTTAAGTTTTCTTAATTCCATGCAAATAGATGTCTCTTCGTCATGTAGATATAATGGCATCCTCATCTAGTGAGAAGATAGCACCTAAGCTTGTGGTTTTAAAATTCCAAGTAGTCCCCTCCAATTCAAGATTCCAAGATGACTATGTAGAGATGAAGGATATTAATTTAGGACACACTGACTTGGGCAAATTCTTAAGAATCTACAACAAACCCATAGAGAAGTCAGCTCTGGTGTCTACTTTGATCTGATTAGGGTTGGTGAGTGTAGCTTTGCACCCAAGCTTAGTACAATCAGCTAAGTTAATCTTGACACTAGTGCAACACTTTCTTCTAGAGGAAAGGGTAGTTAAGAGTGTGACTAGAGAAGTTGTATGGGACCATTGACCCAACAACATTAGAAGAGTCTTTAATCTCCTAAGAGTAGATTAGTTCATAAGAATCTCTTACGAGGTAGTGGAAAGGTGGTATAGGGAACACCTAAAAGAAGCAACATAAATCATTCAATCATCTTACCTCATTGAGAAGACTCCTTTAGGGAGGATAATAGGAAAGGTGGACATGAAAAGAGGATACATGAAGGAGGATATTGGCTACTCTATCATTCTTGTGAGTAGAGTCATGGGTCTACTAGTAGCTAGGCACCTCAACATTTCTGTGGTCAATTTCATCGAGACAATAAAGACAACAAAAATTCACTTGACTGGGCCACAACCTTGAGTGAGAACTGGTGTGAGAAATTGGCAACCATAGAGGATAAGAAGTTTTATATGACTGCCTACATGGTATATATGCTGGAAGCTAGGGCCACAAATTATCCTAGATTATACAAGAGAGGCAATATACACGATCCTAATGCCTAGCCTTATATTGTTTACCCTCAACTAGTGAGGAAGAAGGTCTCAACATAGAGCAAGGAATGCAAAATCGTGAATGATGCATTCATATTCACAATCATCTGATTCCTACAGGGAGACTATGCAAAGAGGTTATTTGATGAGGCAATAGCATAGATAATAGCTCTCAGGCCTATTACATCTAGTTTAAGACATTTACGTATCTATGGGTAGCTAGTGCCTCTGTCAACCCTAAGAACCTCCCTAGATATCCAAGTGATAAACTAGTTTTGTTGGAAATTGTATGATAAATTGAATCTATGTATTATAGGGTCAGGAAGCAACAAATACCATGTTGGACATGGCCCTTGGTCATAGGATCATACTAGTTAAAGTGGAAGTAAGATATTCTATCTTTTGAGTGGGAGTAGGAACATTATCCCCTCATGGAATACAACTCTCCCCAACCCTATTTTGATAATATTGGAAAAGTTGAGAATTTGGCTGGTAGAGAATTCCATCATGAGGAAGCCATTGAACACCACTAGATGAATGCAACAAATGACTATGATGTCCGTATTAGGGACTATTGTAGGATGACTTTGTATTTGGTAGAGAAGACTCTCAATATAAGTATTTTGTAACAAATAAGGTAACAAGATTCTAGGGAGCTACTGTACCCCCTTTTCAACTTGAACAAAATCAAAGAGAGACCCATCATAAATACTAAGGTTGATAAGGAAAAGGGTGATGATATAAATCATTAGGTGAGGCATGTAATTAGAATAACAAAGGATTGGATCATGAAACCTTTTCAACATGATCCAATACCTGATACCATGATATTTTAGACTCAAGCCCACCCATAGAAAGGTAGAGGGAAGAAAGTTATAATTCCTACCTTTGCGGCCTAGTCTCCCATTTGGCCAAAAATAGTATAGCAAATTGATTGATTGGTTGGATATTGTCACTCTCCATAGAGGAAAGGAAAGGGGGAAAGGAAGAGGACCTCCCCACAAAGGATTAAAATAGAAGAAGGTGGCGTGCAAGAACCTCCTTAGGAGTAGGAAACAAATGTTCAAGGGTGTAAGGATACTAGAGCTAGTCAAGTCTAGGATGACCCTCAATTACCTCCCTTTGTGCCTATGCCTAGCCAGTTAGAAGATAGAGAGATTCAATAGGTTTCCATCCCTTCTCCACAAGTAGAACCAACATCCCCTTCTGCCTCCATGAAATAGAAAAGGATTAAGATCTGAATGAAGAAGAGGTAAATGGTGACTAAAAGAATGGTGCCTTTCCCATTTGTCCCTAAAACCATTCCAAAAGGATAAGAGGAAGAAGAAGAAGAGAAAGATGAAGAGGAATAGATGGCTTTATAAGGAAGAACCTAACTAGCTAAAGCCGTAGAACAATAAAGAAGAAGAAGTTCCACAATAACACTATCATTTGCCCCAGAGGAACTCTTGGAAGTCTCTTCTTTAGAAGATGAAGTACAACAATGGATGGATGAGTAGAGTGAAGAGAGTGATGATATTTTCAAAATGTCAAATTTTGATTTTATGCCTATCAGGATAGAGTTGGTTGGGGACAAGATTAGGGATACCCCTACAGGTGAACCCCAATAGGAAGATTGGATGTACATGCCACAAGATTCACAAGGTCCCGATCTTACTCCCCCATCTCCACCACAAGTCACAGTGATAGATAAAGGCTCAGTTACTCCTCTACCTCAAAGTTTAGAAGAAGAATAGGTTCATAAGTAACCTTCACAAGAGGAGGAACCACAAAAAATGGCAACTGATAAAATTTCAAAGGAGGGGAAAATTGTAGAATATTCTCAACCACTTTCCCAAGACACTGAGATGCAAGTTGTAGGCGCTACTGAGATATAGATTGCATAAGAAGAGCCCTTGAAAAGGGAAAGTACTCTAAGGAGGAGTGACAAGGGAAAGGAGGTAGTAGAAAATAATCCTTCATCCTCTAGAGGAAAATCTTCAACTAAGTGCATCCCAAGATGGCTTTGGAAGGAAATAATGAGAAGCACGAAGCCTCAATTTAATGTTGATGAGGAAGACATTTTTGAGTTGGTAGAGATTTTGAACAAATCTGAGTCTTTGTTACATAAAACAAGACCATTGACATTTGTCAACAATACATAAGACTAGGATTTGTTTGCCCAAGTGGCTATCCCTCAAGATATAGATGTAGAAATCCTAGGTACTCAAGACTATCAAACTAAAGAGGTCATGCTTGGGAGGCCCACATAGGATACAGTATGGAGCATGGAATTGGAAGAGGTCGAACTTCAAACACTTTGATAGAAAAATGAGATCTTGAGGGGATATTAAGTCAAAGTGGTTGGTCTTCTAGATCTTAAGCACCCCGAGGAGACATTGAACACCATACTCAGACAAGGGGGAACTGTGCATGTAGATCTATTTTTGAAAGCCTGTCAATAGTGGTGGAAAAGTTTTGAAGATAAAGGTGTTTTGAAGATAAAGGTATTTTGATCATCTAGTGGAACCTAAAGTTACTACACACTACACAAGAGCACATGAATAAAATGGTAGCAATTTTGAAGTAGGACTTCAGCATTATGGATGAGGTAAAGGCCTAGAGTAAGGACTTACAAATTTTGCAAGCAATAAATGGGAGAAGGTAAAAAATTTTGGTAGATGTATATACAATAAAGGAATTAGATTTGATTGATGATTGGATAAAGAAGATTTTTGATAGTAATAAAGTAATGGAAACATTACATGCAGAGATCCATAGGCTCAAGGACCAAGCCTGAGAGTGAATTTTGGAAGCAAAGAAGCATTACAACAATGCATACTTAAGGATTTTTGAAGATGAGTAATGGGAGAAGTTATTTCTTATAGAAGTAGTAGTAGAGATTTTTAAGAAGATTTTTGAGCAAGCTACTAATGATGAAGATATCAGGAAAGCTTACAAAATAGAAGAAACCTTGTTAGAATTAGTAACCAAACTCAAGGATTTTGCTAACACTTGAATTGTGGTAGACAATTATAGATAGAAGGTCAAAGGAAAATATGAGTCTTTAGATTTATCATATGTAGCTAAAATTACTGAGATCATAGAGAAATTCAAGGGCAAAAATCCAGATATAATCTTGTGATGAAGGGGAACAAAACCCAGATGCCAGAATTTCAATTTTTTCACTTAGTAAAATTTTGAGATTTTGGACCATTTTGAGGTGCACAGCTGCATAGGTCCATAGCTCTGTAGGACCACTTTTCTAGAGGTGCATGGATAGTTAACTGCTAATTCTAAAAATAGAGCTTTTTGTACATTAGAAATGCATTCTAATAGTAGTTTAACTCTGAAAAATGCCTAATAAATGATCAACTTCTGTTTTTAGCACTTCTAGACACTTCCACTTTGACTCAAAGCTTTCTCATTCTTTCTTCTCTCAATTTTTTTTTTTAAACATGTAAAGGCTCATGCATCCAATTAATGAATAAAAATGGATGGAGTCTTGTTTAGAACGAGTTGGATTGTTCGTTTGTATATAATTATTATTTTTTATTATGTTAAAAGCATTTTATTGGATGAAGATATCTCTCACTCTCAACACAAATTGAGGAGGTGATTTCTTATAAATACTCCATTGTAATATATAATTAGGACCACTATTATTTTACAATAAAATTATGCTTTTGGTGCTCACATTTGAAGTGTAGTAATTCTTTCCTAAATGTGTCATTGTTTTGTGAATTTATGTTCATGAAATTATGATTGAGCCAAAGGTTTATTGTTTTGTTTCTAGTTGTGTGATTAATTAGTTTTGGTGTTTTTATGGTCTTGATGAATTTTGCTGACATAACTAGCTTGAGAAGAAATCATCAGATTGTGCTTGCATAACTTTTTATCTCGCATGAGTGCACTTTCCATGGTCTTGCAATTTGATGAAGGGTGAAACATCATACGATCACTAAGTTTCTCACCGACAATTGCATCAGTGTAATCAAGGAAGAATTGCTCCTATTCTCATTGGTTATTTACTAATTTCTTTGAAGGCTTAATTCATAGATGTGTCATTTTCCATAGCTTGTATCCATTAAGAATTTCAATTTCATGTTATTTGATTTAAGGTTTTGTTATTTTCTTTTATAACCACCCTATTAGAATAGGAATTCATTTAGTTGCATTGTTAGATTATATTTATAAAAAACACAAAAATACAGAAACATAGTTCTTTTTTGTGTGTTATTTTGAAGTAGTGTGTAGGTTCTTCATCTTATCTAAAATCAAAACAAACTAGTAAGGACCTCCTTGTGAACAATCACATTTATCTTCAACTAAATGGATTCTAGTAGGCCATGAGATCAACTTGGAACTTTGGAGTTGATTCACAAAATCAGCTTTTCAAGAGAAGAGTTTGCAAGAATTATAGCCATTTAGTATTGTACATAATGACAACTCAATAGAGGTGGTGCTAGAAGGAGGGTTGTACTTTTGATTCTTGAAAAAAAAAGGAGGGTTGCCAAAGTTTCAAAAATCTACGCTTTTCACAAAAATCTGCATTTCAGGAATTTTTTTGATTTTTTGAGAAGTTCAAGTGTGCAAGTACCCAGCTCTATAGGTTCACAAGTCCATAGGTCTATAGCTACATAGGTGCACAAAACTAATGGTGCACTTGATTTGTTAGAAAGTGTACTTTTTGTAGAGTTGTACTTTTTCTAGAATTGGTACAAACTGGAGGGTTTTGATTCAAAATTCCCATTTCAGCAAGCATTAAGATCTTCACCAAGGGCACATGAGTTTCATGAGCTTACCCACTTCCACAAACCACATAGTGATAAAGTGATTCCTTGAATTTAGCCATTTTCATTTGAAATTTCATCATCTTCTTCAACTTCACCTCTACTCCAACCACCTAATGGACCACCATGTACTCTAATAGTTCCACCTCCACAACAACCACCCTTAGGTCTGCCAAACCCTCCAATGGCCTTTTTCACAAATGCTATAGACTCAGTAATAAACTTGAAAGGTGCACTCCATGACCTCCCTAAGAATCCTAAAAAGTTTTTCCCAAGGTTCATTTATGGAGAAAAATGAATTGCTGAAGATGCCATTAAAGTATTCAAAGAAATTTTCAACCAAAAGCAAATCACCAATGATGATGTGGTCCTTCATTTATTCCCCTTCTCTTTGGGGGAAGTTGCCTACATTTGGTATGTCAATTTGCCACCTAGGTGTATTGAAGATTGGGACACCTTCAAAAAATTATTCCTAGAACAATTTAAAACTTTTGTTAACCCAGTAGTGATACATCAACAATTTGTATTGATTAAAAGAGATCTAGTTGAGATAGTTTTGTGCTTCAATCATCATTTTTACATGTGCTATCATAGATTAGAAACACCATACACTATTCCAGTTGAAGCATCTATTCAAATTTATCTAAATGCTATGGACCTTCTTATGGCTATCATTCTAAGAAGGCTTCCTCTAGAAAATATTGATACATTAGAAAAGGTCTTTGCAAAAGCAATAACTTTTATTAAGCAAGACAATCCTAATAGAGGAGGATTGATGCTTCCACCCCAAGCATAGTAATGCTAACATACTCAGTTGAAGTGTCCTTAGTGCCTAGTCAATTCATACTAATGACCCCTATTCCACTATAGTAGGCACCCACTCCATAGAACCCCACACTAACATATCTAGGGTATGAGCATCCTAAGATTGCTTTCTTTGAGAAGAAGGCAATAGTTCCTATAGAAGCAAACAATAGCTTCATTATAGAATTTGATCAGATGAAAAAGACTATGTCACAAATGAACAATGAATTGACTCATCTTAGGTTATCACAAGGATAGAATAACAACTTCCAAAGAAATAGTGCTAGTCCTTACAACAATAATTATGGCCAAAATTACAATAGAAAATTCAATGGGAACAATAATAGTATAGGAAACAATAATGGATGGAACAACTTCAATCCTCCTAACCAAAATAATGGCTTAGAGAGACTGAACCAATAGTGGAACACCTGTTCAAATAATGAAAGCATTCTTATTAACAACAACAATAACAACATTCAATATGTAGATATCAATCAGTATGACAATAGTCATAATGCACCTAATAATAATGGTTTGTACTAGAATGGCAATCAAGAAATGAATCAAGGCTCACAAGTAAATGATAATACTCCTTCTATGCAATTTAATGCTATTCTCTTAAAACCCTACAAAAAGCCACATGTAGAATAGTCCATTGATGAAGAATTCTCATTTCCATTCAGCCAAGAACTAGACCTTTAGGAAGAAGAAATGTTTTCCTTTCACAATGACAACTGGAAAACATATAACTTGAGAAGTAGAAAGGAACCTCTGAAAGATGGAATTCCTTTAGTGCTACAATCAACTCCTCCTAATCCAAGGGCAAGTAACAATCCAGCACTGGTTAAACCACCACTTGGAGGACAACAAAATCAAAACTTCTTGAATGTACTAATAATATTGAAGAACCCTACCTGGTCTACTGAGAGATACAGTGTAGTAGAGGAATTGAAAAGAAGAAAGGCCAATATGTCTATGTTCAACATGTTTCAAAAATATCCATAGCAATGAGAGGCACTCATGAAGACCCTGGACCATACAAAGACTTCCTAGAATGTGAATACTACCCCTCAAAAGATGGTGTCACAACAAGTTAGCATTGCAGAGGCATTACCCACTATGTTTAAAGACAAGGTAGAGGTACCCCCATTTTTACTTAGTATTAGAATATATATGAAGAATCTTTATAATTACCTTATTGATTTTGGATCTTTGTGCAATGTCATGCCATTAACCATAGTGCAAAAGTTAGGGGTCACCCCTCAACCTACCAATTGGATAGTGATACAGTTAGACAAAATAGAGGTAAAAGTCATAGATGTATGGATATAATTGATAGTTGACCCTCAAATTCCAGGTGTCATTGATATACATGTGGTTGATATCCTAGAGACATACGAATTACTCCTTAGTAGAGAATGGATGAAATGTCTGAGGGGATTTTTTTCCATAGATTTCACTTTATGTTGCAAAATATGAAGCATTGATTTGAGGACTTCCCTTTGCACTTGAGAAAGGAGTTGCAACTCTCATCATTAAAGGGGATTCTCAATTGGTTACCATGGAAGGTTCTAAACAATCAAATCAAAATAGATGTAGAGTCCTTGTTAAAAGAGATGATCATAGATTACAATGCCTCTAATGAGGTAGCCTTATTACAAATAGATTTAGGCTCCTACAAGGTCATAGTTTTTGATACAATGACAACCAAAAAACTAGATGATCAAGATATGGACCCCATGTTCTTAGCCCTAAAAGATGAGATGATATCACAATTCATAGACCATATGATAGCTAATCTACAATGTCTAGGAGAGGGAGCTGATCCCAATATTCTCCTCCTAGGATTTTGTCGATTGCATAAAGTTAGCTAGTTGAAGTTTGAATGTTCATCATGTCAAGAAGTAGTTGCTAAGGTATTAACATAAATGATTGAAGTAAAGAGAGTCGATGACCTACAAAATGAACCAGCTAAAAACCAAAGTCCTACAAACACATCCAATGGTGTTGAAGAAATTGAGGGGGAAACTAAACATTTGAATGCATCATATAGTAATACCTCTTCAGATGGTGGAGGTTTATCTTCTCCTCCACCCAAAATGATCAAATTAAAAACAAGAATATGGTACATAAATGGCTAGGATGGATTTCTGTGGTCATCCATTCTTTGCTTAAAGTTGAAGAAATTCAAGAACTAATAGGGGAAATTCAAGAAAAACAAGAAAAACATGCACCTCCTCTATCAAGTATTCACAATGGAGAATCACCAAGTTCACCCCCATAAAATAACAATGAGTTCCTAAGAAACAATTCTTTAAAGCTTAGATGAAAGAAAAATTGAGGACAAATATGCATGAGGTTAGAAAACCCAAAGAGAGCCCAATTTGGATGCTTTTCTTTGACTGCTCCAAATTCAAATTAGGAGTCAATGAAGGTATTGAGCTAGTTGGTCCAAAAGGTAAACCTTTCTATGTAGCATATTTATTGTAATTTAGATGCACTAATAATGTTGCAAAATATGAAGCATTGATTCGAGGACTTCTCTTTGCACTTGAGAAAGGAGTTGCAGCTCTCATCATTGAAGGGGATTCTCAATTGGTTATTTGACAAGTGAATTCACTATATTCTTCCAATGATAAGAGATTGATTGCCTATAGGAAAAGGGTATGGGATCAGTTAGATGACTTGCAAGCTTTGAACATAAAGTCTATTCCAAGAAGGAAAAACATGGTAGAAAACACCCTTGGTATTTCAGCAAGCACATTGCAGCTAGCTGAAGGAACAAAGTTGAAATGATTCTTAGTTGAATTGGTTGCTACTTCATCTATTCATAACAATATCATGAACTTCCAATTTTTTTAGGGTGATCAACATATACTATAATTTATTATGCATAGCATCACTTTAAGGGGCAACAAATAGATGACACCTCAGATGATGAACCCGAGGATACCACAATTCAAGATGAAGATGGAATCTTGAACCTAAAAACAAATACCATTCCAAAGGGAATGGTTGAATTAGAACATATCTTTAATCATGATGAATCAATGCTCAACAAAATAATTCTTGAAGAAAAGGGGACCGATGAATGCGATTCATACAATTTAGGAACGAAAGATGATCCTAAGATAGTAAGGATTGGGAAAGCATGTAGTTTATAAGAAAAGGAAGACATGCTCAAATTACTTCTAGAATATAAGGATATTATCACCTGGAGCAATTAATATTTGAAGACATGATCCTTGAATTGTTATGCATGATATCCCCCTCAAACCTAATGCCAAACCTTTCTAACAAAGGAAAAGACCCATTAATCCCATCCTTAAGCCTCTAATAATGAAGGAAGTCAAGAAATTGTTGGATGTGAAGATTATCTTCCTTGTGCATCACTCTACATGGGTGGCTAATTTAGTTCATGTACAAAAGAAGACCGAAGAGATTCAACTTTGCGTAGATTTCTACAATTTGAACTTGGCATCTCAGAAAGACAATTTCCCATTGCCCTTGTTGGATGAAGTCTTATAGATTGTGAACAGTTTTAAAATGATGTCCTTCTTGGATGGATATTTTGGTTATAATCAAGTAATGGTAGAAGAGGAAGACAAATTAAAGACTACCTTTACAACCAAATGGGGAACCTTTTCCTATAGGAGAATGCCATTTGGATTTATTAATGCAGGGCTATGTTTTAGCAAGCCATGGATGAAGCTTTTAAGGGATTAATTAATATATGTATAGTTATCTATATGGATGACTTGACTATCTTTTCAAAGGATCGAAATACTCACATTTCTGATCTAAGATAGGTGTTCAATAGGTGTCATAAATATGGCATATCTCTCAATCCCAAGAAGTGTTCATTTGGGGTCACTAAATGAATGATCCTAGGTCATATCATTTTTGAAGTTGGCATCTCCATAGATCTTGATAGAGTTAAAGCCATTATGAAGTTATCACCCTCAAACAGTCAAAAAGAACTTAAGTCTTTTTTTGGAAAGATAAATTTTGTTCAAAAATTCATAAGAAAATTTGTAGAGATTGTGCATCCTATAAATAATTTTCTCAAGAAAGGAGCTAAAAGGGAATGGGTTTTGGAGGTAAAGAAATCATTCAAGGATATTAAGGTAGTCATTTCCACGACTCCAGTATTGGTAAGTCCTGATTATAACCTTCCCTTTAGGATATATTCCTTCACTTTAGAGCATTCATGTGTAGGGGTCTTGACCCAGAGGAAGGAGAAGGAAGATGAAATACTTATTAATTTTATGAGTTGCTCACTAAGAAATGCTTAGTTGAATTATTCCAACCTTGACAAATAGTCTTTTTCCTTGGTTAAAGTGGTAAAGAAGTTTTGCCACTACATACTAATTAGTAAGGTGTATGCTATCATACCTGACCCAACAATAAAGACATTGTTGATGTAAAATCAACTTGGTGAGAGGAGAGGTAAATGGATGGTGATACTTCAAGAGTTTGACCTTGAGATCCAACCTATGGAATTAGTCAAAGGTCAAGGATTGTTAAGAATGATAATTGATAACTAGATTGGTGATGAAAAGAAATTTGAGTTTGAGAAGGAGATAGATACTGAAGATCAGAAGAAAATGATATTATCTCAAGTTGACATTGGCCATTGTGTAGTGGCAGATGCCTGGTACAAGGATATCATGTAGTACCTCCTATATAATCGATGCCCTAGTTGGATGAATAGTTTACAATGTAGAGGAATTATAATGAAGTGTAAGTCCTATATGCTGCAAGACAATAAGTCATACAAAAAGAACTATGAATGGATTTATTTAAAGTTCTTGGTACATGAAGAAGTGAAGGAAGTTCTAGAACAGTTTCATGACAAGTGTGGTACAGGGCATGGTTCAACAGAGGTGATGACTCATATGATTTTAATGTTGGGATTTTTTGGCCCATATTATTTAAGGATACTTTTGAGCACGTGTGCTCTCATCATGTCTATCAAAAAAGTGCTAACAAAGAAAGACTCTTGACGATGCTGCTACAACCCATATATGAAGTATGCCCTTTCACAAAGCGAGGGTTAGATTTCATTGGTCCAATTAATCCACCATCATTACCCAGACACCCTACATTCTTATGGCCATTGACTATTGTACAAGATGGAAAAATTCTAAAACTTATAGAAATTGCACCACCAAGGTGGTGGTAGACTTCTTGGAGGAACACATTGTTACCAAATTTGGAATGTCATTCACCCTTGTGTGCGATAATAGATCTACTTCTGCATCAATATTTTAGACTCAATGGGCATTTGAGAATAAATTTATTATCAAGTTCTCTTCAAGTTACTACCTATAAGGAAATAGGATAGTAGAGTCCATGAATAAGAATTTGATTTTAGTAATAAGGCAATTGTTGAAAGAGAACCCTACAGACTGGCATACACAGCTAAAATATGCCTTATGGATGGATTGAGTAAGGGTTAAAAATGCTTTGGGGACTTCTCCATATTTTCTTGTCTACAAACAAGAACCGATATTCTCACTCAACCTCAGGATCCTTGTTTTGAATTTCATGAGTGGATACACTAAAGATGTTGAAAAAGTACAAAACAAATTGATGAATCTTTTAGATATGGATGAGAAACAGATAGCTACATTAGACCACATGGCTAAACATCAAGCTGTCATGAAAATATGGTTCGACAAGAGAGCCATGATAACATCTTTTAGGAATTTTGACCTTGTTCTAATTTGGGATAAGGTGAAAGAAAAGTCATCCAACCATACCATGTTTTAATGCTTGCAGACAGGTCCCTATCAAATTGAGGAAATCCTCAGAGAAAACACTTTTAGGCTCAATTTCTTACAGGGGAATTTCTTCCCTTTCCAATAAATGGGAAATTTTTGAAACATTATTTTGAAGCCTAAAAAAATAAGAAAAAAAAATAGTTACGTTTTATTTCTGCACTTAGATTTTATTTCCATGGTTAGTTATGTTTTATTTCTGCAAGTGTGCTTATTTTTTGCAATTATCTTTTGCTTTCAATTGAGTATTTATTTTCAGTTGCATGTTTGGTTTCAAAGTTGTGTTAGCCTTTGGGAGTAAGGTGCACTTGAGATTTTATCTTGATATATTTCACTAACCACTATTTGGTTCCAATTTTAGGAAGAGGTATTTCTTTGTCAAAACACTTGGACAATTGTGTGTCTTATACCAACTAAATGATGAACATTGCTTGCAAAAATAGGGAGACTTTTAGTCTTAAATTTAGGGTTCTAAACCCATGAGATCTTAACACTTTTTGAACTTAAGATCAATTAGCTTAGGTGTTGTCAAATTAAGATTGAAGACAAAAAGGGATGATTCAAACTCCAATTGGTTCAAATAGGATGGTTCCTCCTACAAGATTTCTAAGATCATTGTTTGGCATGAGAGTCTCTAAAAGTTCTAAAAGAGGAACACAAGGTTGTTAAAAAAAGATTGAATACAAGAAATGACACTAATGTCTTGGCTACATAGCCTAAGTGTAGTCAGGATATAGGGAAAAAAAAAACCAAACAGAAAAAAGAAAAGGACAGTGTTAAGACTAAAGGATTCTAAAGATCTGAAATGGCAAAAAGATACAATTTCAAAACAAAGTAAGAAGTTCTTAATCAAGTAGTGACATTATGAGCTACATGGAGCAATTCTTCAAAATTTTCTAGAAAATTAAAAGAAGGTGACAACCTACTAAGATCCCTCAAACGGATTCTCTCATTTGGTCAAGCAAGCAATCGACAAATAATGTTCGTAAAGATTCTAAATGGATGAACTAGGAAGGGTGGAAGACTGTTTCCATGTTGTTGGAAAAATTTGATAGACTACATCCTATGATGTCGAAGGGAATGAATACATGAATCAAACATTAAGCTTGAAGGTTTTGGATTCTGGAGTTTGACTATGGATTCATTCAAACTATGCTCGTGGCATTTGTAGTTTAGTTGGTGTTCAACACACATTGAAAGAATGTTTGCTAATGAAGAGATATCTTTTTCATTTCTTTGATTTTTTGGAGCTATTTTTTGTGGTTCCACAACACATGCCCCATTTCCTAAAAGAAATGGGAACCCCCTACTTTTTTTCAAATTTGGGCCAACTCTGAGGCCCTAAGTCCCGTTGAAAAATCAAAAAACCCAACAAATCATAAAATTGAAAAACATTTACAAATTGAAAAATTGAAAAAACCAAAAATAAATAAATATTATTAATTGCACACCCACGCGCCTCATGAGGGCCGCAGGAGCACATCCCAACTTTGGTGGGCCTTCAGAGCACACCCCACCCTTGGTGGTGTGCAGTATATAGCTACACACTTATGCAATGTGCACTACACACCACCAAGGGTGGCCAGGGCTATATAAACCTGCACCCCCTTCATTCTCCACTTTGCATGTTTATTAGTGACAAGCCATTCCCTCTGCACTCCTCTTGCTCTCGTTCTCTACATCTGCACCAATAGGCGTGCAAAACATATGAACACCCCACATGTGCCTCCATGCTGCACCTCCACTTCATTTCATTGTGTACTACACCATTCCTCACACACTTCACCACTACATGCACCTCATGTCCATCCTTGCTACTATGTGTCATGCATCATGCACACTTTTCCACTGCATACACCTCATAGTTGTGCTTGCTGCCACACACTATGCACTCCACACACCTTCTTGATGCCATGCACTCCATGCACCCCACACCACACACACTGTACTACCACACACACCACACCACCCTCACCATAAAAACTCAATATGTGCCACACACACTATGCTACCCTCACCATGCTAACTCACTATGTGTCATGTGCTCCGTGCTCACCACGCTATGCACACCTCACCCAACCACATGCACCATGCATCACACACCACACATCATGCCCAATACTGCGCCTCCAATCATCCAAGTGTTACAAAATAAAAAATGTTAAAAAGCTTAAAAACCTTTAAAAAATTGTAAAACATAGAAAGTGAGGTGGACAATTGTGCACTTGGTCTGGTGTGCGGTGTGCACCTTATTTTTATTGATAAATAATTGAAGGAGAATTGAATGGTTTTTGCATTCTTTTAATTTTTTAGGATTTCTTAATTCCATGCTAATGTACATCTCTTCTTTATGTAGATATGATGGTATCCACATCTAGCAAGAAGATGGCACCTAAGCCTATCATTTTCAAATTCCAAGGAGTCCCCTCCAAGTCAAGATTCCAAGACAACTATGTAGAGATCAAGGATACTAATTTAGAACACACTGACTTGGGAGAATTTTTGAGAATCTGCAACAAACCCGTAGAGAGGTCAGCTTTGGTGTCAACTTTGATCCAATTAGGGTTGGTGAGAATAGCTTTGCACCTAACCATAGTACAATTAGTACAGCTAATCATGACACTAGTGCAACACATTTTTCTAGAGGAAAGGGTAGTTAAGAGTGTGAGCAGAGAAGTTGTATTGGACCTCTGACTCGACAACATTGAAAGGGTCTTTCATCTTCCAAAGGTAGATTAGTTCATAAGACTCTCTTAGGAAGCAATGGAAAGGTGGTATAGGGAGCACCTAAAAGAAGAAATAGAAATCATTCAATCATCTTACCTCATTGAGAAGACTTCTATAGCGAGGATAATAGGAAAGGTGGACATGACAAGAGGATACATGAAGGAGGATATTGGCTACTCCATCATTCTTTTGAGTAGAGTCATGGGTCTACCATTAGCTAGGTACCTCAATGTTTTTAGGGTCAATTTCATTGAGATAATTAAGATAGAAAAAATGCCACTTGACTGGGGCACAACCTTGAGTGAGAACTTGTGCATCCAATTGGTGACCATCAAGGATAAGAAGAAGTTTTATATGACTTCCTACATGGTATATTTGCTAGTAGCTAGGGCCACAAATTATCCTAGATTTTACAAGAGAGGAAATATGTAGGATCTCAATGTCTAGCCTTATATTGTTCACCCTTAACTAGTGAGGAAGAAGTTCTTAGTACAGAGAAACAAATACAAAATTGTGAATGATGTGTTCATATTTGCAATCATGTGATTCATAGAGGGAGACTATGAAAAGAGGTTATATGATGAGGCAATAGCATAGATAAAAGCTCTTAGGGCCTACTACATCTACTTTAAGACATTCACATTTCTACAGGTAGCTGGTGGCTCTGTCAACCCTATGAAGCTCTCTAGATATCCAAGTGATAAACTAGTTTTGTGGGAGATTGCATGGCAGATTGAATCTACATATGATAATGTTAGGAAGCAATAGAGACCATGTTGTACATGGCCTCTCATCATAGGACATACCAGGTAAAGTGGAAGTAAGATATTCTATCTTTTGAGTGTGAGTGGGAACATTATCCCCTCGAGGAATACAACTCTCCCTGACCCTATTTTGATAATATTGGGAAAGTTGTGAGTTTGGTTGGTAGAGAATTCCATCATGAGGAGGCCATTGAAAATCACTAGATGAATGCAATAAATGACTAGTATTTCCATAGTAGGGACTATTTTAGGATAAATTTGTATTTTTCAAAGAAGGCTCTCAAAATAAGTATTTTGAAGGAAATAAGGCAGCAAGATTTTGGGGAGCTATTGGACCCCCTATTCAACTCAAAAAAAATTAGAGAGAGACCCATCATAAATGTCAAGGTTGATAGGGAGAAGGGTGATGATATAAATCATCAGGTGAGGTATGTAATCATAATGCCAATTTATTGGATCAAGAAACCTTTTCAACTTGATCCAATAACTGATACTATGATATTTCATGCGCAAGCTTGCCTAGAGAAAGGTAGAGGGAAGAAAGTTACAATTCCTACCTTTGTAGCCCAGTCTCCCACTAGGCTAGAAAAATATACCAACTTAATCACCTAGTTGGATACTATCATCATCCATAGAGAAAAGGAAAGGGGAAAAGGAAGAGACCCTCCCCTTAAAGGATTGAAATAGAAGAAGGTGGAGGGCAAGTACCTCCTCAGGAGTAGGAAAGAGATGTTCAGGGGTCTGAGGATACTAGAGCTGCTCAAGTCCAAGATGACCCTCAATTTCCTCCCTTTGTGCTTGTGCCTAGCCAATTATGAGAGAGAGAGATTCAACAAGTTTATATCCCTCTTCCACAAGTAGAGCCAACATCCCCTTCTTTCTCTACAAAATAGAAAAGGATTAAGATCTAAATGAAGAAGAGGCAAAGGGTGTCTAAAAGAATGGTGCCTTTCCCATTTGTCCCTAAAACCATTCCAAAGGGAGGAGAGGAAGAAGAAGAAGAGGAAGATGAAGAGGAATAGGTTCCTTTACAAGGAAGAACCTAGCTAGCTAGAGCCACAAAATAACAAAAAAGAGAATTTCCACAATAACACTATCATATGCCCCAGAGGAACCTTTGGAAGTCTCCTCTTTGGAAGATTAAGTACAAAAATGGGTGGATGAGAAAATCGAAGAGGGTGATGAAATTTTCAAAATGTTAGATTCTAATTTTATTCTCATAAGGATAGAGTTAGTTGGGGACAAGATCAAGGATACCCCTATAGTTGACCTACAACAAGAAGACTGGATGCAGATGGTACTAGATTCATAGGGTCCTGATCTTACTCCTCCATCTCTACTATAAGTTACGGTGGTAGATAAAGGCTCAGTTACTCTTTCAACTTAGAGTTCAAGAGAAGAATAGGTTTAGAAGGAACCTTTACAAGACGAGGAACCACAACAAATGGTGATTGATGAAGTTTTGAAGGAGGGACATATGGTAGAATATTCTCAACCACTTTCCCAAGACATTGAGGTGCAAGCTGCTAGGTCTACTAAGACAGAGACCATAGAAGAAGAGCCCTCAAAAAGGGAAAGTACTTTGAGGAGGAGTGATAAGGGAAAGGATGTAGCAAAACATACTCCTTCATCCTCAAGTGTCAGGTCTTCAGCTAAGTGCATCCCAAAATGGCTCTTGAAGGAAATAATGAGAAGCACATAGCCTCAATTTTGTGTTGATGAGGAAGACATTTTTGAGTTGGCAGAGATTTTGAACAAACCTGAGTCTCCATTATATGAGGGAAGACCATTGGAATTTTTCAAAAATACATGGTACCAGAATTTGTTTGCCCAAGTGGTTGTCCCTCTAAAGATATAGATGCATAAATCCTTGGTCCTTAAGACTATCAAATTAAAGAGGTCATGCTTAGGTGGCCCACATGGGATACATCAAGGTTGATGGTAACTATGGGGATTAAGGAAGTCTTCAGAAGCATGGAACAGGAAGAGGTCAAACTTTGAACACTTTGATGGAAAAACATGATCCTGAAGGGATATTTAGCCAAAGTGCTTGGTCCTCTAGATCCTGAGTGCCCCGAGGAGATATTGAACACCATACTCAGAGAAGGGGGACTATGCATGTAGATCCATTCTTGAAATCTTGTCAATAGTGGTAGGAAAGTTTTGAAGATAAAGGTATTTTTATCATCTAGGGGAACTTGAAGTTACTATATGCTATGAAAGAGAACATCAATAAAATGGTAGCAATTTTGAAGTAGGACTTCTATATTATGGATGATGTAAAGGCTTGGAGTAAGGACTTAAAAATTTTGCAAGCAATAAAGGGGAAAAGGTAGAGAAATTTGGTAGATGTATATACAAAAGATGAATTAGAGTTAATTGATGATTGCATAGAGAAGATTACAAATAGTAATAAAGTAATGGGAACATTACATGTAAACATCCATAGGTTCAAGGACCAAGCCCAAGAGCAAATTTTAGAAGCAGAGAAGCATTACAACATTGCATGCTTAAGGATTTTTGGAGATTAGGAATGGAAGAAGTTGTTTCTTGTACAGGCAATAGTAGAGAGTTTTAAGAAGATTTTGGAGGAAACTGGTAATGATGAAGATATTTGGCAAGCTTTTAGAATAGAAGAAGCCTTGTTAGAATTGGATTAAAAACTTGAGGATTTTGCTGACACTCAAATTGAGGTAGAAAATTATAGATGGAAGGTCAAAGAAAAATATGAGGCTTTAGATTTACCAGATGTAGTTAAAATTACCAAGATCATAGAGAAATTCAAGGGAAAAAATCCACACATAGTCTTGGGATGAAGGCGAACAAAACCTAGGTGTCAAAATTTCAATTTTGTCACTCAATAAAATTTTGAGATTTTGGACCATTTTGAGATGTGTAGCTTTGTAGGTCTATAGCTCCATAGGTGCATAGGTCTGTAGGTCCACTTTTCTAGGGTGCACTGATAGTTAGCAACCAATTCTAAAAATAGAGCTTTTCATGCATCAGAAACACATTCTGACAACAATTTAACTCTGAAAAACACCTAGTAAGGATCAATTTCCATTTTTAGTACTTCCAGACACTTCCACTTTGACTCAAAGCTTTCTCATTTTTTTCTCTCATAATTCTTTTTTTTAAACATGTAAAGGCCCATGCATCCAATTAATGAATAAAAATGGATGGAGTTTTGTTTAGCACCAGTTAGATTGTTAGTTTGTATATAATTAGTTTTTTTTATTAAATTAAAAGCATTTTATTGCATGAAGATATCTCTCACTCTCAACATAAATTGAGGAGATGATTTATTATAAATACTCCATTGTAATATGTAATTAGGGCCACCATTATTTTGCAATAAAATTATGCTTTTGGTGCTCGCATTTGGAGTGTAGTAATTCTTTCCTAAATGTGTCATTGTTTTGTGAATTTATGTTCATGAAATTGGGATTGAGCTAAAGGTTTATTACTTTGTTTGTGGTTGTGTGATTCATTAGTTCTGGTGTTTGTTATAGTTTTTATGAATTTCGCTAACATAACTAGCTTGAGAAGAAATCATCAAATTGTGCTTGCACAGCTTTTCATCTCGCATGAGTGCACTTTCCATGGCCTTGTAATTTGATGAAGGGTGAAACATCATACGATCACTAAGTTTCTCACTGACGATTGCATCAGTCAAATCAAGGAAGCATTGTTCCTATTCTCATTAATTATTTACCAATTTCTTTGAAGGCTTAATTCATAGATGTTTCATTTTCCATAGCTTGTGTCCATTAGGAATTTCAATTTCATGTTATTTTCTTTGCTAACCCCCCTACTAGAATAAGGATTCATTTAGTTGCATTCATAAAAAACATAAAAATACAAAAACATAGTTGTTTTTTGTGTGTTATTTTGAAGTAGTGTGCAGGTTCTTCATCTTATCCAAAATCAAAATGAACTAGCAAAGGCCTCCTTATGAACAATCACATTTATCTTCAACTGAATGGATTCTACTAGCTCACAAGATCAACCTAGAACCTTGGAGTTGATTCACAAAATTAGCTTTTCAAGAGAGGAGTTCACAAGAATTCCTACAATTTAGCATCATGTATAATGACAGCTCAACAAGTCTATACTATAAAAATATCATAAATATAACTTGCATTACATAATGAAAATATTATAAAAAGTAAGCACATAAAGCATTCATCACAATTTGACATTAGGATTTTATGTGGGAACCCAATTTGGGAAAAACCAAAAGCAACGTGTCACTCTTTTTAACATTCTCAAAGTAAGCTCTATTAGGATCCAAGCTTCTTAAAGGTTGCAAAATACACTATTAAATGTGACCTAGTTAGTTGATCTAATCAGCCTATTTAGAGTAGCCTTGTAAGAGGAATTTGATCATTTTATTTAGAATGTCACTAGGTAAAGGATTTACATAGACTGTTAGGTCAACCTCTATTAGAAGGATTTCAACAAAAGATACTTATAGTAAGTAGAAAGAAAATAGTAGGTTTTGATATGTGTGAGTACAACTAAGTTTTTATAGGTTCATATCTCTATTTAGTCCTTATGTTGGGTTACTAATAAGCCTTCCATTGACATCTTTGATCTTGATGTCCTTCGACACCCTTCAAGAAATCAGTCTACCCATCTCATCAAAGCTTTAGCCTTCTCCTCTAATGTACTTTTAAAGAACAACATCATATCAACAAGATTTATCTATTAGCTTTTCATTCACTCATACTAGTTTAGTTTTCTACATATACTATACATTGTAGGTTTTATGATCAGATTCAACTTGATTCACTATATATGCCCATCTTCTTGATCTTCTTCTAGAAACTTCACTAGAATTCCTTTGTTAGGCCTTTAACTAATCCTTTCCTTAAATTTAATGATACAACTCATCAATATTATCTTCAATGTGGTTTAGATATCCCAAGAAATCAACTGAGTTGGCTTGATCTTACAATTTTCTTGAATTCATTCTTATATTGTCCCTCACCAATCTCCAAATTCTAGTACATAGTCATCACTAAAATACCCAGTCACTATAAATCTTTCTTGCTTAGCATCAACTATTTGGCTCAATTGATGCTAATGCTCAGTCAACACTAGATTTTATTGGCTCTAACTATAGCTTAGTTGACACTAGCATTGCTTGACACTAACTATATTTCATACTTTTGCTCAGCTTTGCTTAACTTTATTGACATAAAAAATCACCTTGCTTTATTGCATTCTATCTAATCAAATGTCCATTGTAACTTCTTTTTCATAACTCAACCTTTCCTTTAGATGTTATTGTTATGAGAAAATTCTTAAATCCTCTTCATAAATCAAATAGATATGACATCTATATTAGGTAGCAACATGTCTCATCAATAGATTTGACATCAATGACAAAAAAACAATTGTTCCAATTTTAAGTTTCCCACAATCTCCCTCTTTGGCACTAATGGAAACATCTTAAATATCTTAGTACTTACCATACAATCCAAATGATTTGTTATTAACAGTCTGATTAGTTTTTTGTAAAATTTCTCTTAGGAATAATTACTCCCTCTTTCTCTAATCTCTCCTTTTGTAAGTTTATGAATTTCTCCCTCTTAAAAAAATCTCTCCTTCTTTGACAACAATGGCAAAGACATGTAGTTGTCTAACCTTCAAAGTGTTCACACATCTAAATTATGTAGATTGACCATGTCTAACTGATATTTTTCATTTGCCTATGAGTGATTTATTAGGTTGTACTAAATTATCTACCTTAGGAAATTCCCAAAGTATAGTTGTATTGCATCACAATGTAGGATATTTTGATTAGTACATGTGATGAAATGCACCTTGCCTCCATAAGCATCTTTTATTGGGGGAATCATACCTAGTTCATCTCTAAGATATCCATGAAAATCTTTAGGTAAGGTTTTTGTGGATATTTTAGCAATCTATTCCTTGGAATTCACATATTCTAGCTTTGTTTCTTTGTCTTGAACTAATTCCCTCAAGTAGTGATACTTGATAGCACCATGTTTTGTCTTATGCATCACTAAACTCTTTGAAATGTTTACATCATTGAAATCACTGAAGATCTATGATTTCTTCTTTCATACCTTTTAGTAACTATTTGATCCACATAATATTTGAACAATTTTCTTTAGAAACTACATACATGGCTTCAATTGTAGATTGGGAAATATAATTTTACTTCTTGGTTGTTGATGACACCAATCTCTTTCCTAGAAAGAATGCACCTGTTCTCTTTATGTTATCAATATTTCTTGACCAATCTGAGTAAGTAAACACCCTTAGTTCAAAATTATCATTTCTTCTATAATACAATCCATAGCCTTTTGTACCTTTTTAGATATCTCATTATCCTTTTCACTACCATCATGTGATTCTCTTTAGGATTTGCTAAAAATCTAGGAACTATCCCAACTACAAAAGTAATATCTAGCCTGTTGTGAACAAAATGTTACAATTTTCCAATCATGGATTTATATAGGGTCTAATTCACATTAGTAAAATTATTATTCTTAGATATCTTGTGTCTAGTAGACATAGCTATACTCACTGGCCTGGAATCCCCCATACCAAAAATTTGTAGTATCTCCATGATATATTTTGATTGTGTAATTAAAATACCAAACTTCATTTGACAAACTTTTAGTCCAACAAAATTTTTTGTTTCACCAAACATAGACATTACAAATTCCTTCTTCATTTTATCAAGAAACTATTTTCATAAAGTTTCTCTTCCTCCAAATATAATATCATCAACAAATATTTTAGATAAAAATAGTTGATTTTTCTTACCATTTTTAACAAATATGCATTACTTTTATGATTTTTTCTTTCAAAACCAATATTAATGAAAGAGTTGTGTAATCTTTCATACAATGCTCTTGGGGCTTGCTTAAATCCATAAATACCTTTGTTTAGTTTACATACCATGTTCTTCTTGTTTATATCTACAAATCCTTCAAGCTATTAAATGTATACTTCTTCCTCTAGTATACCATTTTAAAATGTAGATTTAACATACATTTGATATATCTTAAAGTTTTTGTAGGCCAAATATGCAATTATAGTTTTGATTTTTTCAAGTCTTTCCATTAGAGAAAATGGTTCTCCATAATCAACTCCTTCTTGAGCATGTAACCCTTGTATACTAGTATTGCCTTGTTTCTTATTATTTATCCATTCTTATTGAGCTTGTTCCAAAAAACCCACTTCATCCCAATGACATTTTTTCCTTTAGGTCTTGGAACTAAGGTCCAAGTATTTTTCTTCTCAATCTGGTTAATTTCTTCATTCATTGCCTAGATCCAATCTTCATTTTCTAAAGAATCCTTTATTGACTTGGGCTCAAACTCACAAAGTAAGCATGTATTATCTTTGAGTCTTCTTCTTGTCATAACACTTGATTCAACATCACCAATAATTTATTAAGGTATATGATTTCTTCTCACATATTTTTCTAGTACAGGTAGTTTTGTTCTCTGATCTTCTATAGGTTCATATTGAAATTTAATCTCAAGTTCATTTTCTCTTCCTTTCTTTAGTTCAAGTTTAGGTTCTACATGCTCAAAATTTTCTAGTTAATGGTTGACATTGCCTATTTGAGACTCAACATCTTAATTTTATTGCTTGGCACCCACTATTTTCTCCTCAAAATTTTTTATTTTCATTCCATCATTTTATATCTGATGGGAACTTGCAACTTGACTTGTCTACTCACTTTGAATGCTAGGAGCATCATCATCCACATAGACATGAATGTACTCTAGTCTTTAGGTTCTTCATTACATGACGTGTCACCTTTTTCTACAAACTCATCAACTCTCACATTTTCACTTTCCACAACTTTGTTAGTGTTAGAATTGAAACACTTATAAACTTTTATTTTAGTGGAATAACCAAGGAATATACCTTCATCACTTTTTACATCAAGATTTTCATTCCTAGTATCTTTTAGTATATAGCATCTACTACCATACTATAGTTCAAAAGGTGTACTATTTGTACCTTTCTTCAATTTTACTCTATTCAAGGTATAAACATTAGTACTAACCACTTCTCTCAAATATTTATATGATACATTCTTCTACATCATTAGTGTTCTTGCACAATCCATTATTGATCTTTTTCTTCTTTTAGCTATTCCATTCTAAGGAGGGGTCCTTTGTGTTGACATCTATCTTTTGATTACTTTATCATTGCAAAATATATTGAACTCATGTCAAATTAATTAATTACCTTTGTTAGATCTCAAACACTTTAGACTCTTACTTATTTCTTTTCAACTCTAGCTAAATACCACTTAAGTAAGTAAAAACTATTAGATTTAGTTTTAAGAAATATCACAGTCATAATTCTAGATTATTCATCTAGAAATAGAGTGAAAACTTGATCTCTATAGTAAATTTGAACATCAAGGGGTCCACATAAGTTAGTATCAACCAATTCCAAAATATCATTAGTAGTATATTTTTTTGCTCTCAAAACTATACTTAGTCATCTTTCCCAATTAACATTGTTTACACAAGATTTTCAGGTTTCTTTAGTTTAGGAAACCCTCTTACTTTTTTCATCTTATTGAAATTCACTAAATACTCAAAGTTCACATGACATAATATTTTGTGTCATAACCAAACATATTCTTATTGTGCAAACAAACATGTCTCATTTGATAGGTCTAGATAGAATAAGTTATCTCTTGTCTTCTCACTAGTTCTAATTAGCTTACCATCACCATCATGTATCTTGACCTTTCTATTGTGAAATTTTAACCTTGTAACCTAATTTTTTTGACTTTGAAACACTCAAGAAATTATAAATAATTCCTTAAACCTAGTAAACATTGTCACACATTATCTTGGTAGTCAGTTGAATAGTACCTTTACCTTTTATGACACATGAGATATAATTACCAAATTTAACACATCCATGATTTTATGGACCAATATCTTAATATTCATCTTTATCAATAGTCATATGATTGGAATATCCACTATCAATTATCCATCTATCACTTTTGTTCACATAAGAAATTAAAGCAATTTTTGCATCTTCATCATAATCTTCTTTCATAAAAATATAGATAACTTCATCGTCATTACTCTTAGATTAATTATCATTATTTTCTTCAACAATATAATAAGATTTCTTACCTTTGTCATCATTTCTTCTCTTCTAGTATTTGTCATCTCTTCTTCCTTTCATCCTTATCATCTACGTCAAGACATCTAGCAACAATATGACCAATTTTGTTGCATGAAAAAATAAATGATAGGTAATTTATCTTTTTATTTACCTCTTCCTCTTCCAAAATATTTTGCAATTAGGGATTCCAATTCATCAATCTCATCCTCATGATATATCACTATCAATGTTCACATGGTTTCCTTTATTCTTAATAAGAACTAGTTGTGATTTGAAAGAAGATTCAATAGTAGTAGGTGTATAGTTATCAAAGTTAGACATCTCAAAAGTAGTAAGTCTACAAATTACACCTTCTAAGGTCAAATTTTCACCTAGTGTACATCTCAATTCTTGGATTAAAGAGTCTCTCATGGCATAGATAGGGAGTAGAGTTCTCAATACCTTGTTTTATCATTGTTCCATCTTTGATTTCCCCATTTGCACCTTTAATAGAATAAACAACCTCTTTAACTCTCATTCAATATTGTACTATGTTCTCACCTTATATCATTCTCATGTAATAGAATTTACCTCTTAGGCTTTCTAATTTAGCTCTTAGAAAATTTTCATCACCTCCATATATGATATTCAATTTTTCCTACATCTTCTTTGCACTCTCATAGTCTTTTAGGTCATCAAACTTGACATACCTTAGGGCTGAGGCAATCTCCAATATTTCTTGGTTGTGTTCTAGATTTTGTTTCAATTGTTCAGAAGTTAGAGGAGTATTTTCTTCCTTTACATATTCATTCTCCAAAAAAATAATAGTATCATCATTGATATTGGATATCTAACAATTCATCAAGGTCTTCCATATAGGAAAGTTCTTCTTGTTTATCATGGTTATCTCTCTCTTATTAGTCATGACCTTTAGCTTTAGGTACCTTCAAAATTTTCTCTTTAAGCACTCAAATCTGATAATAATTGTTAGAAATTTTTAGAATAAATGAAAAGGGGGTGAATGAGTACCACTTGAATATAAAAAACACTTCACTCTTTTGCTTATCATGTTGTTTCTTAACCTATATTTGTAAAATTGTCATAAACATAAATTGCATACTGAAAGCACCATCAAATGTAAACACATAAAGCATTCATCATAGTTTTGACACTAGGATTTTATATGGAAACCCAATTTGGGAAATACCACCAACAAAATGTCAATAATTTTCACTCTATCAAACTGAGCTTTTTTAGGAGTGAGCCCTCTTTAACATTGTGAAACACATTGTTAAATGTGAGCTGAAGAGAGGATTTAACATCCTATTAAGAGTGTCCTTGTAAGAGGACTTTGATTATTGATGTAGAGCTCTCTCTTAAATATGAAACTATGGTCTAGCATGGCCTTAATTTTCTTCAATTACCCAAAAATGGAGTCACAAGAGAGATCTGCACCTTTGAAAAAAACTTACTAAAAAACATAGCCTAGGCATTAAAATAGCACAATTAGATCTAAAACCACAAAACCTCTAAATAATAGGTTTATGCTTAAAATGAGAACCTATGAGTTTATAAGGGTATGGAAAGGTTACTTAACTTTATACAAACTCAAACTGGTGGGTTTGGTTAGCCTATCTTACTCCTAAAGATCATAGATAGAAAATTTGCCTTTTGGGCCTTATTGTTAGGTTTTATGAAGGAAGACCAAAATCAATGATTGACCAAGTTAAGCCAAAAAAAGAGAAACATTTAGGGATCTATTAAGATATAATTATCGACCATCAGATGAGTTTCATCCATCCCCCAAGTGCTTGTAGCAGTTCAACACCTATTGTCCTACACCAAACACATAAAAATGTTTGCCCTAGGGCTTACTAGAAAAATTGGTTTCCTTGCTTTCAATACCCCATCCTTGACAAACCTTATTATCATTTTACCAAGTGGCATGTGGTTTCCACAGTGGGAATGCAAGTTAGGCCATTGTTACTAAAAATGGTCACCAAATGGATAGTTTTGATGCACTCAAAAAATAAGTTTAGATAACTTTAGTTACAGAGAACTTCAAACCCTAAAGACCAATTAAATTCTTCTTCTAAGATGTTTAGGATTCTATATTAATCATTCATTTACATGTTCCAATCCATACTAGTCTATACACTATTGAAATGCATTAATTTAGAAGAAAAGATGGGATCTTTTGATTGATTCAAATGATGAAATTATATATTCTATGTGTCATGTATTCCACCCACTTGAAAGGGATATTTTAATACCTGTCCCAAATAATCCAACCAATTCTCAAAGGTTTTGACCATTGGGAATGATTAGATGAAAGTTTGGTAAGTATGACAAAAAACTATCAACCTTGTTGAGCAGTTATTATTAGTGAAGTCTACTTGGTCATTGAAGATAATTCCTTGTATGTACTAATTATTTTAGTGTTAGTCAATTCTATAAATTCCCAAGCACTTCCAAGCTCCTAGTGCATGTTGAGCTCCAAGACCATGTTGAGCTTCAAGACCATGATGAGTTGGATCAGTTAAGAAAGGATTCCCTATGTTAGCCAAGTACATAGTTTTAAGAAGCCTAAGAACACACTTATCCTATCCTAGGAATAAGTTGTGCCTGATTACCATAGTAAAAATCTTGTGTTTTATAAAACACCAATGGTGACTAGGCCTTACAAGTAGGCTTGATTTATTAGATAACTATTTGTACCTATTACAAATGTCTCTTAGGCACAAATGACCTTGAGTAGAGCTCATAAAGAGTTAGAAATGATGGATAATCTAGAGAGTGAAGGGTTAGGTGCTCCTAAACCATAATCCCTTTCTTGGAAAACTCAAGTCCCACTTGAGGATAGTTGTCGGGCATAGTGCCATGCTTGGAAATGCATTACTCACTCATTCACATAGCATCTATGTCTAGAATACCCTTCCACTTGACCAACTAGTCAAAGTAGGTCTTCTTACTTGTCTTCTTAACCACCTTATATTCCAAAATATTCTCCAACTAAAGTGGTTGTCTAGGTGGTTGATATTTGATCCATTTTGCATGTCCATCAACATATTGCATTATATCATTAGTACCTACACCACCTTTAAAAAGGGTGAGATTAGAAACATTAAAGATAGGAGAAATTGATATGGTAGGAGGCAATGAAATTTCATATGTATTTTCTCAAAATTTGGGTAATATATTATATGGTTCAATTTTCCTCATCTACAATTTTGTTTGTTCCCTTGGTATTTTTTCTTTGTTCAGATAAGCCCATACTTGATCTCCTTCTTTGAATGAAACATGTCACTTTTTCTTGTTTGCCTATTGTTTTTATTTTGAACTGTTTTGATTTAGAGTATCTCTTACCTAATCATAAATTTTTTTGATCCATGCTAGGATTTCTTCACATTGTGCACTATTTTTTAACTCATTTGGTAAGTCTCTCAATTCTATAACTCCTCTAGGATGGGATCCATAGTTTACTTGAAATGGTATCTTCCCTATTGACCTATTGACTAAGTCATTGAAAGTAATTTTTTCTTGAGGGAGGATTACATCCCAAGTCTTCTCATGTTTCTTTGTTAGACACCTTAAAAGGTTTCCTAATGATCTATTGACTACTTTAGTTTGCCCATCTATTTGTGGATGGTAGGAAAAGCTAAAGGATAGATTTGTGCCCGAGTTTTTCCATAAGGTCCTCCAAAAGTGACCTTAGAATTTCACATCTCTTTATGAGATAATGGATGATGGTAGTCCATGAATCCTGACTAATTCTTTGAAAAATAATTTAGTAATGTGTGAAGCATCATTAGAGCTCTTGCAAGGAAAAAAATGAGCCATTTTACTAAATCTATCTACAATAATAATAATTATATAAAAACCTTGTTTTGTCATTGGAAGACCTAAGACAAAATCCATGCTCAAATTGTTCCATGGCTTGGTTGGAATAGGTAAGGTTTGATAAAGACCTTGATTTTTCCTTACTCCCTTTTCTCTTTGGCATATTGTGCAAGTCTCAACAAAATTTCTAACATTAGTATGTAACTTGGGCCAATGATAGTTTTTTATTAGGAGTTCTATAGTCTTATCAATTCCAAAGTGACCTCCTAATGTACCACAATGCTTCTCTTTGATCATGTTTTCCCTCATCGAGCATCTAGGAATGCAAAGTTGTCCTCCTCTGAATGATAGACCACTCTACAACAAAATTTTAGAATATATTGTGTTATATGCATCAGATATAGTGTTATATTGTGTTTTATATGTTTTAATTTAGTTTTTTTCACATTTTTATAGTTTTGGTTTACTCTTCCAAGGTGAACCTCTATTGTAATTAAATGCTTGACTAGCCAACTTCTGGTTTAGTTGGCTATATAGAGAGCTTGTGTTGATGTAGAAATAATTAGTATAGATAATTATGGGATTATTGTGGATCATTATTTAGAGGATTCAAAATCATCAATATATGAGTAGCTAAGTTAGAAAATTTGGAGAAGAGCTAGTGGCTATGATTTAGAAATAAGGAGGTTTCTTGGTAGCTTGCAAGAAAAAGTTGAGATCTTGGAGGTTTCTAGTAGTTTTTTGTTCTATCATAACCAATAAGGCCTTAAAACTCAACATATTGGCTATAATTATTTATTCTATTAATTAAGAGTTTTGAATTTGGAATCAAATCTTGTGTTATTGTTTATATTCCATTGTGTGGTTGTTCATTGTGGGTTAGGACATCTCCTTCGGGGATTCTCCTACCTTGCACTTATGCAAGATAATCAAGCTTGGATTTTGGTGGAGTTATTATTTTCATGGATAGGGATGTGTTGGAGAAACATTGGGGAACCTTTCATCATGAGTGCATAGAGATTGGAGTTATCACGTTGAAGTTAGAACCATTTTACCTTGTTGGAGATGTATTTTCTAGTTTCTACATGCCTCTTGTAGACTATGTATCTAATTATCCTTAATGAATGAGAGAATTTTAAGTTCAAGGATTGAAGATTTCATAGAGTAATACTTTCTAGCAAAGTTGAAAGTCCTAACTCATTATGAGTTGGGAGATATGACCATTCTTCTAGGGTATCAATTTCTGTCAATTATCACATTAGGTTTATGTGTGTGATTTTTGTGGTGAATGTGCAATTATCCTTAATCAATCAGCCTTTTTTCAATTAAGGTTTTGTATAGGAGATAAATTAATATATTTAATTAATTTCAAAAGTCATTATTCAATCAGAGTTATGAGATATCATTATTTTTCTTGGGTATCAAATTTTGGCCAATTTTCATAGAAACATGTGGAGTTTTCATCTTGCATGATTTTGTAACATGAAATGGGATCTTGTTGAGAAAGTGACATGTTATTGGGTCATGTGTGGGACCAAATATAAGTATTCATTTTTTTTTTACATGATTGTTATAGTTTTGGTTTACTCTTCCAAGGTGGACTGATAATGTAATTAATTGCTTAACTAGTTGACTTGTGTATTAGTTGGCTATTTAAGGAGGGCTTGGGTAGTGTCCTAAGAAATTAGAAAGAAGAAAGAGAAGGAGATTTAGTTTAGTGTGGGATGTGGAGAGAAAATATTTGAGTTGGAATCTAGAATGGGAATTTTTAAGAAGAGCTAATGGCTATGGCTTAGAAACAATGAGGTTGCTTGGTGCCTTGTGAGCACAAGTTGAGATCTTGGAGGTCTCTACGAGATTGTTGTTATGTTATATATTTGGGCTAGCTAGGATTTGAGTTGGATCTTAAGGTATCTTACTAAACCATTTTAATTTCTTTTGTATTTGGACATAATTGGGAAGGCCTTACAACCTGGCACATTGACTATAATTAGTTATTTTATGAATAAAGACTTTTGAATTTGGTATTAGATCTTGTGTTATTCTTTATATTCTTCTGTGTGGTTATTTTTTGGGGTTATGACATCTAATTTAGGGATTCTCCCTCCTTGCACTACATCATGTGGTATTAGAGAAAGCATTAATCTGGTTTGTTGATCTTGTTACAACAAAGGTTTGATCTAGATGGTTGGTTAATCTTATTAGAGCATAGTTGTTCTTGAGCATGTTGATAGATCACCAAAGTTTAGGTAATTTTCACTAAAACCTTGGTATGAGAGGAGTTGATTTGAGAAGATATTGATCTTGTGCTAGATTTTTCTTTCTAGAGTCCTCTTTTGTGAGGTGGTAGATTATAGTTTTGACTTGTAATTGCAGACAACTTAGAGATGGATCAATAGATGTAAAGATGGAAGATTGATCTTGTGGGAGCATGATCGATGAGAGTTTATGGATTGTAGATCCTTGTTCCTAGACTTTTGATCTAGTTCCTAATTTTTTGTGTGAGGTGGTAGGTTATGATCCAACTTGCAAATAATTTGACATTGTCACAAAGAGCATGGGAAGGATTTCTTGTAGAGGGTTTTTGAAAATCTTGGAGGATAGTTCCAAGAGGATTGAACCTTGAGATTATTGTCAATATCTATAATATGGTGGAGAGACAAATTAATGAGACAATAGCTTGGGTAGATTTTGTTGAAGATGCTACATTTTTCTGAAAGAGTTGAGAAAAAAAGGAAGGAAGTTGTATACTACTGGAGTTGGAGTTTACTAATCTAGAAGAGAGTTGTCTAGCCAATTAGAAGACTTGTTCTAGAGAGAAGATGGTATAACAAGGTCAAGGTGGAAGAGGTTAGTTTTATTAATTAGCTTGTTGAGTTTGATACAAAACCTATAGAGCAACTAGAGGTTGTTATTGAGGATATTCCTAACCTTGTTGATGCTAGGATGGATATTAATTTTCATGATCAGGTGATTGAGTCTGACATGGAAATTACAGAGCACTTGGTCATGGATAATCAAGTTATTTTTGGTGATGAGTTACATGTTGCAGAGCATCTTATTGTGAGCAATCAGATTGCTAAGATTTCTCATTATGAGAATTTATACATCGATGACAATTTTCATAGGGTTGTTGATATGGATCTAAATTCATATATCACATCTAATTTGATTAAGGATATGGATGTTGCTGGTGTGGATTCACTAGATGCTAATTTGGTTCTGGATCTACATGATACTTTGGGTTTTTATGTTCCTGACTTGCATGTAGTTGATATGGATAAGGATTTACATGTTGTTGTTATTGGGTATTTGAACTTACATGTTTCTAACTTTTTTTTGGAGTTACATGATGTTTCTTACACGGAGAATGTTTTTTGAGGATATTGTTGTTGCTAGTTATGATCAATTGCAGAGATTATTGGTGAAGCCTTATGTTCAATTTGTTCTTTGGAGTGAGCATGCTGATTGGATTGCTGAGATTTAGTTGATTCTAATGTTTTAGTGGATGAAGCATAGATGGTTGATTTTAATTTTTTTCTATTGACTTTAATGGAGTGGAAACCTTTGGTAAAGATGAAGTTGGTCCTAGATCTTTCTTTGGGCATTGAAGTCTGGGACATACTTTTCTATTTAATTGGGGAGTTTGATGTAGAAGCATTGAGCTTGGATTTTGGTGGAGATATGCTTTTCATGGTCATGATTCTTTTAGAGACACATTTGGGAACCTTTCCTCATGAGTGCATAGATATTGGAGTTATCATGTTGAAGTTAGAACCATTTTACCTTGCTACTAGAGTTGTATTTTTGGGTTTCTACATTTTTTGTCGCAGGCTATGTATATAATTATCCTTAATAAATGATAGTATTTTCCTTTCTAAGATTGAAGAGGAACTAGATTACTACCTTTTATCAAAGGCAAAAATCCTAATCCATTATGAGGTGGAAGATATGACCATTCTCTTGGGTTATCGATTTTTATTAGTTTTCATGTCAAGTTTTTGTGCATGACATTCATGATGAATGCATAGCTATCCTTAATGAATTATCCTTTGTGTATTTAAGGGGTTATAGGAGACCTACATTAGTACCCTTAGTTAATAGAAATAGTCTTTTCTCAATCAAAGTTATGATATGTCATGATTTTTCTTGGGTATCAATTTTCAGCCAATTTTCATGGAAACATGTGAAGTTTTTGTCTTCTATAGTTTAATAAGATTAAATGGTATATTTTTAAGAGAGGGACATGTTATTGGGTCATTTTTGGATCTAACTATAGTTTTTCATTTATTTTTGTTCATGTTTGGTATAGGTTTGGTTTACTCTTCCAAGGTAGACCTATGATGTAATTAATTGCTTGACTAGCCAACTTGTAGCTTAGCTGGCTATTTAAGGAGGGCTTGGGTAGTGTCTTAAGGAATTAGAGAGAAGAAGAAGAAGTCAATTTAGTTTATTGTGGGAGCTAGAAAGAAAATATTTGAGTTGGAATCTATAATGGGAGTTTGTGAGAAGAGCTAGTGGCTATGGTTTATAAAAAAGGAGGTTGCTTGGCGGCTTGTGAGCACAAGTTGAGATCTTGGAGGTTTCTACTAAAATGTTGATATGTTATAGATCTAGGCTACCTAAGATTTGAGTTGGATCTTGAAGGATCTTATTGAACTATTGTAATTTCTTTATATAAATTGGCAATAATTAGGAAGGCCTTAGAGCCCAACACGTTAACTGTAATAAGTTATTTTATGAATAAAGAGTTTTGAATTTGGTACTAGATCTTGTGTTATTATTTATATTATGTTGTGTGGTTATTTGTTATGGGTTAATACATCTCCTTTGGGGATTCTCGTACCTTGCACTGCATCATGATGATAGTTATGCTAGTTTCACCTTACGATTTATAGAGTTTTATCAATTCCAAAGTGACCTCCTAATGTACCACAATGCTTCTCTCTGATCATGCTTTCCCTCATAGAGACCCTAGAAATGTATAGTTGTTCTCCTTTCAATGGCAGAACATTTTGTAACAAATATTCAAAATATATTATGTTTTATGCATCAGATAATATAGAACAAATCTTATGAATTTTTCCAAAGTCTAGATCATATTTGTATAACTTTTTAAGGGCATCAATTCCCATGCTTTACACTTGGACTCCTTCCACTAAGGTGACTCTCTTGCTGACAGCATATGCTACCTTTTTTGTAGTTCCCTTTTGTGTTTGATTGAAAATGTGAAGGCTTGGAGCTGTTCAACCCATTTCATGTGTTTGCACTCAACTTTTCTTGGCTATTTAGGAAGGTTCGTGCATGATTGTCTGTATAGACCATGAATTCCTTAGGAAGAAAGTAATGTGTCCATTTATATAAAGCTCAAACCATAGTATATAGTTCTAGGTCATATGTACTATATTTCTTCTTGACATCATCTATTTTTTCAAAGAATGAAGTCACTATTCTTCCCCCATGACTGAGAATTGCTCCTTTGGCAAGGTTGCTTACATTGGTTTCTACTATGAATAGTTTTTTGAAGGTATGTAGTACCAAAATTGGATATTGTGCTTCATTTTCTTGAGTTTTCCATTGAAAACTTCTCTTCTTGCCTCCCTTAATTGTATCTAAAAGAAGTGCAGACATGTGACTAATTTTTTTGATAAATTTACTATAAATGTTGGTAATCAATGGAAACTTATGACTTTTGCTACTATTTAAGGTGTTCGATAGTCAAGAATAGCCTCAAAATTTTCAAGATCCATCTTCAAGGTACTCTTCAAGATGAAAAATCCCAAGAATATCAATTGTCTGCATGAATGCACACTTTTCAAGGTTGATTTCCAACTTCTTTTAATGTAGCCTCTATAGAAATAGTTCCAAGTGTTTGTTGTGTTCTTCTTTGGTTTTTCTAAAGATCAATATGTCATCAAGATAGACCACTACAAATTTACCTATGAATCCATGAAGGACTTCATTTATCAACACTTTGAGGGTGCTAGGGGCATTTCTTAGACCAAATGGCATGACAAGCCATTCTTATAAACCTTCAATGGTTTTAATTTTTTTTTTCCACTCATCTACTTGCCTAATCCTTATATGATGATAGCCGGATTTAAGTTCTATTTTAGAAAATTAGCAAGCTCCTCTAGGTTAGTCTAAAAGATCTTCAATCCTAGGTATAGGGAACCTATACCTTATGGTTATTATGTTGATTTCCCTAGAGTCTACAAAGTATCCATTTGCCATCCTTTCTAGGGGCTAAAACACTAGGGACTGCACAAGTGCTAAGACTCTTTTAAATTAGTCCTTTTACAAATAGATCAATGATGTGTCTAGATACCTCTACATTCTGATAAAGGGGTTGATACAGGAGCATCCAATGGTGTAAGAGCAATCCTATATCACCCAAAAATATGATTAGTGTTAGTTTATATTTAATTTATTTTCATTCCAAGATACCCATTTGCTTCAAATTAAGATTACAACTCTCATAGTTCAACTATTGGTTTTCAAGGTTAGAGTTTTTGAGCACCTTGGGATATGTACCAATGTAGAAAATAGGTTATTTTGTAATTAAGCTATAATTATAATGATTTAGAGGGTGTAAGTTGGAGTGATGATTATACTAGTGATTTGAAGTACTCCAAAAAAAGAATTAGGTCAAAAGGCTTTACGATTTAAAAGTTATTGTAGTTTTAACTTGCCGAAAGACCCCCTAAGAGCACTTCAATGCCATATTTATGACACCAAACAGCCTCGTATAGGCCCAAAACTTGGGGAACAATAAAATTTGGTGCATAAGGATATAGAGCACTTGGAGAGATTTCTAAAAATGCAACAATTTCATCAATCAGAGTCCCACATCAAAAGTTATGCCTCTCAGAAGCTGGACTACCATTTTTGGATTCTTATAATTTTACACCAACCTTTGACATGTTTTCTAGAACCTTTTATTTTGGAAGTGGATGAAAAATGGCATATTCTAAAATTTATTCCTAACCATAAGCCTAACTTGGCTTACTTAAGGACATTTATGGCATTGTAAAGGTAGTTTTTGGTGGAGTTCAAGAGAAGGTACTAGAGGAGGGTTTTTCTCTAGGACCAAACAACATTATAAGCCCATAGGGAATGTCTTTGGTATATTTTCATTATACTGAATGTTATAGAAGATTGGTTATGATAATAATATCATCCTTTTTCTATTGTGTTCATTTTTTCTTGGGTTGTCTCCTTATCAAGTGGTATCAGAGCTGGTTTTCTTGAGTGTGTAGACAGAGTGCCAAGTGTGAGGTAGTTTGCACCTAGACTATGTGGTTGTGGGTTTTGATACAAGAAGAAGCCCCCATAAAGGGAGCATGGTGGAAGGTCTATAGTTGTTACTCCTAAGGATAGAGCCCTCTAGAGACAATTCTAGGCACTATGGGACAAGATCCATAGAGGGATGTGTTGGCTTGGTTTTTCACCCTTTATGATAATTTGTTTCTACAGTGAAAAACCCTAGGGTTCTAATTTGATTTTTTAAATTAATTGTTAAAACCCTAGTTGAATTTCCTAAAGTTATTATAAACCATTTTTTGTGTACCCTAATCCTCAAAAGTAATTAAGTATAATTTGCAAATAAAATGCATGGGACATGCTTATCTTAAGTATTATTTTCTCTAGTGTTACTTTATTATTTCCCACAAATTAAACCTTTTATTTATTAAGCTTACCCTAACCATGGTTATCTTTATTAACAATTTTATAAAGCACTTTAACTATGATAGTTTGTTTTGATCAGTCATCGATCTTTAGAAGATTGACAGTTAGCGCATGTTTGCAATGAGAAAATGCATAGTTTTTAAGTGAAGTAGGCAAGCACCTTTGCACCATGTAGCCTTTGCTAATAGTGAGTCTCAAATGCACAACAAAGAGTAAGGGCTTTACAGTACTTTTTCAAACCTTTTTTAGAGTCTTTGTAGAATTTTTAGTGCATGTTTAATTTTTTAGCAATATCATTGGTTAAAACAATGTAGTGGGGTTCCCTTTTGACATCACATCATTTGGCCATCGACCATTGCATGATTGATGATCAACACTTCACTACTTCATGAAGATGCAAGGAATTTAACTAAAGAAGTTAAGTGCCTCATTGGCATGTGGCATATGATGATTTCATGGAAGTAGTCTCTAAAAGGTATGACATAGTTTGTGCTATTCGCATATTGTCAGACATGATGATGCAAACGAGAAGCATTTTATTGGTTCATTTGATTGACTAGGTCTCAAAAGGATGCATTTTTATTACACTATTGATCTTGGTAAGATCAATGGGAGACACTTACTCACATTATGAAAATGAGTGAACTTTAAGAAAAGTGGAGAAGCACTTGTACACCATGTGACATAGTGGGACCAGTTTCTAAAAGGGTTTCCAAGTCATGCCAGGTTAGAAAAAGGTAATAAAATGGAGCATAGCAATTGGTTAATTGTGAGGTGTGTCTACCATGCTGTAGATGAGTTTGCTAGTGGGACCAAATTCTTAATGCATCTACTTGTAAAGTATGGAAATTTTCCATGACCATCAATCTTTAGGAGATTGACGATTAGCACATTACAACATCACAAAAGTTTTCAAGCTTTAAGAAAAGTGGGGAAGTGCCTGCTTGAAAAGTGGCAAGGATTTCAAACTTTAAAGAAACTTTTTATTTTTAAATAAATTAGTTTGATGTTGTGTGATCAATAGATGAAATTTAAACTTGAGGCATGGCACAAAAATTAATGGTTAAAGATATTAATATTGTGTAGGTCCATTTCATGCGACCTTAATGTTATGGTATAACTTAAAAATTCACCATTATTGAGCCACACAATTGAAAATTTACTAAAGTTCAAGGGTTTCCAAAGTTAGGGCATGAGATTTTGTGAGGTTTTTCGCAATTTGAAAAGTAATTCATAGAGAAAAAAGTAGAAATCAGTCAATAGGTGGTCTATAACTCTTGAAAAGTTGAAAATTTATAATTATGCTAAGCTAAATTGAAGATGCCTCCCTAAAATGAATTTTTTGGCATGATAGATTACCTAAAAAGATAAATTCATGATGATTTTCTTGAAAAATGCCGCTATCTATGAATGAATTAGCAAAAGGTAGAGAACTCATCTCTAAAAACCCAAGGTTGGTAATAGGTGAGGGTTTCTATTATAGGGCCAATTGGGAAAGAGGAGCACAAGTTTCTGTGGGGGGTATGGAATTGTTCTAAAATTAGTTTTTAGAACATAATTTGGACACCCTATTGAGCAATGTATGGGAGTTTGACATTGGAAAATTTGTTGTTCCTAGGGTATTCTTTGATAGTGACTTGTTAATTGACATGGCAAAGAAATATGAATCCATTACTAGAATTGTAAAAAACCATATAGGAGACAACCTCTTCAGGGTTTCACCTATCTTTATTAGTGAAGTATTTAAGCTCAACCCCAATTTGGAAGTCCATGAAAAAATTGACATGGAGGAATTCCAATCAAGGTATAATGCATAGAAGGTATACTTGAGAGCAAGACCATTGCAACAACATATTGTTAAAATTGGGCCACTTCATTTGGTTACGCCAAATACCCTAGAGCTTTTGATGAAAAAGTACTTGAATCCTAGGGCACAGGCCCTATATTTTACTCCTTGCAAAATATATGGAATGAGCAAGTAGGATAATGTTTAAGGCTTAATTGTTATTATCATAGCTTAAACCCTACAGTTTGGAATGAGCTCAATTCTTGATTTTACCACATACCTAGCTGAAGAAATGCATAATGGTTTGAGTGGAATATCTCAAGGTAAGGTGAATAGGCCTTTTTGTTGGTATTCTTTTTTGATTTAAATATGTCTTTATAAGGGAGTAACATTCTTCTCCAAAGAAATGAAGTTAGAATTGGAGAGAGATGGAGAGAAGCTCCCAGTTTAGTTATGGAGTGCTAACATGACATGGGATGTCTTAGATGCCAGTTATGTTATATTTGATATATAATTTTCTTAAAGGCTCAGATTTATTTTGAAACAAGATAGTCCTAGAATCCCACAGCCTTTGTTGGAACTGATAATGCCCAAGGACTATGCTAAGGGGTTGTTGGTTAGTCATAATTGGGGGTATATAATCCCATACCCTATTTCCATTGTGATAAGAGATTATGGCTTGTTGGGAAAACCCCATGTACTACCTTTTCATGTGCCTTTGAAGATAGGAATTATAGAGTTACTATGGTAGATTGGATCAATTGAGGAAAGGGATATACTGGGAAAAGGTAAAGGCACATTCTTCCCTCTTGTTACTATTATAAAATATTTTTCTTTTGTTAAAAAAGGATGGAGAAATTTGTGCTTTTTTTGGATAAATATCAAATGGCCCAATCCCATCATCGATACATTGACCTAGAGAGATTTATTGACCTCCTTATGGAGAGAAGTAGAGCTAAGATTCTTGTATAGAGTGTATATTTCTCTGAGGGTTTTATTAGTAATGTATTTTCACTAAAACAACAAGAGGTTAGAAAAGAAAAATGGGTAGTCTTTAGCAAGGTTTTAGAATTTATCAATGCTTTTGAGCCCAATTATAACCCCCTAGCAGATAAGAAATATTGGGGAGCCAAAATGGATGCTCTGATGAAAAATTTCTCTGTAATAATGCAAACCTTGAATGAGAAGAAGGATATCTTAGGAAAAGGATATCTAGATAAATCTGCTAAGGTGGAAAGAAGAATAAATAGTAGAATGATTGTGACTCTAGGCCTATATACACTACAAAGGAGGGATGAATACACTGTGGTTTAGAATATACAACACATTCCCCCTTACAAAAGGCCTAGATTATAGAGTCCACTTGACATAAGTGTCCCTAAAAGACAAAGGTTAGAAAAGGGGTCCTCCTCTCAAGAAAGAGAGTATTCACCATCCTAGACCCCACTCAAAGTAGATGATGAAGTATCTCTGAGAGAGAAGCTAAGGAAAATTGGAGGGGAGGGAGACATAATTATCACCACTAATAATATAAAAAGGGGAGTGCTTAAGGAGCCTCCTATGCCAACCTTTGACCTCACTATTATTGATTAAAAAGGTAAGGATATAGATCCCGTCATTGTACAACAATCTCAAAATTTTATAGATGATGAAAATTTTGATAAATCGAGGGCCTTTGCACAATTTTTGTGGAGGAAAAATATAGGCAATTTTGAGGCAAAGTGTAAAATAATAAAAATAGAACAACCAAAAAAATTGGACTCTGAAATTGAGGAAGACGTAAAAGAAATTTTTTTGGAGGACTTTGCCTAATTAACACCTAAGATGAGGAGATAATTTGTTAGAGAATTGGGAGTTTTGATTCTGCCTGAATGGAACATAGCTAATGCTATGATTTTTGATCCCATGAGAAGGGAGAAATATGTGTAGTAGAAAACTAAAGAAGAAATATTACAAGCACAAAGAGGGGTATAATTCAGCAATGATCACCAAGCTTTGGTGATTCAGTCCATTGAAAAGAGAAATAAGACTAGAATACAAGTAATTTCAAGTGCTAAACATGCTAGTATTCTTACAGTATATAGATCTAATGAAGTGGATAGCAAGGAAGCTACCTAGATGACTAAAGAAGTGGTGGATTTCACCTTAGTGGTTGTGGGGAAAGAAAAGCATAAATTCCTAGAACTCAATGAAAAATTTGGAGAAGTATTAAAAGGCATATGAGGAAAGGGGAAATAGGATACAACTATTGTAGACTCAAATATCCTAGATGGATAAGCAGCTAGGAAAGAAGAAGGTGGGAGAATCAAGCATGCCTCAAGTTACATACCCTCACCCTAATGTTGATCCATTCAAGTCTACCTCAATTGTTTAGTTTCCTAATGCCCCACAAAGAATAAAGTTTTACATTGTAGAGGAATTTGAAGAGGAAAAGAATAAACTATGGGTGTTAGATGTTGAACTAAACAATCGATATGAAGAGAAACTTAGGAAGACAATATTATATTTAATGGATAAGATTGATTGGCCAATATTTCATGACTAGTTAGTAGGAATCATATAAATGTGGAATGAAATAAGGAGGGATGAAGATACACTAAAGCCCATTGTGTAGAAATGGAGTGATAGATATAATGATGTTACTTCTATGTGTATCTCTATCATCACCTTATCATGTGATCAAATAGAGAAAAAATTTGATATAGTAAATGATCTGAAAGAAGTTGATAAAAAAAGGATTTTTGTTCAAAAGAAAATAATGATTTGTCTTTCTAAGTAAATAGTAGAAAAGTTTGATCTCTTTCCCAATGTACTTAAAAAGATTGACAAAATAAAAGAAAAGGAAGAATAGGGAAAGGAATTAGATGATCTATTGCACCATATAATGAATAAGGTCATAAATGAAAAGTGACATGTACTATGGGAAATGACTAATGAAGAATTTGTCAAAGTATAATTATTTTATAATAATATTAGAAAAGATTTTTTTGAAATAGAACAAATAAGAGGCTTTATATTAAAAAAGTAGCAAGAGATCTTAAATTTTGATTGGTGTGATCATACCATTTTCAACAAGTAGAAGGAAGAACATTTGTATTTAGAATAGATGGAAATAGAAGAAAGGGGTGAGAGCTAGAATAAAGATCAAATAGATGACACCTTAGTAATGGAAATAGCAACACAAACCATAACTGCTAGCTTGGAAAACCAAGCTAATGATGTGACAGTGAAGGACTCAAAAGTAATTGTTGCTTTAATAGTTCATGATGATGAAGATGGAGAGCCTCGAGTTAGAGTGAAGATACATGAAAAAAACCTAGATACATCATTAGAAAGCTTGATGGCCACATATTCTGAGGAATCAAAATAATGAAAGAGAAAATCATGGAATTTGTAGCATCTAAAAGTGTAATAGAAAATGGGCCCACTAAAAGAATATTTTGATGTGAAGTTTTTTTTGTTGCAATTTTTTTTGTTTTTTGTGATAGTAAAAAATGTAAATATCTTTTGTATAAAGGATAGCTATTAATTCTCTATGCCTAAAGCTTGATGCATCTCACACTATATAAGTGAGATTCCAAGGCTAGAGAAAAGGTCTAAGTTATTACATATTTTAGTCTTCACTAAACTTGTTTGATCCAAAAAAAAATTATGTATACTTTGTGATATGTTTTCTTTGCAAAATTTATGAGAATACTTTAACTTGGTAGGATTTGGATGTTTTATCTTTAGTTATTCTGAGTCTTGTTCAATTGTATACAATTTTCAAACAAAATTAATACAAAGATGAACTATCTCCACATCTTTTCTTGTCGAATCTTGTGTCCATTATTATTACCTAGTTATTTTGATGTTGTATGAGCAAGGCTTATTCAATTGAATGTAATTATATCAAATTTCATGTTAATTCACTATTGCTTTTAGTTCAATGAATTAAGTAAAAATTTTAGTGAGATTGATAGAATTTCCATGGTAATACGAAAGATGTTTATAAAAATGAGTTTTAATGAGAACTGTTGATGATATTGATTGCAATGCAATCAATTAGATCTAGAGATTGAATGGACTTTGAGTCCCAATGGATGAGGCACTAATCTATTGATTTAGTTTTTAGATGAGAGATCATGAAAAAGCATCAATCCTAAGTTCAAAATCAATTTTACTTTATTGTTTGAAGAAGATCAATGTTGGTCAACACTTGTTTGCATTTAATCTCTGAGTCTTGGCTAGCTACTATTGCTAGAAGTACTTGTAAACCTAAGAAGAATATTGACCAAATCTACTTTAAGGGATGTGTGTTTTGGTAAAGTTTCATGGAAATAACCAAAATTATATAATATTAGATTAAAAATCTTCCATCCATTAGGTATACCCACCTTGGTTTAGCAGAGCCTAAAGAGTAGAAAATCTGTTTGATTTTGTTGAAGTTGGATCCAAAAATAGAACACATGTAATTTTTTATAGGAAGTAGCTGATCCTTAGATTATTTGTGATTTTATTGTCTTGGTATTGCGTATTTTGTTGCTTGATAGGTGAAAAACACCAACAAAATGGCAACATTACTAGGGAGTTTCTCAACACATGCTTGTGTATAAGAAGTATTGTAGTTTCTTTGGTCTTAGTGTATACATGTTTGTCAGATCTTTTTAGTACTGCTCATGGTTATAGTGGACTTGCTTAGTGAAAAACCTTGAGAATTTAAAAAGAAAGAGAAAAAAAACCCCAAGTACCATGGACTTACACTGACGTATACAACACTTTTGAAATGTCTTATCTGTTAATCAAGAGTTGTAGTCATATGCTTTATGTGATTAGTTCCTCCATGCTTCAAGTTATTTCATATTTTCTTATGTCTTACCCTTGAAGTCAAAAGCTATTTTACTGTTTTTTTTTTTTCCAGAATGGGGTGGTGACTTAGTCAAGGTTTTGAAGCTAGTGCTGACTATAAGTAATCCCTTTTAATGGCTGATAAAAGGAAAAATACAAGAGCTTACACAAGGGCCAATCCTAGAATATCATTATACATTGATCTACCCAAGGGTGTAAGCAAGAATCAAAGAAAAAATAAAGTAGATCCTGTTGGGACTGAAAATTGCATGGTCCATTTTCAGTCACAATTTCAAAATTTTGAAAAAATGATGCCTTTAAACGCTTTTAAAAGTGCATTTGTACCCAGCTATTCATTTGAGCCTCATAAGGTGTCTAATGTTTCTAACACCCTACATTTAGCCTGCCTAAGTGTTCCATGAAGTTAAAACATCATTCTGAGGTGTTTGGCGAAGTCCTATTTTGAGCAATGTTTAATTTGCATTCTACCCTAAATGTCAAACAACGACATGAGGCCTTGTTTGTGATTGAATATCTCACACCCAAAAATGTATTGTGATTCACCACTTTGAGATTGTCTAGTGTTCATACCTAAGAACCTATTTTTTAGATTTTGAGTCATTTCAAGTTCGTTTGATTAGGTTTTGAATCCATTAAAGTTGGCCATTTAATGTTTTCATGCTGATGCACATTGTTCATTTTTCTCAAAAGCCCTGTTTGACATGCTATAACTTTTGACTATTTGACCAAAATTCTAAAATTAATTTTGTGTTGCATTTTAGATGTCAAAGAATTCCTATGTTTCAATTTTTAAGTCTTGATGAATCCATTTGGTTAGTTTTTGAACGTGATTCTAAACGCAATCTATAACTTGTTAACTAGTGTTAGCATTTGTAGATTTGTCAGAACCCCTGTTCATGGTGTCATAACTTGAGATCCATGATTGGAAAGGTCGAATGGATTGTACCCCCATATTCTCCTCTAAAAATACTCCAAGTGTGTCAATTTTCAAGTCATGACGAGTCCATTTACACACTTTTTCAAGTCAATTCCGTTTCCAAAAATTGCTTTTCTGTCATCCTTTCCAGTCAGTAAATCCAAGTAGCCTACTTTGAATGCTTGCCTTTTGCATCTAGTTATTTTTCATGAGCCAAAATCACATATCCATAATGTCCTCATGACAAAGAACCAATACCCCAATTTTCTTCTCTGCAAGTGTCAATTAACCCAGTTTTCCAAGCCAAATCTAAATCCAATTTATGGATTTCTGACGTGTTTTCTTGTAGGTAAATCTGAGAAGGTAACTTTGATAGTCAATATCTTTTTACTATGAATTCATCATAAGACAAGATTTAACAGGGTAAAAGGGTACAGAGCAAAGAATTAGTGTGCCAAGTTTCAGGACTTGATCAGAGGTTTGAGTCAGTTTTCAAAGGCAGTCAACGGACCTCCTAACACCAAATTTGACTAGTTGCAAAAATTGATAAAATGAGTTTTAATTGAGGGTTCAATGATCGAACTTGATTTTTTAAATCAGTCCAAGATGTTCTAAAGATCAGTTTGAAGGCTCAGTTGTCTGGGATTGAAATTTTTCTTTTTAGCTAGACCCATTTTGGGGCCTGACTATTTCTGTCAGATTGATAAGATGCCAGGGTCAAGAGGGAAATGGAAATGAAGGTTTTGGAATCCAAATTTGAGAAGAAAAATGAATAGGAATGGAAACTTCCCATCCAAATCATGTCGCTAACAAGTGTACTCCTTACACATAGTGTGGGACTTCAGCATAAATTATGTTCATTTTTATATGTTTATTGATTAAAAGGTTGGTTTTTCTCAATAACAGGGGCAATTGAAGATGTGAATGCAATATCTACAGGGAATTTTGTAAGCTTGTTTAATCAAGCTTTGGTGGATTTTGATTCAACCAACTATGAATGTGAAGGAGGCTCTATGGATTATACATTTGAGTGGGTCATTAAAAATCAAGGCCATTGAGCAGTTGGACATAGTTAATGTAGGTGTCATTTCTTATTAAGCTTTATAAAACAAGCCACTTGAAGACAACCAAATGGTAGGAAGAGAGAGACAATAAGCTCCATAATAGAGATGCCTCCCCAATCTGGAGAACCCGTAGATAGGAGGTAATCCATAGAGTAGACTCGTGAGGTCAAAAAGAGGAATCAAAATTTAGAAGCTCACACATTGAGTAAATGAGCATACCAGTTAAAAGATGAAGTACACATGCATCATAGGCAGGCATGTCGAGAGTTCAAAGTCATCCCTTGGAAAGAAGCTGATTCAAAGGAGTAGGCTGAACCAATACATTGAAAAAGAGAGAGAAGTGCCACAGTTTCAAGAAAAAGGAGGTAGACAAATGCAGGCAACCATCCACATCTTATAAATAGAAGCCTCCATGAGTAAAGAGTTTGAAGGGAGCTCATGTAAGCCCAACAATAGAGAAAGAAGTTCCACAATGTGCTGGAATGAAGCTCCCATGCTAAAGTCAGAGCATCTAATGGCATTTCATATCACAACATAAGTGAAAAGATTGCAGTTTTGAATGATGGCTGAGGCCATGATTTTTGAAAGAATAAGAAAGAGGCACAATAGGGGGAATCCATAGAAAATTAGAGTGTGGATTGCATTTTATTCTAAAATTCATGGACCATGTTTTAATGAGACGTCATCCACTCCCAGCAGTAGCAAATGAGATGCAGAGGAGGTAGAGGGTTAGCAAGCTCATAGGGGCATCACCAATCAAAGAACATCATCAGTGCATCACAGGCAGTGCATAATAATAGAGGAAGCCACATTCATAGAAGCACTCATGCTTTAAAAAGATAAAGAACCTATTTAAATAAAAGAAAGCCAATAGTCATTGAAGGAAGCTCCAAACAAGCAGAGGAAGACAAAGAAAGGTGTCAACTGAAACAAAGACTCATGCATATAGTTAGGAGTGGGAGTTTTTGACAACAAAGAAAGCACTCATGCCATGATGAAGGGAATCACCATTCAAATTAAAGCTGTTGTAAATGAATAGCATAGTCAAACAGAAAAAGGGAAATGATACAAACATTTATCCCACATTCACAAAACAAATAGGACTTTAGGTTTTTAAATAGAAAAGTGCTCAACACATAGAATGTCTTAAAGAATGAGCCTTTTGAAGGAAAAGCTTGAGTGTGGGGCCCCCGTGGCTAAGCTTGTTCATGGATGACAACAACTAGTGCGAGAAAAAACTAAATTTTAACCAACACTACAAAGACGTTAATGTGGTGAGAAGCGCCTGGATTGTGCCACATGTCCCGATCATGTGGTGGGCGCTTCCTCGCAAAAATAAGTTTCTCATGAGTTAAATAATGTGGGAATGCCCCTGATCAACATGTGGCGGTAAGTCTCACATGTGATGAAGTAGCATTACAGAGCAGTTCAGGTAGGGATCAAACAGATTGTGACATGTGTCACAATTTGATGGTGGGTGCATGCCTGCAAAACAGAGATGCAAGGAAGATAAAAAAATGCGAGAATGTAGATTTTTGATGCGTGGCATGGGTCCCATGGTGCTGATGTGGCAAATGATGTAGAGGGCTCAAAGAATCATGAACTAACATGTGGCACCTGGTCAAAGTTAGTTGACCCTAGATTGGAAGGATAAGGAAAGATTGAGAGTAATAAAAAATAGTAATATTTTATTATTTCCAAAAAAGCATGAGGTCATGTCATTTTAAATTTAAAAGGTTTTAATGCTAAAGTTAAACTTTAGAACTTTTAAATTTTTTGAAATTTAGAATGTCAATGAAGCAAACCTAACTTTTATAGCCAGAGGACATTTTTCAAATGGAGATTCTAGGTGTTTCTGAAAGGCAAAGTATGCCTTATCATATACCACCAAAATTTTGAGAATCTAAATTTTTTGATTCTGGGGTTTGTTTCTGCATAGGATTTCATCAGTCCATGATATAGGTCAATTTGTGATTCTAGGGGCATTGGTAACAGAAAGGGCAGATTTGAGTATTGAGCATGTTAATTAGTTACAGGGCAATTTTGAAGGCTTGGTAAAGCCTGATTGTGGAGAAAACAAGCATAAAAGGTTACATTGCATTCTGAAAGCCACATTATAACTGATTTTTACTTTTATGCTGAATTCATTTTAACTCCAGAATCAGTTACATCCTTTCATGATTATGTTTTGAGATATTTTATGCCTTTGAGAGCCAGAATCATGGGATTTGATTTTTAGTTGAAGAGACAAGTTGTTCAGTTGCAAAAGATTGAATTTTAAGTGGACACTTGTCGATTATAGATTCAATCTAAGAATTCATCTTCATCATATATTTTTCTTTCTTTCTTCCATTATAGGGGTTCAAGTTTTTTTTTACTGTGAGACCATTGTGGGTTGGAAATCTTTAGTCCTTCTGGGAGACCACTGTGTTGGATCTAGATCTATGATTCCACCTTCATTCTTCAGCATTTTTCTCTCATGTGAATAGCAAGTGTAAAGATAATATAGATAGTTCTGAGATGTTAGGTTGTTTCATGTTTTGATTTCATGAATTTGGTTATGTATATTTTCAAAGAAAATGAATACATATGAGCAATAATTTCACTAGTTTCATTCTATTTCTTGTCTCCTATCTTAGCAATCTGTAAGTCTTATGTGGTCTTGGAACAAAGATCTAAGATCCATTTGCATCCTCTTCAGGTTGTATGTTTGATGTATTTTTTTGTTGGACCAAAGGGCCAAGTAAATTGTAATGCCCCGCTCGGAGATCCTTGGAAACAAGGATTCAAATCAAGCCAAGATATATTTTTTTTACAAGTATGAATGCACATGAAAACATCATACAGGGATCACAACGATCGCAATGGAAGACTTCACCACCATCCTGACAACCAATGAATCTCCAAACGCCACTACCAAACTGACACACAAAACCAAAGCCAACAACAACAACGCACATGATGAGGGCACAAGAAACAACCACTCATCAACAAAACACCAAGCTGGGGTAAAATGCAGAATCCCAAAATTTGGCTAAGCCTGAAATCATGAAGCCCTAAAAATTGGCTAAGTCTAGATTTCTGAAGCCCTAAAATTTCCTAAAATCCATAACTTATCTCTAAGAGGTCTAAAACCTATCTCAAATGATTTGTTGCATATATTAAAATATATCTTAAGTATAAGGAATTAAATATACGTCAACTTATACTTAAACAATATATTTTAAACCCCTAGGAAATCTATTTTCAACTATGAAGGTGTAAAAACCAAAAGGGTGTCCAAAACCAACTTCCAAACTTTCATCTGACAAGCCTAGATAGCTCTTGTTTCTTGCGGGAGAAAGAAAATTGGTCTCAAGTTTCGCGCAAGATCTTTCACCACTTTGCGCGAGAAAGTGTGCACTTCGCGCGAGGACTACTGAGCTTCACGCGAGGATTCACATTCTCGTGTGAGGATTCCTTATGTGCTGCGCAAAGATTTACATTCTTGTGCGGGAAGTGTATTCTTTCGCGCGAGGAAGAAACAGTCTCGCATGAGGAAAATATAATTTTGCGCGAGGAAACAAATCAGCACAACACAAAACACAAAAAAAAAGCTAAACAAACAAGGAAACCTCCACACCGGGGAGTACCAGATCCACGTAAATCAAGGAATGAACACTCAAGAGCACTAACAGCAAGGAAAGAGGAACATCTAACCATCTAAAACATAAAAGAAAAGCACATACTGAAATAAACATCGCAATGAACAAAAATACATTTCAGAACTAAACAACCAAATAAGTGCACGGTTCCTCCCAACCGTCAATAGCATCATAAGACCATCGTGGGTCCTAGCCATCCTCCACATGTAGCATCCCAATCCACCGAACAGATCGTCAGTACTATCGTAATAGGGATGTCACTACTAAAACATGCAACAATATAAGCATAATAAAATCTAACATGCTAGTAGTAAAGCATAAGATAATCCTACAATAGATAACATCTCCTATTACATGTTAAACAACAATAAGCAACAGATGTACTACTAAATCAAATAACATCATCTAATCATATGCTAACCATCATGATAAGGGAATGCATCAAATAAACTAACATCATCTAAACATGATATCCAAGCATTCCAATGAAAGCATAAATCACAAGAAGGCATACTCTAGAACTCAAAGTACCAAGTGAAAACATCCAGCAACGGTCGCACTAGGACAAAAGATCATCTCTGTACACCAATCCCTAGCAGTGGTGAAGGTAGCTATGACTCCCAACCACGTGGTACTTGTAGGTGCACACCCGCCGTGTTGATGGAGATAATGATCCAACCAAAAACACACATAAAACACAACATCCATGGCTAACACTCATGCTAGACAGTATGATGGCTACAACCAAGAACCTAAGACAATGCAAGGAGTACTCAAAAGGCTACTATGTAGGGACTAACATCATGGAGAGTCACTTGCCATCAAAAATCCCAAGCTAGGACTTGCACAGATTCAACATCCCTCAACAGAAAGGCTCTTGCACCCCAAACCTTTTTATTATCTTAAGTTTTATTATCATTCACACATTTTATTTAATTTTCACTTAATTAAAGCTTCCTTTGCCAACCCTATGGGCACAATGATCACCAGGCTACAAGGTAGAAGCCCCCTCCATATGCTACCCTACCCTACCCATGATCATCCTATGACAAGTGCCCTATGCTCTTGCATTTTGAATTCTATCGGTTCCTCTTGAAATCGAGTTTTTGTGTTTCTGTTTTAGTCTCTTGTGGTTTAAAATATATTGTTTAAGTATATGTTGACATAAGATATATTTTAATATATGTGACGAATCATTTGAGATAGGTTTCAGACCTCTCGGAGATAAGTTATGGATTCTAGGAAATTTTAGGGCTTCAAAAATCCAGACTTAGCCAATTTTCAAGGCTTCAGGATTTCAGGCTTAGCCAAATTTTGGGATTCTGCATTTTACCTCAGCTTGGTGTTTTGTTGATGAGTGGTCTTTTCTTATGCCCTCATCTTGTTGTGGTGGTTTTTGGCTTTTTTTTTGGTGTGTCAGTTGGGTGTGTTCTTCAACCCTATGCTGTTGCATTTTGAATTCTGTCGATTTCTCTTGAAATTGAGTTTTCGTGTTTCTGTTTTAGTCTCTTGGGGTTTAAAATATATCATTTAAGTATATGTTGATGTAAGATATATTTTAATATATGCAACAAATCATTTGAGATAGGTTTCAGACCTCTCAGAGATAAGTTATGGATTCTAAGAAATTTCAGGGCTTCAGAAATCCAAACTTAGCCAATTTTCAAGGCTTCAAGATTTCAGGCTTAGCCAAATTTTGGGATTCTGCATTTTACCCCAGCTTGGTGTTTTGTTGATGAGTGGTCTTTTCTTGTGCCCTTATCTTGTTGTGGTGGTTGTTGGCTTTTGTTTGGGTGTGTCAATTGGGTAGTGGCGTTCAGAGATTTGTTGGTTTTCGGGATTGTGTTGAAGTCTTTCGTTGTGATCTTTGTGATACCTATATGATGTTGTCTTGTGCATTCATACTTGTAAAAAAAATAATATCTTGGCTTGATTTGAATCCTTGTTTCCAAGGATCTCCGGGCGGGGCATTACATAAATGCTTGATATGTTTAACAAGGTTATTAGTTACTTGAGAAGGATATTTTGTGAGAATGAGATCTGAATGAACACTAATGTCTGAATCACAAGGTAATTAGATAGCTCTGATGTATGGGTATACAAAATATGTTCTGATGTCATAGATGTATGTTTTGAATTCATGGAATTTCCCAATGGATTAGGCACTGATCAATTATAGGATCACTTGTTATACTTCTGCATATTTGAGGATCTATTGGAAATCAACATCAATAATCAAACATTTTTCCCCTTTCATGTTGAAGAGCTATAATAGAATGCCCTCACTCAACTTATGAGATTCCTAGATCTACATTTAACTACTGTAGATTGATGTTATTTCATGAGTTATTAGGAGATATAAGGGTTTTATCTACTTTAATAGATTCAAGGATATGTTTTTGTATTGGTACGGTATCAATTGAATCTCAGGTCTACCCACCTAGGTTTAGCAGAGCCTGAAGAAGAAGGGTCATGCCTTATAGTTGGCCTGGTGTCTAAAATGACATGTTGAAAATGGGAGTTAGATGCACCTAGATATGACAGTTTCTCATTGGAATAATTGAAAACCCTCCAATGTTTTCAAACACCAACAAAATGGTGACTCTACTGAGGACTGTATTGAATTAGATGTAAGACAAACCTTGAGAATTTAAAAGAGGAGATTCAATACAGCAGAAGAAGTGCATAAAAAAAATGTAGTAGTAGGTTATCTAATGTGTTTTCCAGGTCTCTTACCCAAATATTATGCACCCCAGTTGAGCTTTATTCATGGACAGCAATATGTTGTAAAACTGGATGAAAATTGTGTGCTATGACTGTTATAGGTCTATCTTCAATCAGTTCAGTCTTTGCAAGTGCTTTTGAGAAAGTCTAGAGTCAAGAATTGATTTATAAAGTGTAAATTCTTTTCAAGGTGTTAGTGATCTACAAATTTCTCCTACATTGAAGGTCTAGTTTAGATTTTTCAAGTGACAAATTATGTTTTATTTCTCACCAAGTGTGAGTGGTGACTCTCAAATCTCTATACCACTTTGTTCCTAGTTGATCTCATTGCAAAATTTTGAAGGACTTTCAATTGTATGGGCAGATCTAAAACTGTTGATAGATCTTGGAAAGGAAGTTTTAAATTCTTGATAAGTTTTAAAGTGTTGTTTGCAATCTATTGTTATAAAGAATTGAAATGTAAAAGTAGATCACAATAGTGGTTATTTTATTCCTCTTGCAAAGAGGTGGCAGCTCTACATAGTTTGATCAATGGTGTAAAGAATTTTAGTCTTGCACTTGTGCCAAATCAGTAGATCAAAGTTCAACATCAGCACTTGAGGTATTTTGATTTTCATGCTTCTTTTCATGGAAGCAAAGTGTTTAAAAAGTTTCGTCTATTCAATGATTTTTAGCACTAGAAGGAAGAGCTAGAATTTTTTTTTTATAATGGAGCTAGATCTTACATCTAAGATTAGGTTGCCAAATTCTGAGAGTTTAGAAACTGTGCATAATAAGATTTCTACATTGAATAGATTGGTCTACAAAAGGATTGTCAATCTTATAAGAATTCAAGTAGAAAGTACTCAAGGTTTAAGTGCTGAAAAATGTTATTTAAGGCTTAAATCAATAATCAGTAAGATGTCTTTTCATTGTAGACCTGAAGAATCTTCTCTTCCTAGTGTTTTCCTTGAGGTTCTAGTACCCGATTCAGTTGATTGGCCTGCACCTATAAGATTACAAAGGTTTTTGCAAATTGAAAGATTCATTGAGGAGATGGAAAATGATGATTATGGATTTCATGTTGTGTCTTCTGATGATAATGAGTGTGCTGAAAGTTAGGGTAGTAATGAATACAATGAGTCTGTAGAGCAAGATAATTTGTCTTTCGAATATGAAGAGGTGGATTCAAATGTTAATGAATCGGGTAATAGCAATCAGCATTAAAAAGATGGATATAAAAGAGAAGATAAATTTTGTTACAGTACATATGAAGTTGAAGAAATTTGTAACAATAGTAGATCTAGTGATTGCCATGATAAGAAAGAATGTTGTAATAATGTTGATTTTCCATAATGTTACACTAAGAATCGTATTGTTGTAAGTTCTTCATGTTATCCAGATGACAACCACAGCCGGGAGAAGATTTGTGAGGCAATCTTCTTGAGCTCCGATGAAATCTCAGATTTGTTGGCTCGTGAGTTTGAAAAGCATGTAAGTATTTCTAAGGATCTTCATATTTTCTCTCATAATACTTTCTCATTCAGTCAAATCAATTCCCCAAAGTTTGATGTAGAAAAAGAGGTAGAATCTAAACAATCTTTGTTAGACTTTGGAGGTGTATATAATAGAACCTCAAACATTTTTGCACATGAGGATTTGCTGAATGCTGATTGTGTTAGTGAAGGGAAGTTTAATGCTGTTTCAGATTCTTTTCATGCTGGTTATGCTACAATAAGTTTTGATATTTCATGTGATGAAGAGGAAAATAGTGAAGGTTGTCAATCAGATTATAGATTTTCTTCATGTGCTGATAAGTATTGTAAAGATAATTTCAAGGTTTATTCCAACATTTAGTTAGAGGAAGAAAATGATAGTGATCAACATAGTTTAGATCATCACTTTCAGAATGAGTTTTCATGCTTGGTAACTAATCAATTATTTGAAGAATGTGAAGAGGTTTTAGTAGAGCATAAATCTGATTTAGTGAATGACATGATTGTGGGTAGGCAACAATCAAATTTTGCATATTCTTCATATCCAGCGACACAAGGTGAGTTGCAAGTTTTTGGTACATGCAACTTGGTATAGATTATGAATTTTTTGTGTTTTTGATCAGCGTGCATGAATCATTGTTGGATCTTGATTCCTAGTTCAGTTTGTGTAATTATGAGCATGCTGAATTGCTTTCTCATAATGAGCATGAGGTAGAGGCTAATCCTGATATATGTATGTATTATGAGAATGAAGGAAGTTGTTTTGTTTTGCCAAGTAATTTTTTTCAATATGTTGATCTCATTGGTGAAACAAAGGAGAATGAGAATCAGATTTTATCTCATGAAGACATGAATGAGAATCAAGTATATGACAGAGGTAAAAGTTTTTGCTAAGTTTAGTGGCCCGAGGGCACTGTTTGTACATAGTAGTTGTTGTTGTTTCCTTGCTTTCAATAAAGCTGTTCGAGAGAAGTTTTGAAGTCTTGGGAATGGTCTGCTTCTCCTAGAGATCTGAAATATTTCCATGCCTGCAAGGGGCATGCATCCCCAGATAGAGCCACTGTTGGGACTACAAATCGCATGGTCCATTTTCAGTCACAATTTGAAAATTTTGAAAAAATGATGCCCTTAAACACTTTTAAAAATGCATTTGTACCCGGCTGTTCATTTGGGCCCCATAAGGTGTCTAATGTTTCTAACACCCTACATTCAGCCTATCTAAGTGTTCCATGAAGTTAAAACATCATTCTGAGCTGTTTGGCAAGTCCTATTTGAGCAATGTCTAATTTGCATTTTACACTAAATGTCAAACAGCAACAAGAGGCCTTGTTTGTGATTGAATATCTCGCACCCAGAAATGTTTTGTGATTCACCACTTTGAGATTGTCTAGTGCCCATACCTAAGAACCTATGTTTTAGATTTCAATTCATTTCAATTTCGTTGGATTAGGTTTTGAATCCCTTAAAGTTGGTCATTTAATGTTTTCATGCTGATGCACATTGTTCATTTTTCTCAGAAGCCCTGTTTGACATGCTGTAACTTTTGACCAACTGACCAAGATGCTAAAATTCATTTTGTGTTGCATTATAGATGTCAGAGACTTCCTATGTTTCAATTTTTAAGTCTTGATGAATCTATTTGATCAATTTTTTGAACGTGATTCTAAATGCAATCTATAACTTGTTAACTGGTGTCAACATTTGCAAATTTATTGGAACCCCTGTTCATGGTGTCATAACTTGAGATTCATGATTGGTAAGGTCGAATGTATTTTACCCCCGTATTGTCCTCTAAAAATACTCCAAGTGTGTTAGTTTACAAGTCATGACGAGTTTGTTTGCACAATTTTTCGGGTCAATTCCATTTCCAAAAATCGCTTTTCTGTCACCCTTTCCAGTCAGCAAATCCTAGTAGCCCACTTTGAATGCTTGCCTTTTGCATCCAGTTATTCATTATGAGCCCAAATCACATATCCATAATGTCCTCATGATAAAGAACCAACATCCCAGTTTTCATCTCCCTAAGTGTCAATTAACCCAGTTTTCCAAGCCAAATTTGAACCCAATTTATGGATTTCTGACATGTTTTCTTGAATGTAAATTTGAGAAGGAAACTTTGATAGTCAATAACTTTTGACTGGGAATTTGTCATGAGATGAGATTCAACAGGGTAAAAGTGTGCAGAGCAAAGAATTAGTGTGACAAGTTTCAGGACTTGATTAGAGGTTTGAGTCAGTTTTCAAAGGCAGTCAACAGACCTCCTAACACCAAATTTGACTAGTTGCAAAAATTGATAAAATGAGTTTTAATTGAGGGTTCAATGATCGAACTTGATTTTTTAAATTAGTCCAAGATGTTTTGAAGATCAGTTTGAAGGCTCAGTTGTTTGGGAATGAAAATTTTTTTTAGTCGAACCCATTTTGGGGCCCAACTATTTTTGTCAGATTGATATGATACCGAGGTCAGGAGGGAAATGAAAATGAAGCTTTTGGAATCCAAATTTGAGAAGAAAAATGAACAGAAATGCAAACTTCCCATCCATGTCATGTTGCTTACAAGTGTACTCCTTACCCATAGTGTGGGACTTCAACAGAAATTATGTTTATTTTTATATGTTTATTGATTAAAAGGCTGGTTTTTCTCAATAACAGGGGCAATTAAAGATGTGAATGCAATATCTACAGGGGATTTTGTAAGCTTTTTTAAGCAAGCATTGGTGGATTGTGATTCAACCAACTATGGATGTGAAGGAGGCTCTATGGATTATACATTTGAGTGGGTCATTAAAAATCAAGGCCATTGAGCGGTTGGAAATAGTTAATGCAGGTGTCATTTCTTATTAAGCTTTATGAAACAAGCCACTTGAAGATAACCACATGTTAGGAAGAGAGAGACAATAAGCTCCATAATAGAGATGCCTCCCCAATTTGGAGAACCTGTAGACAGGAGGTAATCCATAGAGTAGACCCATGAGGTCAAAAAGAGATCAATATTTAGAAGCTCACACATTGAGTAAATGAGCATACCAGTTAAAAGATGAAATACACATGCATCATAGGTAGGCATGTTGAGAGTTCAAAGTCAACCCTTGGAAAGAAGCTGATTCAAAAGAGTAGGCAGAACCAATGCATTGAAAAAGAGAGAGAAGTGTCATGGTTTCAAGAAAATGGAAGTAGACAAATGCATGCAACCATCCACGTCTTATAAATAGAAGCAGCCATGAGTAAAGAGTTTGAAGGGAGCTCATGTAAGCCCAACAGTAGAGAAAGAAGTTCCACAGCATGCTACAATGAAGCTCCCACTCTAAAGTCAGAGCATCTAATGGCATTTCATATCACAACATAAGTAAGGAGATTGCAGTTTTGAATGATGGCTGAGGCCACAATTTTTTAAAGAACAAGGAAGAGGCATGACAGGGGGTGTCCACAGTAAATTAGAGTGTGGATTGCATTTTATTCTAAAATTCATGGACCATGTTTTAATGAGACGCCATCCACTCCCTGCGGTAGCAAATGAGATGCAGAGGAGGTAGGGGGTTAGCAAGCTCACAGGGGCGTCACCAGTCAAAGAACATCATCAGTGCATCAGAGGTAGTGCATAATAATAGAGGAAGTTGCATTCATAGAAGCACTGATGGTTTAAAAAGATGAAGAACCTATTTTAATAAAAGAAAGTTGATAGTCATTGAAGGAAGCTCCAAACAAGTGGAGGAAGACAGAGAAAGGCACCAACTGAAACAAAGACTCACGCATATAGGCAGGAGTGGGAGTTTTTAACAACAAAGAAAGCATGCATGCCAAGATGAAGGGAATCACCATTCAAATTAAAGCCATTGTAAATGAATAGCGCAGTCAAATAGAAAAAGGGAAATGATACAAACATTTATCCCACATTCGTAAAACAAATAGGACTTTAGGTTTTTAAATAGAAAAGCACTCAACACATAGAATGTCTTAAATAATGAGCCTTTTGAAGGAAAAGCTTGAGTGTGGGGCCCCTATGGCTAAGCTTGGTCATGGATGATGATAGCTAGCACGAGAGAAAACCAAATTTTAACCAACGTTACAGAGACACTGATGTGGTGAGAAGCGCTTGGATTGCGCCACGTGTCTCGATCATGTGGTGGGTGCTTCCTTGCAAAAAAAAGTTGCTCACAAGTTAAATAATGTGAGAATGCCCCTGATCGACATGTGGCAGTGGGTCATACACATAATGAAGTGGCATCATAGAGCAGTTCAGGTAGGGATCGACCAGATCATGACACGTGTTACGATTTGATGGTGGGCACATGCTCACAAAATAGAGATGCAAGGAAGATACAAAATGCAAGAATGCAGATTTTTGACATGTGGTGTGGGTCCCGTGGTGCTGATGTGGCAAATGATGTAGAGGGCTTAGCAAATCATGAATTGACATGTGGCAGCTCGTCAAAGTTAGTTGACCCCGGATTGGAAGGATAAGGAAAGATTGAGAGTAATAAAAAATAATAATATTTTATTATTTCCAAAAAAGCATGAGTTCATGTCCTTTTAAATTTAAAAGGTTTTAATGCTAAAGTTAAACTTTAAAACTTTTAAATTTTTTGAAATTTAAAATGTCAATGAAGCAGACCTAACTTTTATAGCCATAGGACATTTTTCAAATAGAGATTCTGGGTGTTTTCGAAAGGCAAAGTATGCCTTATCATATACTTTCGAAATTGTGAGAATCTAAATTTTTTGATTCTAGGGTTTGTTTCTGCACAGGATTTCATTAGTCAATGATATAGGTCAATTTGTGATTCTATGAGCATTGGTAATAGAAAGGGCAGATTTGATTATTGAGCATCTAAATCAGTTACAGGGTAGTTTTGAAGGCTTGGTAAAGCCTAATTGTGGAGAAAACAAGCATAAAAGTTTACATTGCATTCTGAAAGCCACATTATAACTGATTTTTACTTTTATGGTGAATTCATTTTAACTCTAGAATTAGTTACATCCTTTCATGAATACATTTTGAGATATTTTATGCCTCTGAGAGCCAGAATCATGGGATTTGATTTTCAGTTGAAGAGAGAAGTTGTTCAGTTGCAAAAGATTGAATTTCAAGTGGACACCTATTGATTATAGATTCAATCTAGGAATTCATTTTCATCCTATATTTTTCTTTCTTTCTTCCATTGTAGGGGTTCAAGTTTTTTGTTACTATGAGACCATTGTGGGTTGGAAATCTTTAGTCATTTTGGGAGACCACTATGTTGGATCTAGATCTATGATTCCACCTTCATTCTTCAGCATTTTTCTCTCATGTGAATAGTAAGTGTAAAGATAATACAGATAGTTCTGAGATGTTAGGTTGTTTCATGTTTTGATTTCATGCATTTGATTATGTATATTTTCAAAGAAAATGAATGTATATGAGCAATAATTTCACTAGTTTCATTCTATTTCTTGTCTCTTGTCTCAGCAATCTATAAGCCTTATGTGGTCTTGGAATAAAGATCTAAGATCCATTTACATCCCCTTTAGGTTGTATGTTTGATGTATTTTGCTGTTAAACCAAAGGGCCAAGTAAATGCTTGATATGTTTAACAAGGTTATTGGTTACTTGAGAAGGATATTTTGTGAGAATGAGATATGAATGAACACTGATGTCTGAATCACAAGGTGATTAGATAGATTTGATGTTTGGGTATACAAAATATGTCCTGATTTCACAAATGTATGTTTTGAATTCATGGAATTTCCCAATGGATTAGGCACTGATCAATTATAGGATCACTTGTTATACTTCTGCATATTTAAGGATCTATTGGAAATCAACATCAATAATCAAACATTTTTCCCCTTTCATGTTGAAGATCTATAATAGAATGCCCTCACTCAACTTATGAGATTCCTAGATCTACATTTAGCTACTGTAGATTGATGTTATTTCATGAGTTATCAGGAGATATAATGGTTTTGTCTACTTTAATAGATTCAGGGATATGTTTTTGCACTAATACGGTATCAATTGAATCTCAGGTCTACCTACCTAGGTTTAGCAGAGCCTGAAGAAGAAGAAGGGTCATGCCTTATAGTTCCCCCAGTGTCTAAAATGGCATGTTGAAAATGGGAGTTAGCTGCCCCTAGATATGTCAGTTTCTCATTGGGATAATTGAAAACCCTCCAGCATTTTTAAACACCAATAGATCCAAATCCTAATTGGAAAGCAAGGGGTAATATGTCAGTACACCCTCAATACCAACCAGTGGTAGGGAGGGAGTCCTCTTCATTAAGTTCTAAATTAGAAACTACAAGGATTTTGGGGGGGATATTTAATACTCCACTACAAGAAGATCAAGTTTATCATGACAAGAATGTCTTCTCAGTGGGAGATACATTTCATAGATTAGATGTGAAAAATAGGCTAAGATATGTGAATGTCATAAAAGATCCTAGAATACTTCCATAAATGGAAACTAATCTTATAGAACTTGATAATCTTGCTAATTCAAAAGAAACTTCTACAGATCCTAAAGAAGTGTGCTTAGAAATAGAAGTCCTAAAGAAATGGGTTGTAGAAGAGGAGGCTAAACATGTTCATTTGGAGAAAGAAAGAGAGCAAACCACCCTAAAGGCCATTATTGAAACATATAACTTGCTTAGAAGGATGGTTGCTTTAAAGGAAAAAAATAAGAAGTTAGAAGAAAAGACCTCAGTCCTTCATGCTTAAATGTTTTATGATATAGATAGTTTGAGATCTAAGGTTCTAGAACAAGAAAAGCTCATGAGCCAAAGGCAAGAACCTGTCATTTCTCAAGTCCAAGCCTACAGGCCTATCCAAGTCTAGACACTATAGAACCTACTATGAAACCCATAGATAAAGGAAAGGGAAAAGCTATAGGAAACCAAATAAATGAACCCCAAGTTATACCAAGTAGATTAGTAAATCCTTCTATGTCCAAACTGGATCTTGATCAAGAGAAGGCCAGAAAAGAGAAAGAGGATTTGGAAAAAGAGCTTGAGAAGGTTGAGAATGAAGCTTAAGGAGTAGAAACTAGGAGAAATATTCAATTTATTAAATCTAACTCTACTTTAGCCTCCTAGCCCAATTTGTCCACTCAAGTTGCAACTTTTGTACCTACTTGTGGACTAGCAATCTCTAGTCAGGTTATGTCTCAATCTACCCCTGTATCTTCATCCACTACTTGTATTCAAATCCCTACTATTCAAATACAACAATCTCAAAATGTTTCTCATAACCAAGCTGATATAGCAAGCACATCCAATCCTACTAGTTTTCAGTAGAAACCTATATATGGAAAAATATAGACAAATATCATTTGTAGGCATTCCTAGTTTTCCACCCCATATCTTTTGATCCAAGAGACAAATTTGTCAAGTTTTTTAGAAATAATATTGTTATTGATGAGAAGCACTTGAGGATTTTTATATATGTTGAAAAATTTTGAAGTTGAACATGAAGATTTAGTGATAAAATTGTTTGTACATTTGTTGATTAAGGATGTTAGGGATTGGTTTAGAAGATTGCCAAATGATTATATTAGTTCCTAGAATGATTTGGAGAAGTTGTTCAAAGAGAAAAATGGAGACAATACTAATGATGGTTTTATGTTGAATGATTTCAATAATATTAGGAAGAATCCTAATGAATCTACATTTGATTTTAATGTAAGATTCTAGAAGGGAATGTATAAATTATTCTAGGTCATCAAACTGAATGAAGATGTATGCCTTACAACATACTTTAATGCTTTTGATAGTAAGATGGCTTATTAGTTGAGGGATTAAGAGCCTAAAACTCTAAGAGATGCTTTCAAGTTTTTAGTAAATATTGAGAATAATAGAAAAGCATTTGGCCAATTGGGGAGGAGATATGATCCAAAGTTGTTCAATCCTAAAAGCAATAGGAAAGAAAATGATAAAGCTCCTATAGGTAAGAAACCTAAAGAACCCACAATAGGTCAAGTGTTGGACTTGCTAAAAATGTCGAACCCAAAAAATTTCAATACATAGAAACATAATGTTAGTGAAAAGGCTTGAGGAAATAACAATCATTTCAACAAATAGGCAAGAATGCAGAATTACCCTTACACCACTAAGTGGAAAGATGGTAAACCAATTCTTAACTAGAGCCAAAATGTAAAAGATAAGGGTACACTAGATCCTTTGCAAAGAAGTTTTGTTAATATGAATGATGATATAGCATGGTAAATCATATGTGAATAACTTCACTTTTCAGATCATTGTGTGGTTGCTTAGTCATTTTCTTTAAATCAAAATTGCAAAAAATGAGAAAGAAGAAGAAGAAGAAAAAAGTGATGATGATGTAAGCTAAAATATGGTGAGCATGTGTGATGATTGTGTAGATTTTGATTTAGAAGAACCTAAAAATGATGTTATAAACTAGAGAATTTCCTACTAGTTACATCATTAGCAAGTATTCTTAGATAATAAAGGCTATGATGAAGATTAGGTATGTGTTACATTTTCTAAAGTTGACCATGTAAATTTAAGAATGCCTTCTAAAGAGGAAATTGATAAAATCACTATAGAAATGATTTCTCAAGTTCATAGTAATTACAATTTGATAAATAGAGAGGATGGTGAGTAGGAGTGAAGAGGGAAGGGGATAGGTTAGTGTGCCTTTTCAAAATGTGAAACCTGTCCTAGGCCAAATTCCTTAGGGAGCATAGAATTAGAATCTTGGAACACAAGAGGAGTTTTCAGAGTGTTAGGGGATAGTAGAAATTAGAGATGTAATAGAGAATAAAGATGGAGACCCACATGACAAGAGCAGAGGTCTAGATAAGCCTTTTTCACCACCCAAGGTGGATCAATTTGGGGTAATTTTGACAACATGGTCATCTCTTTTTGGAGTTAAACCTACTAGTAAGTCTTCCTTTCGTCTGGTTAAAATTTTTTCTAGCTTGGAAAAGGGTTCTTGTGTGATTGCTATTTCTGATGAGTTGATAGATCATAGCATTGCTTCAATGGCTTCTACCTTGTTTGGAAAGTTTATTGGGCCAAGGCTAAACATAGATATTGTAAGATCTTTCACTTAGAAGAAATGAAACCTTAAAGGATAGGTCAATGTAATGGTGATAGTGAAAGGCTTCCTATCTTTTGATTTTTCTCTAGAAGTGATCTTTGAAGCTAGATTTGAATGACTCATTTTTTGTGCAAGCATCTATTTGGGTAAGACTTTTAGAACTACCTTTGGAGTTCTAGAATGAGGATGTGTTCTTTAGGGTGGCAAATTCCTTTGGTGAGCATTTACCTATAGACCCAATAACGGCTTCTAGAAGGAGACTAATGAATGCTAGGATCTAAATTACAGTGATGAATGGGGACAATATGCCAGAAGTTGTGTGCTTTCACTCAAAACCTGGAACACATATTTAGAAATTTGATTATGAAAGTGTTCCTTTTGCTTGTTTTCACTACCTAAAATCTAGGCATAAGGCGAATCAATGTCCTAAGGCTAAAGCTAAAAAGAAAAGGATTCCAATTTTTTGTAAACCTAGAAAGGACAAAAAGATCTAGAAAAAAAAGGATATTAAGAAAGGCTAGAAGACCCAAGAGATTTTAGAAAAGGTCTTAGAGGCTCCTATCATAGGAGGGAAAAAACTAGTCCAGAATGAACCAAAGGTAGACAAGAAAGTGGAAAAGGTTTTGTCTCGACTAAAGATTATTGAGGTGGAAGACCAAGTTAAAATAGTGGAAGACCCTATCAAAGGAGGCAATAAGTTAGACCATAGTGACTCAAATGTAGACAAGATAGTGGATAAGGTTTTTTCTAGATCTAAATTAAGTGAGGTGGAAGATTTAGTCAAGAATCTTGGATTCTTCAAAGTCAAGGAGGTGGATTCCCTAGCTAAGGTGGCTATTTTGGCTTCATCTCAAGTGGAGAGGAAGGAGAACAAGATAGAGAATGATAGTCCATTGGAGAGAAAGGGGGAGCAAGCATTGAGTAATGAAGGGGAGATAGAGAAGGAAAATGAAGAGGAAGTCTTGGGAGTTCCTTCTTCTTCTAGGAAGGACCATTTTTTGGAAGAGAGATTTGAGATGGACAATCCTTTATCTCTAGTTAAATGGGAAGGGTTGATGATTGTTTGAAGGAAAATAAAGGAAAGCTTAAAAAGAAAAATAGCTGGGAGCCCTTCTTGACTTCTCTAGCATAGACTAGGAGTTGTAGAAGACTAGATGTGGGGGGGAGATCAAGGTCAATAGGAAGGAGGCCTATTAGTCAATTCATACAATATGAGGGTAGAAGGAGTTTGGTGAATGGGAGCCAAAGAACTATTTTGGAATGTACTTCTAATTTGAAATGAAGATAATTTCCTAGAATATAAGGGGCCTTAACGAGGACCACAAGAAGGAATTTTTTAGGAATATGATTAGAGATCAGAGCCCTAATATCTTGATGATTCAAGAGAGAAAAATGAAGGAGATTTTGGGTAAGATTTCCTTTATCAATAATATGGTTGGTGAGGCTACAAACACTAAAGGTGCATCAGGAGGTTTGCTTACTCTTTTTGATAATAAACAATTCAAATTTACTTCATTGTACAATGATGTAATAGTCTCTTTTGTAAGTTGTTTTATTTTCATTCCAATGATTATTGGTTCCTTTTGAATGTCTATGCCCCTAATTCTAAAAGTGAAAGGAAGAAGTATTAGACTAAGATTTGTGATATAGTTTAGACTAGTAATTTGAATAAAGGTATCATTATGGGGTATTTCAATACTCCTCCAATGGATGAGGAGAAATTGGGAGGTTTGGCCCCAGATTGAGAAAGCAAGATGGATCTCTCCAATTTCATTAATAGTTTGGCTTTGTTAGATGTGGATCTTTCAAGTGGAGCTTACACTTGTTCCAATAAAAGAATTGGAAGTGACTGTAATCAGGTTTGGTTGGATAAAGCTCTTAATTCTCCAGACTGGCTAAATTCTTTCTCTTGCAAGTTGTCCTTGTTCCCAAGAGTTGGCTTGGATCACTCCCATATATCCCTCTTAGTTGTCTCTCTTAAACCTAGGAGGAATTTACCTTTTTAGTTTGAGAAGATGTGGACTTCCTATCCTGATTTATTGAATATGATATGCTATTGGTGGGGTATGAAAGTGGAAGGAATAGCTATGTTTAGAGTTGCTAAGAAGTTGAGTAATGTGAAATAGGTATGATTAATGTTTGGAACAAGATGGATTTTGGTCATATTTTTTAGGACAAAGAGGAGCTATTTGTCAAGCTCACTTCTATTTAGGATAGTATTTAGTAGGATGGGTATAATGATTTGAATAGGAATGTTAAGATGTCTATTTTGACTAACTTGCACAAATTATAAGTGAAGAAGATAAATTCTAGAAGGAAAGATCAAGAATCAATTGGCTTAAAGAGGCTGATCAGAACACCAGGTTTTTTCATATTTCTACTCTTAAGCATAGATAAAATAAAAAATATCAAGTTTAAAAAAGGGGCAAGATCTTTTGACATGAGAGAATAATATTTCTACTAAGGCCATTTCTTATTTCTCTTCTCTTCTGTCCTAGTATCCCTTGTTATCAGAGGTGGACCAGAATGAAATTGTCTCTTGTCTCCCACAAATTATTCAACCCCATCATAACAAAATATTGATGGCGATCCCAAAAATATAGGAAGTTAAAGAAGCTTTGTTTACTTTTCCTACTAAAAAATCCCCTGGACTAGATGGTTTTCCAAATTTATTTTTCCAAACTTATTGGGAGGTGGTTATGGAAGATGTGGTAAAGGCTATTTCAGGAATTTTTTGGATCAAGAAGCATTCTAAAGGAGATAAATTCTACTTTCTTGGTCCTCATTCCTAAAGTTCTTGGGGCTAATTCTTTGGATAAATTTAGACCTATTAGTCTTTGTAACTCTTTCTACAAGATTATCTCAAAGGTATTAACTTCTAAAATTCTTAAAATTCTCCATTTGATTATATCTCAACAACAAATGGGTTTTGTCCCTAGAAGAAAGATATTGGATTCTATCATGACAGTTCATGAAATGATTCATTCCATGGAAGTAGGAAAAAGAGAACATATGCCTCTTAAGCTGCATCTTTCTAAAGCCTATGATTGGGTGGACTAGACTTTCCTTGGTTTGGTGCTTCAAGCTTTTGGCTTTGATAAAAAAATTTGCCAGCTTATATCTCAACTTATTTCTACTTCTTCTCTTAAAATCTTTGTAAATGGGGTTCTTGCAGATTTTTTCAGACCTTTGAGAGGGTTAAGATAGGGGGATCCTCTCTCTCCTATTTTTTTATCATCATGGTTGAATGTATTGGAAGGTTGATGGAAAGGAATTAAAAATAAGGGAGACTTAAAGGGATCAAATCATCTTTAAGTAGTGTTTTTTTTTCTCATTAGCAATTTGTGGATGATACTATTATGGGAGGGAAGGCATCTATTAAGGAGGTAAAAGTGATGAAGGATATTCTAGATATGTATATCAGAGGATCAGGATAGCTTATTAATTGGCAGAAAAGCTCTATCTTCTTCATTAATACTCTAAAGGAAAAATAAAGGAAAATTGCAAGGATTCTTGGGTGTGGAGTGGGAAATCTCCCTTCTACTTATCTTGGTCTCCCTTTGGGTAGTAAGCCTCCTAATTCTTTCTGGAATGTGATTCTTGATGCGTTTAGCAAGAAGCTAGTGGGGTGGAAAGGGGCTTCTCCTAGTTAAGCAGACAAATGTCTTTAGTTAAGTCCACTCTTTAGAATCTCTCAATGTATGCCCTGAGTCTATTCAAGACACTGGTTAAGTTTTTTGACAAAATGGAAAATATTGAGAGAGATTTTCTTTGGTTTGGCCTTGAGGGTCAGAAGAGATATACCCTTGTGGATAATGTTTGTCTTCCCAAGTGCTATGGGCACGTAGGAATTAGGAAATTAAAGCATCTTAATAAGGCTCTTCTAGTTAAAAAGATTTGGTGCATCTTTAATAGTACAGGGGAATGGAGAGATATTTTTGTTAATAAGTATGTTAGAAGACCTACTATTTAGTTCTTGCTCAATAATGAAGACATCCAAAATGAGTCTATCATTTGGAATGAAATCCTTAAGGCAAGGGACCTGGCCATAGCTAAGATTAAGTGGAAAGTGGGTAATTGTGAGGAAATTCTATTCTAGCATGATAATTTGTTGATTCAAGGCCCCCTTATAAATAATCCTATCTTTGAAAACTGGTCAAATATTTGTATTAGGCAATTTGGTTTGAAAGTTAGTGATTATAGGATAGACCAAGGTTGGAGAGACCTATCTTTAATTTTAGATGACCTCAAGCCAATTATGATAATGCTCAAATTGATGATTCTTAATAAAAAAAGGAATGAATTAATATGGGAAGACAACCCAAATCATTTTTACTTAGTTGCATCAAGATATAATTCCCTTTGGAGCTTGAATGAGAAGCCCCCTTGGGCTAAAGCTTGGGTACCTAGTCTTACCCGAAAGATTAATATTTTTTTTCGATTGGCTTTACAAGAAAAAATTCTTATCCAAGATAATTTAATCAAAAGAGGAAATTATATGCCTAATAGATGTATACTATGTAAACATCAAATGGAATCAGCTAATCATATGGTTATCCATTGTCTTTATTCAAGGGATGTTTGGGATAGCTTAACCAAGAATCTTGGGGTAAGTTTGTGCAAGCTAGGTAATGTACTAGATTTGTTTTGTCAATGGAATAGTATGTTTAAAGGCACAAATTTGTAATATTTAAGTAGCTAGTCTCTACCTCATTTTTGTTGGGGAGTCTAGAAGGAAAGAAATAATAGAATCTTTAGAGATAGAAAGGAACCTGAATTTGTTTTGGCAGAAAAGATATATAGAAGCATGAATGAAAATTACCAAGTTAGAAAGGGGGAAGATATTGAAAATGGTGGTAATAAGAAGGAGAAAGATAAGGATAGGAAGACTAAAAGAAAGAAGGTGAAATGACTGCTCCCTCCCAAGGGATGGCATAAAGAAAATTTTGATGGTGTTGCTAAAGGAAACCCTAGACCTTTGGGTTGTGGAGGTATCATTATAAATAGCTATGGTGGAGGGGTGGTTACTTTTTCCCATCCTTTGGGTTATTAGACAAACTATTATGTAGAAGCTAGTGTTGCATGCCACATAGTGAAATTAGCTTTGGACAATGGACTTTAAAAATTATGGTTGGAGGGGGATTCAAATAACATCATAAGGTGTATTAAAGGGGTCACCCAAACATCATGGTCTATAGCTAATATTATTGAAGAGACATGCTCCTTTCTTGGCAATTATGAAAGTGTCCACATCACCCATGAATATAGGGAGGCAAATTCCATAGTAGACTAGTTTCCCAATGAAGCAATTAGGCAAGAAAAGGAGATGATTTGGAATTTGGGTGGAAATATCCTAGAAAAAGTGAAAAGCTTAATTGAGCTGGACAAAATCTAGGGAGGTACGATAGATATCTAATTGTTATAATGGTTATTAATGAGAGTTGGGGTTTGAGTATTTATAATTATGGCATTTACAAAAAACAAAGTCAGACATGAGATTATTAGTGTCAAATTGACACATTTCTTAGGTCAATTTTTTCCCTTCCTTTACCATTTTTGGCAAAAAGAAAGAAATATCAACGATTATCAAAGTAGTAGCCATTAGGGTTTTTAGAGGTTGGAGAAGGGATATCAAAGGTCAAATTTTATTAGAATAGTTAGTGTTGAAAATTAAAAAATGGTAGGGGAAAGAAGTAGGAAGGAACCTATTGGTGAAGCAAATAAATGGAAGCAAAGGACTAAAGTCTAGGAAAATTTAGAGAAGGGTGGTATAGCCAACTATATTACTAAACTTCATGGTTTCAACCCTATGATCACTAACATTATAGTTGATTCATGGAAGGACTGGAGGGTTAAAGTGGATGGGGTTTCATTTCAAGTCACCGAGGAAGTCATTTCTCTTGTAACTAAAATTCTAGCAAAAGGGTTGAAGTTTTACAAAGATAAGAAGGTTTCAGAAAACATTGTGAAGGATTTTGCAAAGAATAATGAGGAGAGAAATGAATTGGTAAAGTGTGAAACTTACTACAAAATGGATTGTATCAAGAAGTTATGGAGGTATGTTTTATGGGCTATTATAGAGTATATTTCTTTGAACACTAGATTTGATAGAGTAAGAACACACCATTTTGTTTTACTCAATCATTTTCATTATGGTGTCAAGATTTTGTTCCCATTTTATTTATATACTTCAATGTGTAAGGGTATTTCTTAGCACAAGAAGAAACCCTCTGCGAATCCAGCCCTACATGAGGGGTTATTGCTTCTAATTTATGAGAATTTCAAGGCTCAAACCATAAGCAAAACCCCCCTGTAGGGTGTAGATGCATTTATGGATATGGGAAGCTCTAGCTTCTCATCTAATTCAAAGAATGTCCAAAGTATTAGTTTAGAGGGTGAAGAGAACATTTCTCCAAGAAAGAAGGCCAAGGATTTAGAGAAGAAATTTCCCTCATCAATTAAAACCTTGAGTAGGAAGAGCCCTAAAGGACATGGGTCTAAATCCTTAGGCTAGGGAGATGAAGAGTACAACAAGGAAGGGGATGATATGAAAACTGATGAAGAGGTTGAAGATGAGGTAAAAACTAAGACAATGGAGCTAGTGGCTAAAAAATAGAGGAGGTCTAAAGAGAATGATGTAGAGGGGACTTTGGATTTTGGGCCAAATCTCTCTACCATTCCAATTTCCCCTATTCATCCTCAGGAACAAGACAAGGAGAAGAAATATGGTGAGGGAAGAGAAGTGGTAATTAAGGATAGGCACATGGCTTGGAGAAACTTTAATGTTAGAACTTCCAAAAAGAGTATAGTTAGTGAGGCTATGAACCCACAAATTTTAGAGGAAAAATAGGCTCAGCTCCAGTTAGAGGATCTCATTGATCCCACAATGGTGGCCATTATAGATAATGCAAGGGAGACTGGCATGAATTTTCTTAATAATGCTAGAAATAGTATGATTGACAATTTTAGGTCAATCAAATGGCTTTACCATGAGTTGAAGGAGTTCAGAGAAAAAATAGGCTAGCTAGAAAACAAAAGGAAGATGCTAGATTGTGGTAATTTGAATGAATAGGGGGATCAACTCAGTTTGGCTGAGAAGAGAATCCAAAATTTCAAAAACTACAATCATAATTTGGCAAGTCAAATGATATCCATGCCAACTTCTATCAATAATAATATCTCATCCCTTACTAGAATGCTGAAAGCCAGAGGTTTTGTGGATGAAAATGAAGAAAAGGATAGAGAAAGAGCTAGAATGGAAGAGGATGTGATGAATGAAATTACCTTTAGTAGCATGGATCAGGATGGTCAAAAGAAGTAGAAGTAGATGGCTAAGGAGATTAACAAAGCCTATGAAGTAATGGAAATAATGCATGAGCTCAAGAGAAAGACAACGGAATAACTTTGGTTTTTCTTTTCCTATCTTTTGGACTATTAGACTATTGTAGGTTTTTGGTTAGTTGGCTTTTTGTCTATCTATTGTATTGGCCCTTTGGTTGGCCTTCATTTTCTAGCTAGGCTTTAATTGCTTATTATTATCCTTTGGCTTTTTGTTTTTCTATTGTGTTGGCCCTTTGGTTGGCCTTCATTTTTTGGATGGGCTTTAATTTCTTATTATCAACCTTATGATATGTTTTAACTCTTGGGTTTCAAGATTCTTATAAAACCTATTTTTCTTACTAAAAATTACAATTTGAGAAATTAAATAGTTAATAATGATGCTGGGAAACCTTTTGGTATATTTATAAAGGACATTACACATAAAATGAAGGATAACAATAAGAAGACTAATTTTGAAATAGCTAAGGTTAAAGACATCAAACCAAGAAGTGGGAACCCAAGAAGAAATTTCAATTCCAAACAAATGAGATAGTAAAAGAAACTATACAAGAGAAGAAGTCAAGATCTGATACTATCAAGCAAGTGATAGTGCCTATTGTCCAAAAGACTTCTATTCTAGGTATTATTCTAAAGCCCACTATGTCTAAACCTATTAATATTATTTCTATGTTGTCATAGATAACTATCAAAGTACCTTTGTTTGAATTGTTTATAATTGATGAGCATAAAAGTAAAGCCTTGTCATGGTTGGGTGGGATAAAAAATAATAGCAATATTGTTGAGCAAAATATCATTCAAAAAACCTCTATGGTGGTAGAAGATAGTGGTATTATATCCCAAATTCCTCAATTTTTTTGGACGATTCTTTGGTAGCCTATATAGAAGATATTGACCCATTCTTTCTTAGTCTGATTATAAAAGGGTAAATCTTAAGAAATTGTATGATAGACTCAGGAGCCTCTAATACCATTATGCCCTTCAAAGTAATGGAAGCCTTACGATTGAATGTAGATACAAAATAGGGTGGGTGTAGAGGTATGGATACTAGGGAAGTACTAGTCATAGGTACTATCAATGCATTATCATTTAAGCTAGCTACATACCCTAAGGTAGAATTGACCATATAAGTCCTTGTAGTTGATATTCCTCCATATTATTGAATGTTTATCTCTAGAAAATTGAGTGCTTCTATGGGAGGTATCCTACAATATGATCTAACCTATGCAACTTTTCATATAGGAGATAAAGCTATTAAAGTAGATAGAGAGCCAAGGGTCAATCACATTTTTGCAAAATAAATTGACAAAGATTCAACTTGTGTCTTAGACATTGGTGTTAATGCATTCGGGGTGGAGCTGATTATTCAAGAAGTTGAGAAATTGCCTACTCTAACTGAGCATGAAGTTGAATTTTGTATGGATTCACTAGATTTTTGGACCATGCACTTTGATGAGGCTGCCTCTAAAGAAGGTTTAGGGGTAGGAGTAGTTTTTATTTCTCTTAAAAAGAATACTTTTAGATATTCATTCACCTTGAATTTTTCTTGTACCAACAGTATAGCAGAGTATGAAGCTCTTTTGTTAGGGTTGAAAGTAACCACCCACAATGGAATCAAAAAGTTGCATGTCATAGGTTATTCTGAATTGGTTATTTCACAAATAAAGGAAGCTTATGACTCAAAAAATAAAAGGTTGAAATAGTATCAAAATGTTGTCTAGGATTAGATTGAACTTTTTGATGCATTTGGTATCTCTTGGAAGGATAGAAGTCAAAACAAAATGTTCGACCTCTTTGTAAATCTAGCAATCAAGCCAAAGGATATGTCATTTGTAGGAATTTATGAGATTAAGGTTTAGAATAGACCTTCAATACCAAATAATATTGAACATTGGCAAGTCTTTGAGGATGATAAGGATATTTTGAATTTCATGTTAAGTGAAGACAAGTATCATGGTCAAGAGTTAGACTGTAGTGATCTAATTGAAACCACATATGGTAAAGAAATAATTTTTGGACAAGAGATCATATAGTTGTGTTGGAAATATTCAGGACTAGCTAGGTTATTGAAAGGGGAGGGGTGAATCAGTAACCTCAAAACCTTTTTAAAAATTTAGAACTTAATTGCATTAATATTAATAAATCTTGTCTACTACATGCATGAGAAATTGAGAAACATAAGACACCATGAACACAATATTTGATGACTCATAAACCTTCCAAATAGAAAGTAAAATTGGGGTGGGGATGATACCCACAAAACTTCAATACTGGAGTGTAAAGTTGGCCAGTTAAGGCTTACATTGATCACTTTTGATGATCTGCCCTATTAGGAGCAATTAGGACTGCCAGGTCCACCTTGTTAGAGGTTTTACAAACATACAATGAAGTATGTACTCAATAAAGAGATTTAAGAAAAGATTTTTAAGTCTACCTTGTGAAAGGACTTGAAGTTGATTCACCTATTAGGATGAAATAGTAGATCTCTAACTTACAACTAAATTTTTGATTGAGATCCTTTGAAGTACTGATCACCTCTATGTGATAGATATAACTCTATTTCTCCTAATATGGCCTTACAATACACTTACTCTACTACTAAATCACATTCACATGCTTACATTACATTCATGTTATTTCACATATGTCATCTAAGGAAATGATATATTATATATATCAATCCAATTACAAAGTTGGCCATTACACAAGTTAACACCAATATTAAAAAGTCAGCCCAAATGTAGATACTTGGGTTCTAAAAACTAACTTGTTGAACTTCTGATACACGACGTCCACTATCATTACTCAACATTGTCATGCACTCAGTAGAAGTAGAAGCTTTGTCCATACTAATCAGTTTAACATAGTTTCAAACTTAGAATTCACTGGTGACTCTATAGATACTATGTAACTTGGTATAAACTGCATTCCCTATTTAACAATACTGTACTCGATAGACACTATTTTCCATTCAACTTAGTTAACACTAGCTTCACTTGGCTTAAGTTATTAACTTGGTAGAAATTGTAAAGCTCAGAAAACATTGAACTACATGGGTTTAATTTTAGTGCTTGGCAAACTCTATATATAGAGTGTGAATAAATGTTGTCACTAATAAAAAAATTGATTGAATTTCAGCAATCTCCCCCTTTGGCATTAATGACAAAAACACTTATAATCCAAAACTTATATACAACATAGTGTGATACTTAGCTTGGTATGGCATGCTAATTTTTGAGATTTTTCAAAATTTGTCTTTGTAACTTTGCTATATATACTTTTTCTTTGCATGATTCTGCCCCATACAATGTACATATCATGTTAGGCATATTGACATACTAAGTGTATCTCCTAGTATAGTATCTTTCTCTCTTGGTATTTACAAAGTTCTCTCCCTTAATTATATATAAATATCTCTCCCACTTTTTGACAATAATGCCAAAGATTTATACACAATCTATTTACATGGAGACACCAAAATGTGAGAGAAAATTAGAATGTACCTCAAGAATGAGAGTTAAGGTCTTATCCTAGTTGTTTTGCAAAACTTTTCACATTTGTAGAGAAACTTGCACTTCTCCAGAGAGTTTGATCATGTGATCTACAATTGAGAAATTATTGTCATGGATCAATGTTTTGGAATAGGCAATGTGCTTCTACATTGTATCCATGATGGGAAGGATCATATTTTGAATATCTATGAGTGTAGACCAGACTCTTGCTTCCTCTCTCAACAATTCTACCTACATATCTAGTAAGAATTTGATCTTCATATGATGTGCAGAGCTTGAATTGGGGTCAAGTTGCAACTGCTTTGCGCTAGCCATCAGATCTTCATCAATTTTATTCAATTTTCTCTTTATTTCCTTAGCATATTTGGTAATATTACATAACTTTGCAAAAAGTGATGTTCCATTTGTGTAAGAGGTTTCAAGACTTGTTAAAATTGAAGAAAGCTCTACCTGTTGGATAGCTATTTGCTGAGTAATTTGCTCAAGCACTTTGTTATCAAATTTATTTTCTTCTTTCTCAATCAATTTATCTTGACCACTAGAATCTTCATTGAATTTACTAACTACCTCTTCTAATATTAACAAAGTGTGTTGAGAAGTATCAACTTCAACACCTATAGCTTCAGTCAAAATGTTCTTTGCATCCTCAATAATCTTATATTCTTGGTCTCTCTCTCTCTTCTCTAAGTTTCTTCTGCTTTTCCTTCTTTTGGACAAGATGACCAACTATATGCATTTGATCCATAGTGATATTATTAAAGTCCCATTTGGGAATTTCAATTTCCTCATCTAGATCTATATCTCCATCTATTTCCTTTCCACTAATCAAAAGTCTTGGTTGAATCTTTAGTTCAACTATCTTTGAAGTTAATGCTTTAGAATTTAGAATAGAAACAATAGTGGAAATAGTAAGACTAGTAGTGAAAATTTGTATAGTGCCTACTGGTGGAATACTGACTAGAATACTTACAAAATCCAAAATTGATGTTTTTATCAAACTTTCCAAAACTAAAATATTCACAAGTGAAGTACTGACAGAAGTATTTACAACTGAAGCACTTATAGGAGTATACACAACTGAGGTACTTACAAGAGTATGCACACCTGAGGTACTTACAAGAGTATGCACAAATGAGGTACTTATAGGGGTATGCACAACTAAGATTGCCAAAACTATAGAATCCAAAGTTGTACTTATTGCTAAGGAGCTTAAGATTATAGAGCATTATGTATCCATTGTTGATGCTAACTTGGTAACTGAAGGATGTTGGAGCTCGGTAGATGAAGTGGTAGACACTTCTATCAGTGATGTGTTGAGCTGAGAGGTAGTAGGGAGTGATTGTACATTTGATGTATCAATGAGAGTGAGGAAGTGAGGCTATGATAGTTGTACGTATCTTGACTAGGTCAATCTCTTCTTCTTCTTCCTTGGCTTCTTCTATAGCTTCTTCCTATTTTTCTTCTACATCATCCTTCATTAGTTCCTGATATTCATCTATATTAATTGTGACAAATTGAGTAGAGTCTTCATCATTGTCTTCATTCTTGTCACTATCATCACCATCATCTTTTATGTCAACAGGATATTCACTTAGTTTATGAAGATGGAATACATTTCTCCATAGGATTGTAGCTTTTTTCACAACATACTCTATATCTTTCATCAAAACTAGACAAGTGATGAACTTTAAAGTCATTTTGTTATCATTGTTTTTTAATGTCTTATTTACCTCTGCATCAGTTAATTTGGGTACCAACTATTTTAATGTTGGTGCAAAAATGTCTTTAACAGTCTACTTGGTGTTCTCCCATCTAATCTTGATCTTATCTAACAAAATTGTAGGGACCTATTATGCTAGCTAGTTTGGAGAGAATTTCCGTCTACCCATCTTGTCCATGACTAGATCTTCAACTTCTTTCTGCTTTTTTGGAGTCCTTGTCTCATACTTGAGTGCTTTAAAAATTTTCATTCCAATACCTTCTCTTGGTATATTTAGCCTTTCTTTAAATGTAAGAGGAGGTTGGTTGAAGATTACATCATTGCTTTCTTTTCCTTCTTTCTTTGTGGATCTCCTTGTAAACACTGTAGTGGATGGGTTTGGTGTCTTGGTGATAATCACCTTGCCTTTCTTCCTTACTACCTCTTCATTCTCTGATTCTTGCACATCTTCTCCTTTACCTTTGGTTAGCATAAGAGGGGTGCTTGTTGTTCTCAATTTTGTTATCCTCTTGCTTTTGTTTGCTGCCTAGGGAAGCTTGATTTCAAGTTCAATTCTTGCTTTTTTCTCTTCATAAGTTCCAAAGTAAAGTTCCTTTGGATCTACAAGCTCATTTACCAAGGCTTCAATGATTTCCTTAGCCTCATCAATGTTAACCTCATATAGAAGAGGTTTTACCCACACAACTCTGGGCCTTATTGCCTGGATGTAGACTCTATCACTATCTACCATAAAGAAAACATCCTTATAGTCTTCAACTAATTTCTTTGGTATCATAAATTTTTTATTCATCTTTTCTTTGAAGGCTTCAAAATAGTTATCCATGATACTAACAAAATTTTCACCCATTTCAGCAATATACTAATTAATTTGATATAAAATTGGCATATCTTTTCTCCATACAATCATGCCTTTAGAAGGGAAAAACTTTTGAACATAGAAAAACAAACATGTCAATAAAAGCTAAGTCAACTACTTTTCATGGCACACTATTGAGTTGGCTCGAACTATAAATCTTGTGTGCTATCACATGGATGTAAAATTTTAGTTTTGTATTAGTTACATTACTAATTTTCATTCATTTGCTATCCCATTTGGCTAGGGTTTCCTTTTGTAACTCATCTCAACCTAGGGTTTTAGTGGTTTTAGCTTTGGTGAGCATGGGGAGACTAGTAATGCAATGTATCATTTTTGTGATGATCAAAACTAGTTTCTCTAACCATAGTTCACCATTATGATCTCATCTTAGGATACACCTAATCCATTTGATTTGTAAGTTTCAAGGTAGGTGAGGAATATGAATTTAACCTTTCTCTTCCAGATGTTTGTACTTAGGTTTGAGAATTCTATTCACACAAAGTTCACTTAGGGAATTATCCATTTCAAGGGTTCCTATCACCTGAATTGCACATTTAAAATGAGTTTAGATATCATTTATGAGAAGTACCTTAGGTGGGATCTACGACTTAGCTCCATTGGGGTCAAGGGTTTTGGAAATCACTAGCACAAGTTTGAAGTTAGGGGCTTTCCATTCAACATCTCGCACCAACATCTCAGAACCTTTCTTCACCTTGCTACTACTACTGGATGACATGATAACTCAGTAAGCTGAGAAATTTTTTAAAAGAACTTCATTACAAATTCTACTCAAAGTTGCTTGGATGCACTACAAATTTCTCTATTCACAATATTTGAATTCTTGGTGAAAATGAAGTTGATTTCCTACCTTTTTCATAAAACTTCCTATTAATGCTTGGGATTTCATTATTCTTTCATTGAGTTTCTTTTCCAAATTTAGATCAATTTTCATCCTCTCGTTGATTTTCCTTTTAAAGTTTAAGTCATTCCTTAGCCTTTCATTGATTTATCTTTTAGAGTTCAAATCATTCCTTATTCTTTCATTTTTAGATCTCAGACTCATGATTTCTTCATTTACATTGGAGAGTTGATCAATAAGATTTTCTTTCTAAAGGGATTGATTTTGAATTTCATTGTTCCTTCCATCCATGTCTTCTTTTGCCTTATTTCACTATTCTGAGATTTCACACAATCTTATTGATTGAATTTCTTGTTCTCTTCTCAATTTTCTTACTTCTTCTTGTAGGGAACCATTCTTTTCTAGAAGTTCTTTGATTGCATCATTTGCTTCATCTGAACTACTTGAAGGGAAAAAATCTTCAATCTTTTCTTCAATATACTAGTGGTCATTAATCTAATTTGCAAGCTCCTTCCTTCTTTTTAGATATTGGGAAAGATGCTCTTTTTCTTTCTTGAGTTGAGCTATGGCCATCTCTAGATCTAACTTTTCATTATCAATAGCTTTATCAAGTCTAAATATCTCCATTTTACTTGATCTTTTCTCAAGCTATCAAACCTTATCCTAAGAACCACAATGCTCTAATATCAATTGTTAGAAATATTTAGGACTAGCTAGGTTACTGAGAGGGGAGGGGTGAATCAGTAACCCCAAAACCTTTTAAAAAATTTAGAACTTAATTGTATTAATATTAATAAATCTGATCTACTGCATGCATGAGAAATTGAGAAACATAAGACACCATGAACACAATATTTGGTGACTAGAAACCTTCCAAATAGAAAGTATAACTGGGGTGGGGATGATACCCACAAAAATTCAATACTATAGCATAAAGTTGGCTAGTTAAGGCCTACATTGATCACTTCTGATGATCTACCCTATTAAGAGCAATTAGGACTACTAGGTCCACCTTGTTAGAGGTTTTACAAACATATAATGAAGTATCTACTCGATAAAGAGATTTAAGAAAAGATTGTTAAGTCTACCTTGAGAAAGGATTTAAAGCTAATTCAACTATTAGGATGAAATAGTAGATCTCTGACTTACAACTAAATTTTTGATTGAGATCCTTTGAAGTACTGATCACCTCTATGTGATAGATATAACTTTTTTGCTCCTGATATGGCCTTACAATATGGTTACTCTTTTTCTGATTCACATTCACATTCTTGCATTCCATTCACATTATTTCATATATGTCATCTAAGGAAATGATATATTATATATATATCAATCCGATTACAAAGACAAAAATTACACAAGTTAACACCAATATTACAAAGTTGGTCCAAATGTAGATACTCGAGTTCTAAAAATTGACTTGGTGAAGTTTTGATACATGATGTCCATTGTCATTACTCGGCATCATCATGTACTTGGTAGAAGTAGAAGCTTGGTCCATACTAATCACTTCAATGTAGTTTCAAACTTGGTATTCACTGGTGACTTGGTAGATACTATGTAACTTGGTATAAATTGCATTCCCTATTTACCTTGACTGTACTTAGTAGACACTATTCTCCATTCAACTCAATTAACACTAGCTTTTCTTGACTTAAGTTGTTAACTCAGTAGAAATTGTAAAGCTTGACAAACAAAAAACTACTCGAGTTGAATTGTATTGCTTGGAAAACTCTATATATAGAGTCTAAATAAGTGTTGTCACTAATAATAAACTTGACTCAATGTCAATAAGTTGAAGAAAAATAAAATTCCTAAAGGGTTGGTTGTTCTAGAAAATATGTTTAACAACCAAGATAGGGTAAAGCCTAGAATTAGAGATTGCAAGCCTCAAGAACTTGAAGAGATAAACCTAGGTATTGTTTAGGCTCCAAAGAATTTTTACATTGGTCAAAATTTGTTAGCTAAAATTAGAATACCTTTGATTGATTTGTTGAGAAAATATAGACATGTCTTTGCATGGTCTTATGATGATCTTAAGGTGTATAGGGAGGACCTATTCTAGCATGTTATTTTGCTAAATGATAATGTTAAACCCTTTAGATAGAAGCAAAGACCTATAAATCCCACCTTAGCCCCAAAAATGCAAGCAGAATTGATGAAGCTAAGGGATGGAGGGATAATCAAACCAATTCAGCATTCTACTTGAGTTTCAAACTTGGTACCCATCCAAAAAAAGGAATGCAAATATAAGACTATGTGTAGACTTTAAAAACTTGAATATTACTTCCCTAAAGGATAATTATGGGTTGCCAAACATGGAGGTTATGTTGCAACAAGTAATTGGTTGTGAGTTGATGTCTATGATGGATAGATTTTCAAGATACAATCAGGTCCTTGTGAAAGAAAATAAACAATTCAAAATAGCTTTTACAACTCCATGGGGTACATATGTATATGTTAGAATGCCAATTAGGTTGATTAATGTAGGAGTAACTTTCCAAAGGGCTATGGATGTAGCCTTTCATGATTACATCAATAAATTTATGGTAGTATACCAAGATGACCTTACAACTTATTCCAAGAGGGTTGAAGACCATTGTAGACACTTGGAAAAGATTTTTATCAAAGCCTTGGAATATGGGGTGTCCTTAAACCCAAGAAATGTACATTTGAGGTAACTAAAGGTAGATTTCTGGGACATATAATCTCAAAGGATGGAGTAAATATAGATCCTCAAAGAGTGGCAGCCATTGACAAGGTGTCTAAGCTAACAAATGTGAAGGGAATACAATCTTTCTTTGTGCAAGTTAATTTTTTGAGAAGAATTGTCACAAATTTTGTTGAGATTAGCGGTCCTATTTCAAAAATTCTTAAGAAAGGAGCTACTATTAATTGGGAAGGTGAACCTTCATAGGCCTTTCAAGATATTAAGACTACCATAAAAAATTCTCTAGTTCTTAGAGCTCCAGATTACACTAAGCCAATGCACATATTCTCTTTTGCATCTTTTCACATTGTAGCTGCTATCTTATTACAAAAGAATGAGGAAGGATACGAGTAGCCTATTGCATTCTTTAGAAATTCCTTGTAGCCTATTGAATTGAAATATGAAATAAATGAGTAATACACTTATGTCTTAGTGAAATTTTTTAAGACTTTTAGATGTTATTTGGTAGGTGCCATTGTCATTGCATTTGTACTTAGTGCAACTTTCAAGGACATAGTTTCTTCATAGGAGCTATCAAGTAGGAGGTGTAGATGGATGAATAGGATCCAAGAATTTAATATTGAAATTCAGATTAAAAAATTGGTAAGGGTTTAAGGGTTAGCTAAACTTATGGTTCAATCCAACTTAGATATTAATCAAATAAATTTGGTAATAGATGACCTAAGATTAGATCTATATGATATGAATCATTGTGAATGCTATACTAATGTTATTTATTATTTACAACATATAGAAGCCCCTTCCCATTTGAATAAAAAATGAGAAAAGAAATAGAAAGTTGCAAACCATCAGATATATCATTGTTGAAAATAATGTTTGGTGGAGAAACTTTGAAGGAGTGCTACTAAAATGTGTTGATCTAGAGAAATCAAAAGAGGTATTGAAAGAAATGCATGTTGGAGTCTATGGTGGACATTATATGTCCAAGACCACTACACACAAAGTAATGAAAGCTTGATTTTGGTGGCCTTCTCTTTTTAAGGATGCTTAGATAATGGTTAGAAAGTGTGATACCTATCAAAAATTTGCAAGTAAATTAAATTTTTTAGGTAACACTCCATTAGAACCAGTGGAAGTTCAATCACCATTCCAATAGTAGGGAATGGATTTTATAGGTGAAATCTCTCCTAACTCTAGTATTGGTTATTCATGGATCTTGGTTGCTATTGATTGCTTTACAAAGTGGGTGGCAGTAATTCCAATAAGAAATGAAACTAGTAAAGTTGTTAACAATTTTTTTCTAAATAATATCATTTCAAGATTTGGTTGTCCTCAGAGAATTGTGATAGATAATGCCATGTGCTTTAGATCTGAGGAGTTTATAAATTTTTGTGATAAATATGGGATTACAAGATCAACATCTTCCCCTTATCATCCACAAGGAAATGGACAAGTTGAATCCACAAATAAAAGCTTGTTGAAAATGATAAAAAGAAAATTGGATGACAACAAGAAAGCTTGGGATTCTAAATTGTAGTTAGCAATATGGGCTGACAAGCTGACTATGAAAAAAGCCATAGCTGTAGCACCTTTTGACATTGTGTATGGAATCAAGGCAAGGATGCCTTAGAAAAACCTAGTGGGACTCTATAATTACATCCAAATGCATGATGAGGATATTATTGATGACATGTAGGAAAGATTGGATGAGTTGGTAGGATTGATGAGACTAGGAAAGAAGCATCCCTCAAAAATCAAAAGTTGCAACTATACGTCAAAACACTCTATGATAGAAGGATAGTGAGCCAAAAGTTTGAACTTGAAGATTTAGTCCTCATGTGAAATGCTAGGATTGAAGATAAAGGAAAACATGGGAAGTTTGATCCTATATGGTTAGGTCCCTATCTAATTGGAACTACATGGGGTGAGGACTCTTATGTTTTGAAGGATTTATTAGGTAATATTCTTGGACTCCTAGTTCATGGATAGTTCTTGAAGAACTATTTTTGCTAAAATACTTGTTTTTTCCATGAACAATACTTTTAGGGTTTTTGTACATTTCTATATCCTTAGTGTCTTTTGTGTAGTTCTTTTATATTCCTTTCCTGGTGTTGTTTCCTTCTTAGAGTTGTCAAATAAGAAGGATGGTCAAGTTTGTGGTCTGCTTATCCTAGGGATTTTGAGCCCTCATATGAACTCTTGTCTATTCATTGTCCCGAGACAGAGCCACTATTGGCCTAGTTTTTCATCCTTTATGATAATTTGTTCCTCACAATGAAAAATGTTAGGGTTGTACTTTGATTTTTTTAATTAATTGTTAAAACCCTAGTTGAATTTCCTAAATTTCTTATAAACCCTCATTTATGTGTCTTAAACATCAAAAGTAATAAAGTATAATTTACAAATAAAATGTGTGAGACATACTTATCTTAAGTATTATTTGCCCCAAGGTTACTTTATTATTTCCTATGGATTAAACCTTTTATTTGTTAAGCTTACCCTAATAGAATTTATCTTTATTAACTATTTTATGAAGCATTTTAACTATGATAGTTTGTTTGATCAGCCATCAATCTTTGGAAGATTGACAAGTAGCGCATGCCCACAATGAGAAAATGCATAGTTTTTTAGTGAAGCAGGCAAGTGCCTTGCGCCATGTATCATTTGTTGATAGTGGCTCTCATATGTGTCACAAAGACTAAGGGCTTGTTAGTAATTTGTCAAACCCTTTTCAAATTTTCTATAGAATTGTTAGAGCACATTTGATTTTTCAGCAATATCATTGGTTAAAACAATGTAGTAGGGTTCCCTTTTGACATCACATCATTTGGCCGTTGATCTTTTCATGATCAATGATTAGCACTTCACTGCTTCATGAAGATGCAAGGAATTTAAATAAAGTAGGCAAGGACCTCATTGACATGTGGTACATGATGATGTCATGGAAGTAGTCTCTAAAAGGTATGATGTAGTTTGTGTTGTTGGTAGATTGTCAGACACACTAGCACAAAAGGAAAATGTTCTATTAGTTTGTCTAACTAACTGGGTCACAAAAGGATGTATTTTTATTAGATGCTTACCCATACTATGAAAATGAGTGATCTTTAAGCAAAGTAGGCAAGCACCTGCACACAACATGGCATAGTTGGACTAGTTGCTAAAAGGATTGCCAAGTCATGCCAAGTTGGAAGAGGTAATTAAGTGGAGCGCAGTAATTGGTAAATTGTGACATGTAACTACTAGATTGGAGATGAGTGTGCCAATGTGGCTGCATTATTAATGGGTCTACTTACAAAGTACAGTGATTTTCCATGACATACAATCTTATGGAGATCGATGGTTAGTGCTTTATTACATCAGAAAAGTGTTCAAGCTTAAAACAAAGTGGGGAAGTGCCTTCTTGATACATGGAAAGGATTTCAAAATTTAAAGTAGCTTTTTATTTTCAAATAAATTTGTCTAATGTTGTGTGATTAATGAATGACACTTAAACCTAATGTGTGACATGAAAATTAATGGTTGAAGACATTGGTGTTGTGCAGGGCCACTTTGTGCAACCTTAATGCTATGGTATAACTTGTAAATTCACCATTACTAAGCCACACAATTAAAAATTTCCTAGAGTGCAAGGGTTTCTAGAGCTAGGGCATGAGAATTTGAAAATTTATAATTGCGCTAAGCTGAATTGAAGATGCCTCCTCGAAAGGAATTTTTTAACCTGACAAATTACCTAAAAAGATCTATTCATGACAATTTTCTTGAACAAATGCCTCTTTCTCTAAATAAGTTGAGAAAAGGTAGAGAACTCATCTCTAAAAACCATAGGTTGGTTGTAGCTAAGGTTTTCTATGACAAGGCAAATTGGGTACAAGAGATTGAAAAGTTTCAGTGGGGGGTTTGGAATTGTTTAAAAAATGGTTTTTAGAACATGATTTTGACAACCAATTGAGCAATGTATGGGAGTTTGAAATTTGAAAATTGGTTTTTCCTGGGATGTTCTTTGATAGTGACTTGTTAATTGACATGTCCAAGAAATAAAACCCCATTACAAGAATTGTAAAAAACCATGCAGAAGACAACCTCTTTAGGGTTTCACCTACCTTGATTAGTAAAGTATTTAATCTCAACCCCAACCAAATAGTCCATGAAAAATTGATATAGAGGAATTATAGGCAAGGTATGATACATAGAGGGTATATTTGAGGATAGGACCATTGCAACAACATATTTTAAAAGTTGGGTCACTTCCTTTGGTTGCAACAAATACCCTAGAGCCTTTCATGAAAAATTACTTTAATCCTAGGGCATAGGTCCTATATTTTACTTTTTGAATTTTTGTGGAATGGATGAGTAGGATTTTTTTCAAGGCTCCATTGTTCTTATCATAGCTCAGACCCTGGAGTTTGGAATGAGCTCAATTCTTGATTTTTCTACCTACCTAGTTGAGGAAATTCACAATGGTTTGATTGGAATATCTCAAGGTAAGGTGAATAGGCCTTTTTGTTGGTATTCTTTTTCTAATGTACATATGCCTTTACAAGGGAGTAACTTTCTTCTCCAAAGAAATGAATTTGGAATTGGAGAGAAATGGTAAGAAGCTCCCAGTTTAGTTATGGAGTACTGACATGACATGGGAAGTCTAAGGAGCCAGTTATGTTAGATTTGATAGATACTTTTCTTCAAGGCTCAAATTGCTTTTGAAGGGGATAGTCCAAGAATCCCATAGCCTTTGTTAGAACTAATAAGACCCAAGGACTATGCCAAGGGATTGCTGGTCAGTCATAGTTGGGGGGATATAATCCCATACCCTATTTCCACTATGATTAGAGTTTATAGATTTTTGGGAAAACCCCATGTACTACCTTTTCATGTGCCTTTGAAGACAAGAATTTTAGAGTTACTATGGTAGATTGGATTAGTTGAGGAAAGGGATATACATGGAAAAGGTAAAGACACATTCTTCCCTATTGTTACTATTATACATGATTTTATTTTTGTTAAAAAAAGATGGAGAAATTTGCGCTTATTTTTGGATAAATATTAAATGGCCTGTTTCCATGCTCAATACGTTGACCTAGAGACATTTCATGACCTCCTTAAGGAGAGAACTACAGGTAAGGTTCTTGTACAAACTATATATTTTGTGGAGGATATTATTAGAAATGTATTTTCATTGCAAGAACAAGAGGTTAGAAAAGAAAAATGGGTTGTCTTTAGCAAGGTTTTAGAATTTATCAATGCTTTTGAGCCCAACTATAACCCCCTAGCAGATAAGAAATATTGGGAAGCCAAAATGGATGATCTAATTAAAAATTTCTCTATGATAATGCAAAACTTGAATGAGAAGAAGGATATCTTAGCTACAGTATATCTAGATAAATCTGTTGAGGTGGAAAGAAGAATAAATAGAAGAATGATTGTGACTCTAGGCTAGTATACACTATAGAGGAAGATTGGATACATTGTGGTTCAAAATATACAACACATTACCCCTTACAAAAAGCCTAGATCAAAGAGTCCACCTGAAACAAGTGCCCCTAAGAGATAAAGGTTAGAACAAGGGTCCTACTCTCAAGTAGGAGAGTATTCACCATCCTAGACCCCACTAAGAGTAGATGATGAAGCATCTCTAAGAGAGTAGTTGAGGCAAATTGGAGGGGAGGGAGACATAATTTTCACTACTACTAATATAGGAAGGGGAGTGCCTAAGGAGCCTCTTATGCCATCCTTTGACCTCATTGTTGTTGATTATAGATGTAACAAGATAGATCCCATCAGTGCACAATAATCTCAAAAGTTTATAGATGATGAAAATTTTGTTAAATCTAGGGCCTTTGCATAATTTTTGTGGAAGAAAAATATAGGCAATTTTGAGGCAAAGTGTAAAATTTTAAAAAAAAAGCAACCAAAAAAATTGGACTCTGAAATTGAGGAAGAGGAAAAAGACAAATTTTTGGAGGACTTTTCCCAATTAACACCTAAGACTAGGAAACAATGAGTTAGAGAATTAGGAGTTTTGGTTCTATTTGAATGGGACATACCTAATGCTATGATTTTTTATTCCATTAGAAAGGAGAAAGATGTGTAGTGTAAAACTAAAGAAAAAATATTACAAGCACATAGAGGGGTGAAATTTAGAAATGATGACCAAGCTTTGGTGATTTGGTCCATTGAAAAGATAAATAAGACCAAAATATAAGAGATTTCAAGTGTTGAACATACTGGTACTCTTACAGTATACAGATCTGATGAAGTGGATAGTGAGGAATCCACCCACGTGACTAAAGAAGTGGTGGATTTCACCTCAGTGGTTGTGGGGAAAGAAAAGAATAATTCCTAGAACTCAATGAAAAATTTGAAGAAGTATTAAAGGCATATGAGGAAAGGGGAAATATGATACAACTGTTGGAGATTCATCTTAGTTGGATAGGTAGCTAGGAAAGAGGAAGGTGGGAGAATCAAGCAAGCCTTGAGTCACATACACTCACCCTCCTATTGATCCATTCAAGTCTACCCCAATTGTTGAGTTTCCTAATACCCCATAGAGACATGAGTTTTACACTATAGATGAATTTGAAGAAGAAAAGAATAAATTGTGGGAGTTACAAGTTGAGCTAAACAATCAATACAAAGAGAAACTCAGAAAAGCAATCCTATATTTAGTGGATAAGATTTATTGGCCAACATTTTATGAATAGTTGGCAAGAATCTTAGAAATTTGGAATAAAATAAGGAGGTATGAAGATACACTAAAACCCATTATGCAAAAATGGAGTGATAGAGATAATGATGTTACTTCGATGTGTATCTTTGTCATCACCTTATCATGTGATCAAATAGAAAAAAATTGATATAGTTAATGATATGAAAGAATTTGATGAAAAAGGGATTTCTATTCAAAAGAAAATAATGATTTGTCTTTCTAAGTATATAGCATAAAAGTTTGATCTCCTTTGCAATGTACTTAAAATGATTGACAAAATAAAAGAATTAGAAGAATAGGGAAAGAAATTAGATGATCTATTGTACCATAAAATAAATGAGGTCATAAATGAAAGATGACATGTACTATGGGAAATGACTAATGAAGAATTTATCAAAGTACAATCATTTTATAATACTATTAGAAAATATTTTGTTGAAATAGAACAAATATGAAGCTTTGTATTAAAAGAGTAGTGAGAGACCTTAAATTTTGATTGGCTTGATGATACTATTTTCAACAAGTGGATGGAAGAAATTTTGTCTTTAGAATAGATGGAAATAGAAGAAAGGGGTGAGGCCTAGGAAGAAGATCAAATAGATGATACCTCAATAATGGAAATAGAAACACCAACCAAAATTGCTAGCCTAGACACCAAGCTAATGATGTGACTGTTGAGGACTCAAACATAATTGTTGCTTTAACAATTCATAATGATGAAGATGGAGAGCGTCGAGTTGGATAAATTTTGATGTGAAGTTTTTTCTATTGTATAATTTATTTATTTTTGTGATAGCAATAAATGTAAATATCTTTTGTATAAAGGACAACTCTCAATTCTCTATGCTTGAAGCTTGTTGCATCTCACACTATATAAGAGAGATTCTAGGGCTAGAGAAAGGGTCTAAATTATTGCATATTTTAGTCTTTACTAAACTTGTTCGGTCTAGTTTTCTTTTCATGTATACTTTGTGATATGTTTTCTCTAAATTTTTTATGAGAATACTTTAACTTGGTAGGATTTGGATGTTTTACATTGAGTCATTTTGAGTCTTGTTCAATTGTGTACAATTTTAAAAAAAAATTAATACAAAGATGAATTGTCCCCATATCTGTTCTATATAAATCCTGTCTCCATTTTTATTACCTAGTTATTTTGATGTTATGTGAGCAAGGCTTGTTCAATTGAATGCAATTAAATCAAATTGTGTGTCAATTCACTATTTCTTTTGATTCAATGAATAAAGTAAATTATTTACTGAGATTGATAAGATTCCCATGGTAATAGGAAGGATGTCTTTAAGAATGAGTTTCAATGAGAATTGTTGATGATATTGATTGTAATGCAATTAATTAGATCTATAGATTGAATGGACTCTGAGTGCCAATGGATGAGGCACTGATCTATTGATTTACTTTGGAGATGAGAGATCATGAACAAGAATCAAGCTTAATTTCAAAGTTAATTTTACTTTACCATTTGAAGAATATCAATGTTGGTCAGCACTTTTTTGCATTTAATCTCTAATTCTTGGCTAGCTACTACTGCTAGAAGTACTTATAAACCTAAGAAGAATTGTGACCAAATCTTCTTTAAGGGATGTGTATTCTAGTAAAGTGTCATGGAATGAGCCAACACACACACACACACACACACCCACAAAATATTAGATTTCAAATCTTCCATCCCTCAAGTATTCCCACCTTGGTTCTACAAAGCCTAAAGAGTAGAATTTTTTTTAAATTTTGTTGAAGTTGGGTACAGTTATAGAACACATGTAATTTTTTATAGGAAGTAGTACTTGATCCTTAGATTATTTGTGATTTTATTGTCTTGGTATTGAGTATTTTGTTACTTGATAGTTGAAAAACACCAACAAGATGAATGTTGTTATAGGCGATGAAAGTGACGAAGAAAATGAAGAAGAAGGAAATATTGGGTAGGAAGGGGAAGGAGATGGAGAAGTAATAAACTAGGTGAAGGAGAGGCCTTTTACAGCCATTTCAAAGCTTGGAAAAAGACCTAAAATTGACATTGGCATGTTTTCAGGAAATCTAAACCTGGATGAGTTGATCGACTAGATCAATGAGCTAGAGGAATATTTTGAGTATGAGGATATTAGGGACCCTGATAGGGTTAAGTTTGTGAAGGCCAAAATGAAAGTCCATGCAAAAATCTAGTAGCAAGAGACTTAGTTGGAAAGAAATAGAAGAGGAAAGGAGAAAATCACAAGATGGGATTGCATGGTGGACAAACTAAAGAAGCAGTTAATTCCCATTGATTACAAGCTTGATTTGTTCAAGAAGATGCAAGGATTAAAAAAAGTGAAAAGATCTATCTAGTAATACATAGAGGAATTTTAATGAGTCCTTATTAGGGTGGTGCATGCAAAAGAAAATAAGGAGAAGATTGCTCATTACCTTAGTGGCTTAAGACCTAGCATTCAAGATGATTTAAGTCTCATTAGAATGACTAGCATTGAAGAGACATACAATTTTTCCTTGTGAGTTGAGGAGAAACTTTAAAAAAGGTTTGATAGAATGAGAAGATGCCACAGTCAAGGAGGAAGGGGTGGTAGCACATCATTTGGAGGCTAAAATGAGAACCAGAAGTAAAATGAATATGTGGGCACTAGCTAAAACCAAAGGAATGAGAGTTTCAACCACTCTCATGATTAGAAATTTGGAGATCAAAGAGGAAGAGGTAGAGGACATGGACAAGGTTCAAGAAGAGGAGACTTCCATGGTACCTATTTCCATTACAATGAATAAGGTCACCACACCTTCAAATTTCCTTAATTCCATGGAAGGATAGATAGGAGAGTTGATGGTCAAGCAAGGGTTTCTCATGGGGATGATGATGCATAGTAATAATATTTATATAATGTAGAAAGAGGTGAGCTTCTAGTTAATGAAAGGGTCTTACTTAGTGATGAGACTAAACCTACAGAAAATAGGATTTTCTTTCATACCAGGTGCAAGTGCAAGGGTGAATGTTGTGATGTGATTGTTGATGGTGGAAGCATTGACAACTTGGTGTCAGAGGAGATGGTCTCAAAGCTAAAGCTCAAGAGGGAGAAATGCCCCCAACCCTATTTGATTTATTGGATGTAGGATGATCATAAGGTCCTGGTAAGTGAGAAATGTTTGGTAAAGTTCAAGATTGGAAGTTACCATGATGAGGCTCTCTGTGACATCTTTCCTATGGATGTATGCCAATTACTATTGGGAAGGCCATGGTAGCTTGATAGGCATGCTATACATAATGGTCATGCAAATACATACTTTTTGATAAAGGATGGAGTTCACCACAAATTGAAACCCTTGATAAAGAAGGGTGAAAAGGTATGGAGTAGTGTTAGGGTATGTCTTGTTGATGGAAGAATATTTTTGGATGGTGTGAAATATTAGAATATGTGTATTCTTTAATTCATAGAAAAGATAAGGAAGGTAGTAGTGAAATTCCACTTGAAGTTTCAGGTCTATTAAGTGAGTGTAGAGATTTCATCTCTGATAATGTTCTAGAAGGGTTGCTACTAGTAAGGTAAATTAGTCATCAAATAGATTTAGTCCTTGGAGCTAGTTTTCCTAACAAGGCTGCTCATAGGATGAGTCCTATTGAGACTGAGGAGCTAACAAACAAGTTCAAGTGCTATTGAGGAAAGGTTTGATTTGAGAGAGCATAAGTCCATGTGTAGTACCTATAGTGCTAGCAACAAAGAAGGATGGAGAGTGGAGAATATGTACATACTCTCGAGATATAAATAGAATAACCATCAAGTATCAATTTCCTTTGCCAAGAATGGATGATCTTATGGATTGTTTGAGTGGAGCTCATTACTTTACAAAGATACATCTCAAGAGTGGCTATCACCAAATATGGACAGGAGAGGGAGATGAGTGGAAGAATACATTCAAGACCAATAAGGGTGTATATGAGTGGTTAGTCATGCCCTTTGGATTGACCAATGCACCAAGCACCTTCATGCGGCTTATGAATGAGGTACTAAAGAAATTTTTGGAAAAAATTGTTATTGTCTATCTAGCTGATATTTTGATTTTCAGTAAGTCTTTGGATGAACATTTATTGCACATTCATAGTGTCCTTTAAAGGTTGAGGGAATAGAAATTATTGATTAATTTGAAGAAGTTTAGCTTTGTCAAAAGGGAGTTAGTCTATTTGGGTTTTTTTGTATTGACTAAGGGTCTCAAAATGGACCTAGAGAAGGTGAAGGTCATCTTGGAATGGCCTACTCAAAGGTCTACCATTGAGGTGAGGTCCTTCCATGGTCTAGCTAGTTTTTATAGGAAGTTCATTAGGAATTTTAGTAGTAAATGTGGACCCCTAACTAAAACAATGAGGGGGGATAGAAAAGAGTTCATGTGGACTACATGAGCTACAAGGAGTTTTGAATTGCTGCTGAATATGGTGACAAAGCAACCTATATTGGCACTTCCTAATTTCAAAATAGTGTTCTAGGTGGATTATGATGCTAGTGGCAGTACTATTGGGGCTGTCTTAAGCCAAGAAGGTAAGTCTATTTCCTATTTTAGTGAAAATTTGAATGATGCAAAGAAGAATATGATCAATAGTTCTATTCAATAGTTGAGGCATTAAAGAAATTGAGGCATTATTTATTTCCAAAAGAATTTATCTTTTATACTGATCACTAGGCATTATAGTACCTAAATAGCCAAGGTAAATTGAATTAGAGACATTTGAAATGGGTAGAGTTCATGTAAAGCTATACATTTGTATTGAAACATAAAAGCATAAGGTCTAATAGGATTGCAGATGCATTAAGTAGGAGATAGTTTTTGTTGATAGTAATGTAGGTTGAATTGGTTGGCTTTGATGAACTCAAGAATCTACATCCTAAAGATCCTAACTTTGTAGAGGCTAAGAAGGCTTGTAAAGAACCTGTTACTCTAGATGGGACTAGGTGGTGAGATTACTTGATTTAGGATGGTATGTTGTTCAAGGGAAGTCAATTGTATATTCCAAGGAGTTCCATGATGGAAAACTTGATCAAGGAGAAGCATAGTAGAGGGATGGGAGGACACTTTGGTCAAGATAAGGCCATTGCCATTATTAAAAAACATTATTTTTGTCCTCAATTGTCACAAGATGTGAAGAATTTTGTGCAAATTTGTCAAGTATGTCAAACAACCAAAGGATTTAGTCACAATACTAGATTCTATCAGCTATTGCCTATTACATCGAAGCCTTGGGGGGACATAAGTATAGATTTTATTCTTGGATTGCCAAGAATACAAATGGGTGATGACTCATTATTTTTGGTGGTTGACAGGGTTTTCAAGATAGCACACCTTATTCCATGCCACAAGACTCATGATGCAATACATATTGTACATTTTTTTTTTTCATATAGGTGGTGAGGTTACATGGTCTCCCAAGAAAGTATTTTTTTTTATAGACATACTAAATTTGTGAGGTATTACTGGAGGACTTTGTGGAAGGAGTTGAAGATAGAATTGAAGTTCAGTTCTACACATCATCCACATATTGATGGACAAATAGAAGTAGTGAATAGGAGTTTGGGTAATTTGCTGAGGTGTTTAGTAGGAGATAAGCCCAAGGGATGGGATTTGATTCTACCACAAGAAATTTTTTCTTAAACTAATTCTATGAATATGAGTACTTGTAGATCATCATTCCAAATTGTGTATGGGAGGAGTCTAAGGATTGTACCAGAGCTAACAAAAATGGAGCAAGTAGAGAGGACAAGTGTTGAGGTAGAAGAATTTGCTAAACATGTCAAGAACCTAAATGAGGAGGTGTAAGCACATATTACTAGGATGAACCTACCATATAAGGCTAGGGTAGATCAAAAGAGGAGACATAAGGAGTTCTAAGTTTGAGATTAGATTATGGTATACTTGAGGAAGGAATAATTTCTAGTGGGTACCTACAACAAATTGAAGATGAAGAAATTTGGCCCCTACAAATTTTTGAAGAAACATGATTCAAGGAATACATATGAGGTGGAGTTGCCAGATGGGATTCACATTTCTCTTATTTTCAATATTGCAAACTTAACAAAATATCATGATGATGGTGCAAATAAGGAGTTAATGTTAGAGCCATGTCTAATTTGTACTTCTGCAAAGGAAGAGATTGAAGAAATTCTAGATTGTCGTGTGGGTCGGAGTACAAAAAATAGGTAGTATGAAGAATACCTGGTGAAGTAGAAAGGACTACCAATAGAAGGCTCAACTTGGATATCCACAATGGAGGTTTCCCATTTGGGTTTTCCTCCACCAACTATAAAGTAATAAGGTCTCTTTTCAATCTACCCTAGGTGTCTGATGCAGAAGCATCTAGTGGTGTAAGGGTGTCTAATGTAGGAGAATCTTTGGTCTATTTTCATTGTACTAAATGTAATATCAGATCACTTATTATAATAATATTTCCCTTTTCCTATTGTATTCATTTTTTCTTGGGTTGTGTCCTCATTAGGGGTGAGGTTATATGCAACCTTGATGTGTAGAGAAGCACTTGGTATGAAGTCAATATGTTGTGAGATGTCCTTCAATGGTGGGAGTTCATTTAGAGTATCTTCTGCAAGTATCACTTTGTACTTCTATAGTAGATCATTTACTTCTTTAACCACTTCTTGAGTGACTAATTTCATCTTTTTTTTTTTAGGACCAAGGAAAACCCTATTTGAGAGTCTTTTTCATGCCTAAAATATGAGGGCAAAAAAACACATTTTTTTTAAAAATATAATTAAACTTAAATAAACAGAGTTGATAAGCTTAAAAATTCTTTGATAAATCAATTAATTAACTTAAATAACTAAATTCAATTAAATTAAAAAACCTATCACATGACTATTTATAATCAATCTTAAAAAGACAATTAGGACTCTTATAGCTCTATTGATTAATTAATGTAACCAAACTAAGTTAAGTTAATTGAAAGATTTAACAGAAAATTACTTTTTAAATTACCCAATTGAGAGCATACATCCTTAGAACAATAGTAACACGAAATGCTAAACAACTATCAAGTTATGAATTCAATACTTAAACTTAAATTTGGTAGTCAAACTCAACTTATAACTTGTGTTAATCAAAATTAATTTAAGATACAATAACGCTATCTTTCACTATAGAGGCATTATGACCACTAATGTTAAAATAATTAATTTACTAATTTACTATTCGACTTTAATTTATACTAAATTTTCAACTTAACAAACACTAATAATTATCTCTTTAAACAAATTAAATAAATCAACTAACCTTTAGACAATGTATTAAACTAATAAAAGGAATTAACTTTCTCAAATTACAAATCAATAGCAAAACATACTAACACTAAATATTCAATTATTTAAACAACTATAAATTGAATGTTATTCTAGCTAACCATGAAAGGAAAAAAAATCCAATATTAGTAACTAAAATTACTTGATAACATAATTACAAAACTATCTAACTCAAAAATTTAATAGAAAAATAAATAATTTAAACAAATTAACATTATTAATACTTAAATTAACTAATGTTAAAAACTAAACACGCAATTTAATTTATTAAAAAAGAAAACTTAAAACAATCCTAAAATACCATAACTAAACCCAACCAATATATATTTATCTCAAAAGAAATTCCAACAAACCTATAATTTTAAACTTGATATAATGCCGAGACAAATCTAAACTAATCTAACCAACCCACTAAACAACTTAATCTAATCCTACTTCCCATTAACTCCCCCTAGCCTAGCCACCCAAAAGGCTTCTCCCACATGTGGGTACAAGCCCCAACAAACAACCCCCTCCCGCCCCCCTCCCTCCCTCATCTCATGCAAACACAAGGACAAAACTCATAGGCTGAAGAGGGAGAAATAAAGGTGAGAGATCTTGTTTGATTAAAATATACTCACATCATGACCTGCTCAAACCTTAAGCCTTTGCCAATCTCAAGTCAAACTGACATGGCAGGATTTCCCACATCCCCATGCAATCCTTAATGGAAGCCAATGCAGCCCAATGGGAGAAAGGAAGTACACTAGTTGGAGGGAGCAAAAAGGTTTTAAAAAGTAGTTAGAAGTTTTAATTTTTCTGTAACACAACTTGCACTTACCTTGCTAAGCCATGACGCTACTTGATGGCTACAAATTTCTAAGAAGGGTGTACATGGGACTATGACACCATAAATGGGTTTTGACTTGTTTTAATCTCCACCCTGCCCCTCTATCTGAAACTGATGCCTAGGAAAGGGGGGATGAAGTTATTACATAAAGTTTATTTGGTAAGAACTTTGGTTAGTATATTTGAAAATTAGATATATGCATATAGATTTATATTTTTTATTATTATTCTTTCTTTTTCTTTTCTTTTTTAATTGAATATTTAAAAATAAGAATCTTACAAAGAATATTCTCTATTACCATTGAAAGCAAAATCCCCTTGTCGATACAAAATCCAGAGGGCTTATTTTGCTCCTGGGACTTTTTTTTTGTGTGATAAATTTTCCAACTTGAAATAATCTCCCAAGAGGATTTTTTTTTTTGTGTCATACATTTTAATACAAGGAGGTGTATATTAATTCTTTTTAAATTGAATTTACCATTGCATAGTTTAACAAGATGGTTGAGTAGTTCGTTAAATCAACAATGAGAGATTTATTGTATCTCCTAATACATATGAAATTGGATTGGAAATTCAACATAATGAATTTCTTCCTTAACATAAATAAACTTGAACATTGCATAATTGAAACATCACCATGTTATCCATTCCACATTACTGATATCCATAAATTGAAATAACATAAGATACAATGCAAGAATGCTAATAAATCTTTTCTCTTCTATTAATCAACCTAATTCAAGGCTCCATCGAGAAATATTAGCTATTAAGAAAACCTGACATCCTTGCCACTACATCAAAATTTAAATACATTTTTACATAATGTTACAATAAAATTAGAATTCTCTTCTAGGTCCTTAACAAGGGATCCTTTTTAATAGCTCAATACATCACGGTGATCATGGAGAAGACGAGATTGAACCCAGAGACAAATCAAACATATCATGAATAACAAATCAAGCATGCATTCCCTTCCTGGTTTGCACAATAGGTTCAACATTGAACCAAAGTAGGGAGAAGGTGGATTTTTCCAATAGGAGATGTCAGTCACACTACCACAATGTAGCCCTTTTGAGGCTAAAAACTGGAGAACTTCTGTTCTTCCACAAATGCCCTTTTGAGTCCAATATTACAAGGATATTCATTCTTTCATTTCTTCAATTTTCAAAATTTTAAAACATGGTATGTGATGACAAGTAGGGGCCCATAGCACCCTACCCTCTTTCCTCTTCTCGTCATGAGAAGAGACTCTACATTATTGGAGTCCAACTAAAGCCCTTCCCCTGTACATAGCCACTTCTTCCCTATCCAAGGGTGAGTAATGCCAAAAAAACTCACAAAAATCCCTTCAAGATCCAAAGCAAAACATAAAAGAAGACATTCAAGGAACATGATTCAATATGTCCCAAGCATACTCAACACACATACAAGCATACAATGAAAAAAATATAATGACTTATGCATGACCAAAGCATGAACAACATGAACAAAAGAGATGAAGAATTCCTACCTTCACAATAGGTTATAGCAAAATGAGAAAGTTTGAGATGAGCCTTTCCTTCCTTCCTTCAATCTTCAAAATTTTTCTCTAAGACTAGAGATTGGGTAACAACCAAAACTTCTCCAAAAATAACTCTAAATATGATCCTAACTCAACTAGACATTAGGTAAACCTCAAGGTGGAGTTGAAGTCACCAACTCATAAAGGAGATAATCAATTTTCGCAATCAAACAAAAATGGGGTTTTTGATTGACCATAAAAGTCAACAAAAAGAGGTAGGGGAGTGGAAAATGCTCCCAACCCATACCCTTACCACTTGGGTACCTAAATTTAATGTTTTTAGGCCTTAAAGACTTAATAGGGACCTATTAAAAGCTAGCAAAATTTTAAGACCATATAACAACCTTCAAAAAATGTGAATTAAGCACCAATAGCCAAAGGTTCAGTTTCGTCTTCCATTAGATTTCTTGGCTAAAATATCCTGCACACTCATTGCACACATCAATAGTTCTAGAAAATCACATACATATATGTGAATACGTATAAGGAAAATCTCATAAATTAAAACATCCATCTTTCAAATAAATCAGTTGTTTATCTCATTCTACTCATATTCTCGATCATTAAAATTGCATAATCAAAGTGTTAATTCTACATTCATTTACTTCATCATTATACATGTTCATAAAGAATTAAATAATGAAAACAAATATCCAAAAGTAAAGCTTCACACATCATAAAATAGCATAATAATGTTTAGTGAATCAAATAGTGTCCCGACATATCGAGTCATGAGTATCAAAATAAAAATGTATCAACTATGCTACAATGGGTTGGGGCGAGACCTAATAGTCTTTGATGATTCAACACCTCTTATTCACCTACCATGACAAATAATTGTTCTTTGGGTATCTCTCTATGAGGTTTAGGGTTGGGAAGGGGTGAAAGCATGGATCTATATCACCTTCAAGGCTAACTTTAAGGTTCTGGTAGGACCAAATTTGGTTGTACAACTTTCAGGGGGACCAAAGCTAGCCAAAACCACATGGCACCAACTAGATGCCAAGTGGCATGTATAAAACTATAGGGACTTGGTTTGGCCAGAATGAAAAAAATTATATAAACTATAAAAAGAAAAATCTACCAGTTATTTTTGTCATAGGAGCTTCTTGGAATTCTACAGTAGAAGTGCTACAAGAGTCATTCAGTGGGATTAGGCATGTTAGTATTTCCCCCTAATTTTTAATATGTTTAAAGTTTTATTTTATGTTCTCTTAGTTAGAAATATGGTTTTTAATGTGTATTTTAATGTAGATTATTTTAAAGAGTTCAAAATTTTTTATATTATCATGTATGTTTATGTTTTGAAGTACACTAATATTAGATAAAGTTTAGAAAAAATATTGAAATTTAGTAAATCTTAGAAAGTATTAGAGAAATTAGATTAAGTGTAGGATATTATTTATAGAAAATTTAGAAAAGATTATAATAGTTAGAAATTTTTGAAACTTAATAAAATATTAGAAAATTTAGAAAATATGAGAAAAATAAGAACTTTTTGAAAATATTAGAACATTTAAAAAATACTAGAACAATTAGAAACTTTTGAAACATTAGAAAATAATATAAAAAATTTATTAAATTTAGAAAATTAGTTATATGTAAATTAGAGAATTTAAATATTTTTATTTTTATTTTATTACAAATCATTATAAATTGTTATAAAGGTAAAGGTTTAGAAACAACTATAAATTGGTAACTAAAACCATTAGATTGAACTAAATCTGAGTTTGCCTCTTACCATGAACACAGATAAATTCTAATTGAAATGTTAACATTGAACCCTATAAAATATAAGCAAGAGCAGAACTTAACATTGAATGTAATTAAATCACTTGACATTAAACATAATCAAATTCAAACTAAAACTCTCACATTGAACCAAATTAGACTCTAACTCCTATATTGAATCTTAAATTCCTACAATGTCAAAGCATATGGTAAGAAAACCAAAGAATGTGACTTAGGAATCTAATCAACAACAAGGGCAGCAACCAAAAATATCACCATGTCAATCTAGCAGAGAAGTAGATAAGGTGGGAATTTAGAGCATCGACCCTCCACTTATCAAGACTTCTTCCTATGTTAGTTTATGGTTTTTGGTTAAAACATCTAATCCATTTGGGGCCCTTTTAGTGTATGATGATTCCAAGAAGAAGACTCAATGGCAGGCAAAATACAACCATTAGATTAGTAAAAATGTAGAAGCATCCAATCAAAAGCCTCTAGTGAAATTTAAGAAAAAATTAGGGTTTTGTCTAGTAGATAAAATCAATAAGATCAATAGAGGATGAACCAAATTGGTAACCAATCAAACCAATATACTCCACATATCAACAAATTATCATAAGGCAAGTCAAACTCAGGTACCTCCTTAAATTAATATAGAAGAAGATTTTTCCAAATCAAGCGACAAATTGAATTAGAAGGGCTTTTTCCCTAATATCATTTTTTCAATGGCAAGGAAAGAATACAAAATTTTCTTTTTTAGTCATACCAAATATGTAACAAAAAATAGTTTATCTTTGTATTCATAGCAGAAAGGATATCTTTCTGACCCTGATATCCATGGAGCCAATCTCCAGAAGATAGGTCATCATAAGCTCGAATCACATCTTATATAAGTATATATCCCACCACATCACAGGATTGGGTCACCCAACTCTTCATGTTAGTCACCCATTCATACCATATTAACTTTGTGAACCTACAATGAAAAACTGAAGAATAGGTTTTGATTATTAGCAACCATGTTAGCAAAGAATGATGGTAGGATTGTCAGAACATGGGTATATTCACATTGTGGAAAGGGCCAAAACAAGAGATTATCAATCTCATCAGTTGGTTAAAGGAATTCTACAAAAATTAGGTAAGTATATCTCACCATTCTGATAGATTAATATATATGCAATGTAGTAATGAATATGTAAAAAAAAATTCCTCTTTGTCCCTGTTTGTTTTTATAAAGGATATGCTAGTAAATTCATTTAATGGGCACCAGATTGCAAGGAAGAACAATTAGATTTATCTATTCCAACTTGGGTGTCCATTCAATCCTTACCTCTTGAACTGATGCATCTAGAGATTCTTAGGAAAGTTGGTTATTCAATTGGTAATTTAATAAGATTAGATGCTTCTTATAAATACTGTAATTCTGTTAAATTTTTAGTTAATGATAACAACAAAACTTTGGAACACAATATGGTTAAGTTAATTACAAATAACTCTATACATAACTAGAATTGTCATAGATTGAAGGTAAAATATTAGAAATAACCAAATTAGATATTGAAAGAAAGATAACATTTAAAACATTTCAATCAACATAGATTTTTAAAGACAACTTTCTTATGTTGAACATTAGAAATAAGAAAGAAAAACAAGGGAAAATTATAAATGATATAACTAGTTTAGATCCAACTAAGGATATAATAAGGAAAGGAGATACTAAAAGGGAGGATGGTCAAATCAGATTTAAAAAAAAAACAATATCAACAATGGCAACTAAAGGGAGGGAAAGCAGTCTCATATTAATTCTCAAGGAAGATTAGAAGAAATAAATGGAAACACTACAAGAGCCAAAAGGAAAAGATGATCAAAGCTTAGAAAAGGAAAACAAATTAACTCTAGAAAACAATAGAGAAAGAAACCAATTGTTATATTCAGAAGAGTGTAAAGACACTACTCTGTAGATGATTTTAGATCTGCTAGATGAAGATCAAAACCATAAAGAAAATAAGAAGGAGAAAGAAGATACATCAGAAGATAATTTTTTTAAAAGAAAGAAGTTAAGGACAACTAGTAACAACAAAATATTAAGCAAGAAAAAAAGGAAAACACAAAAACATAAGATTATTAGGTCTATAAGTAAAATTTTAGGAAAGGAAATGCAATTTTAGAAAGAAAAGATCATGGAGAAAAACTATAAGAATCTTGAAGAAACATTTAAGAAACTTATTTTCTCCAAAGAATCTCTAGAGTGAAAAAATGCTAAATATCTAGAAGAAATAACAGAAACTCCATAGCAAAAGAAGGTTGAAGAGGAAGCAAGAAATTTAAAAAGGCAATAAAATTATGCTCCAAATTCTGGCAGACACTAACCACAAATCAAGTATCACATTTTTATAAGATGAGTGAGTACAATAAAAAGGAAAAGGATCAAAGTAAGACAAAATAAATTATAATACAAGAGTTCCACAACTTCCTAGATAATGATGCACCAAAGAATAAAGAGATGGAAATGATAATTTCAGATAAGGCAAAGAAAGAAACCTTGGAAAGATTAACTAATGAACTGATCCAAGTTTTTAACTTTGATAATATTGATAACAATTGTGACTTACACAAAGAGGATTTACTTCAGCAAGTATTAAAATAGCTAGAGATAATTACACATTTGAAGACTTGAGAAGAGATATGCTACTCATTGACGAGGGAGATAAAAGAAATAAAGATTTACAAACAATGGAAGTTGAAACAATAATAGGACGAGGAGATGGTATGGAATTAGAAAGTACATGGTGCAGCCTAGTTTTAGTAGATAATATACATATAGGTAATCAGAAAAAATTGGCAGAACTAATAATGAAAGAATTAGAAAATGAAGAAAAACGTGAGAAAGATGGTACAAAAGTTGAAAGTGCTTTAAATTCACAAGAGAAATTAGAGCAATAGGGTATTATGATGAATCAAGAAGGGATAAATTCTCCTAAATATGGTAGAGAAAAAGCTAAAAGAGGAAGGAAGTCACTTAAAGAACTCAAAGAAGCAAATGGGCATGTGAAAAAATAGAAGAAAATTAGTCAATTACTTAACACAAGGAAGGGGAAGACCCTTGCCAAGACAACATGAAGATCACTACCTAGAATGTTAGGGGCTTAAATGTGCCTAGAAAAAAAAATTACTAAAATATAATTTAAAACAATTTGAATATGTAATTATAATGATACAAGAAACAAAACTAAATAAGGAAGAAGGAATTTAGCTAGAAAAGATATTAGGAAATTGGATCATTATCTTGCATGAATCAGAAGGAGCCTCAAGGGGATTAGGAATGATTTGGAATCCCATAAAATTAAATCCATAGTTAATTCAATCTAACAACTCTAGGATAAGTAGCATAATTAAAAGCATTAAAAATAACTTTTAGTTAATTTTAATTAACGTATATGGAACAATCTAGAACATAGATAAAAAAATTGCTATGGGAAAAAATCAACATGTTTAATAAAAAACCATTGAAATGAATGCATTCTTATAGGTGGAGACTTTAATACTATTATAAATTGAGATGAAAAATTTAGAGGCATCCAACAAAGTTGTCAAGCATCAATGGAATTTTAAAAATGGATAGACATTAATAACTTTATTGATATTTCTATTTACAATAGTATATTCACATGGAATAATTGAAGGAAATACTTTGCATTTATAGCTGAGAAATTGGACAAATTCTAGCTCAAAGGTGAATTAAGTGGATTAGATTTAGATTTACAAGTTTTTATACTTCCTACACCAAGTTCTGATCACTTTCCTATTAGAATTGAATTTAGTGAACCTATTAAATCTATTAGGAATCCTTTTAAATGTGAAAAAATGTTTTTTTTAGATAAAAATCTCATGGAACTCATTAGAGAATGGTGGAATCAAGACAATTTTAAAGATTCCAAAATGTATATATTTGTATTGGAAATGAAAATGATTAAAGAAAATATACTCAAGTGGAACAAAGAACATTTCAATAATATATTTAAAGAAAAAGTAGACATTGAAGAAAGTATAAAAAAGTTAAACACAAAAATCATTTAAAATTGTATGAATAATGAGACATTTCTCTTAGAAAAAGAACTGCTAGTGAATTAAGAAGATATTCTTACAAAAGAAGAAGTCTTCTAGAGGCAAAAATCTAGAGAAAGATGGTTAGAAGAAGGGGACCATAACAAAAAATATTTCCAGAATAACTCTATTAATAATAGAGTTAAAAGAAAAAAATTATAAAAATTAAAGACACGTTAGGCTCCATCACTAAAAATCTAGAAAATATAACAAAGATATTTGTAGATCATTTCAACAAGTTATTAAATATTTTTGATAGTTTGAATGGGATAGCCCAAACAAAAAATGCTTAGAAACATACCAAAATTGGTCTCTATAAAAGAGAATAAAGCATTAAATGTTATCATATACTTGCAAGAAGTCATATCTATGTTATTTAGCATGAATTTGGATAGTTTGCCAAGTCTGGATAGATTCCAGGCCTTCTTCTATAAAAAATGTTGGGACATTATCAAAACTAATCTTTGGAAAGCCATTGAAGCTTCAAGAAATGGTCGTCTTTTACTTTTAGAAATTAATAATGCCTTTCTCACATTAGTACCCAAAAAACATGATCCTGAAAACCCAGGGGACTTCAAACCTATAGCCCTTTGAAATACTATTTATAAAATCTTATCCAAAATTCTAGAAAATAGAATGAAACCAACCTTACATAAGATTATTTTAGAAGAACAAACACACTTTGTACCAGGAAGATCAACTCTAGATGTGATAGATATTATTCAAGAAACATTACACACAATGAATAAGAATTAAATGGCACTAATGTTTATGAAATGTGATTTTCAAAAAGCATGTGACATGGTTGATTGGAGGTTCTTATGCAAAACACTAGAAGCCTTTGGATTCTCACATCAATGGATTAATCTTATATACCAATATATCTCAACAAGTAAAATTTTAGTTCTTATTAATGGAATGCCTAAAGGTTTCTTTCGAACATCAAGAGGTATTAGATAGGGAGATCCCTTACCTCCATTCCTATACATCATCATGGCAGAAACATTTGGCAAAGAAATTTCCAAAGCCCATGCAAAGGGTAAAATTAATAGTATTTTAGTTATAGAGAATGTTCCTAATATAACCCATCAACAATATGCAAATGATACCATTCCATGAGGGGAAAGTATAATAAAAAATACATGAAACTTCAAATTAATCATTCAACAATATATGGAAGCATCAGGGCAAAGAGTGAATGTTGGAGAATCAAAAAAAATTTAATTAATACTAAGCCTAAAAGAGAAATCCATATTTGTAATATGTTGGGGTATAAAAGAGGAATATTTCTGTGTAAATACTTGGAAATAGAGCTAGAAAAATATAGTAAAACTAATAAGGGATCACATAATATAATTGACATAATGGATAAGAAAATAGGAGGTTGGAAAGATAAATGGCTAACAAAAATGGGTAAAGTTATAAAGATCAAAGTAGTCTTCTCAGCCCTCCCAACATACCTACTTTCTTTCTTATCTCTTTCTAAAAGTATGAATAAGAAGATTGAGGAAAAACTTAAAAACTTCGTCTGGAATGACACTAAAGATCAAATACAATTGGCACTTATTAAATAGGAAAAATTATGTAAGCCAAAGGAATTAGTAGGTCTTGGTATCAAAAATTTAAGCTAGCAAAATGAATGATTAGGGGCCAAATAGACTTAGAGATTATTCATAGAAAGGAATTGAAAATGGGCAAAAATTATGTATAATAAATACTTAAATGCTTCCAACCCTTACTCTTTTGTTTAGAATGAGGAACCTTCCTAAAGGATCTGAGAGCTAGAGTTTCATAGTTAAAAGCATAGCTCTAAATAGTAGCTATCTCACTTGGGATGTTGGTAATGGGGAGGAATCTCTCTTCTAGGAGGACTCCTAGGATGGGTATCCCCCATTAGACAATATGAATATCCCAACTAATCTTAAAGAACAACTAGTCAAAGTCTAGGGTTGCAAAGTCAGTAATTATAAAATCAAAAAAGAAATTAATGGAATTATAAGTTGGAAATGGAAAAATGTAGATAATATTGACTTAGAACCGGAAGTAAAAAAGGTGTATGAAGACATCATTAACAAGAGGAAAATAAAACATTTAGTGAGAAGTGACAAACTCGTATGGGGAACATCTAAAGATGGAAGGTATAACATGAAAAATGGCTATAAAGCAATCACTTTGTCTCAAAGAGGGGAAGAAGCATATACTCCCCTTAAACTTTTTTTGGATTCTTCCTATCTACCAAAGGTAGGTTTCTTTTTGGAGACCACCTCATAGGATAGGATTCTAACTATTGAAAAAATTAGAAAGTTGGGCATTGAGGGGCCTTCTAGATGTGTGTTATGTAATAATGATAATGAAGATACTAACCATCTTTTATATAAATGTTCATATACAAAAAAGTGTTGGGAATGGCTTTGACATATGCTAAGATGGACTGCACCATTTCTTGATACTCTGAATGGTCTAATAATGGGTTGGCACATGGACAATAGTAGAGTTATTGATGGTAACATCTAGAATATTTTCCCTTCTAACCTTGTTTGGGAAATATGAAAAGAAAAAAACTAGAAGAATCTTCCTCAATCAAGAGATAATGGCTTGTGAGATAACTAACAAAATTGAAGCATGTATAGTTGAAACATTAAACTCTCACCTTAGAAAGATCCCAATAGAAGAAGGATCATTTTTAGAATGGGAAGGTCTTATAAAAAAATTGGAAAGACCTAGTTAATCCCCCACTGATGTATCAAATAAAGAACAAAGAGGCTAGAAGAAAATGTAGCTGGAATCCACCCCCAACAGGATGGATCAAAGTAAATTTTGTTGGAGCTTCAAGAGGCAATCCAGGTACTACTAGGATTGGATGCATCATTAACAATGATTCTAGAAATTGGATCACTAAAAGGGATAAATTTATAGGATCAACCACTAACAACCTTGTGGAATTAGAAGCCCTTCAAGAAGGTCTCCAAACCTGCCTAAAGCTAAGCATTTCAAAATTGATTATCGAAGGATATATACAGATTATCCTAAATTCTATTAGAAAAAGGGAGACACCTAACTAGGTTCTAAGTTATAAATTGGAAGAAGTTATAATTCTCTTGGACCATATCAAAGATATTCAAATTATGCATATTTTTTGAGAAGGCAATAAAGTAGCCAATCAGTTACCAAATAAGGGAGCTAACGATGAAAATTTCCTAATATTTAATTGTAAATAAACTAATCAGAAAGTAAACAATAGCATTGAAAAATGGGATAATGTAAATTTCATTTGTATAAGATAATATACTATATCAACCTAACTATTAACATACATACATACATACATACATACATACATACATACATACATACATACATACATACATACATACATATATATATATATATATATATGAGGATATAAAGTCATAGAAAATTATAGATATATTTGTATACCACCATGGATAAAAGTGAAAACATTGACTCTATCTAGTAATCAAAGGGGAAGATGAAAAATTGGAAAAGGTTTCTTCAAAATGCTAATAGATTTAAAAATATAAATTAAAATATTAAAGTTGATTTCAAATTATAAGATAATAATATACTTTCAAATTTGAAAGGAAGTTAGTCATTTTATATGGGAACACAATTTTGGACACTTTTAAATTCTTTACCCCTATATCTAATACCTCTCTAGATAGAGTTGTATAATTCAATTTTAAAACCTTATAATCGCATTAATTTACCTACTTCTTCCATCATTATTTGACACCAAGCATCATCATATTCCACTATGATTTAGTGCATGTAGATGGCATCAATGGATGCCATATAGATCTAGAGGAGATTCTAGATCTTTCATTTGAAATTGTTAGTTCTCTATATATAGTTTAACCAGTGGTCGCTTCTTAATACCTACTCTATTTTAGCCTAATCTAGTTATTAGCTAAGGATGGATACCAATATTAGTTTATTTGATGTCTAGGAAGTGTGGACCATAGAATTTAGAGGAAATGTGAAACTCAAAAGATGGAATCAACTATTAAACCATGTGGATGACATGATGAGGATTATTTTGAGATGTGTCTTAGGGGAGGGCATGCTCAATTATGATTTCTCATGGAAAACCAATAGTTATATTATAGGTTCTTTCATAGGTTGTCTTGCAAGAGCCAAAATAGAGAAATGGGCTATGATCAGGCTTTGCTACAATGTTTTCAACCCTATTTGGTGTATAGGTCTTGAGGAAGTGATCACAAGTATTGATGAGAAATGTACGATCCCTCTCCCAGAGATGTACATGGCACATCACCCTAGTAGTTTTGAACTGGCCATTGTTCCTAGATGCCTCTCCCTAGTGATTCTAGAGAATGTTTTTTTTCCAAGTTTGATTGAAAATAGATGCTAGTACTCATTTTCTATGTAGGTGTAGAGGGATTTTAGAATACCATAACATGGTCTAGCTTAGGAATTATCTTTGCATCTTTAACTCCTATATACAACCGGGAGTGGATTTTTAAAATCTAGAAGACCTAGAGTTCTATATTTTGATTATGAAAAAATCTAGTAGGGAGAAAAGTGTATTTGAATTCTCACCAAACTATCAATCTAAGAACCTAAAGGGCATTGTTGAAATCATCATGGTTTATTAGAAATAGGGTATATTCTTTTTTGGTGACCCCTATTTATTAGTTTTGTTTGAATACCAAATTTTGTTAATATTGGATGTTGAATGGAGATTTTCTATTCCTTTTTCTCTTTTCCTATTTTTAGCATATATATAATTTAGATAGTTATAGTTTAGGGCTTTTTTCCTCTATGTATAGCCTTGGAGATTTTGGTTTGTGATGGGTTCTTCTTTATCCACCTCTTTGGCGATATCTTAGTTTGTTAGGTATTAGCCCTAGACTATTATTAACAATGTACACTATGCTTATATAATTTTGAAATAGAATTATAATTAGTATTAATCTATGTTGATGAGCTTTTGCAAAACATGTAAGAAGATCTTAAGCTCTCAGTACATGTTATGTATCAATTGTATCATAATCATGATATTAATCTTGGTAATTGTGCTACATGCTTTAAATACACCCATGATAACTCATTAAGACTAAAATATGAAAGAGAAAAATAGAGAATCAAATCTATCAATTATAGTTAGAAACAGGAAAAGGCTATAAGCAAATATATTGGTTTCCATCTCTAATATAGCTTAACATGCATATTTCACTTTTTTGGAAAGTACAAACATGTATAATCATGTATAGGAATAGAATAGTAAAAACTAATAAATTAAAATCTAAGTATACTAATGCATAACAAATTACATATGGATAAGGAGAGAAATTTGTTAAATATGTATCAAAAAAGACAATTACAAATCATATTGAATTGCTTCATTTTATCAAGTTGGTCTAACACTACTAATATTTGTTATTTGTAGGCTGATAGAAGAATTATTTCAAAAGGTATTAGAAGATGTGATTAGATAAACCAAATACTAAAAGGAGCTTAATCTTCATGACATCATCTACGTTAGTTTTCATATTTCATCATTTTTATATTAATTTAAAATTGGGATATGTCCCTTTTAAATTGTATAATATAGGACTCTAGTCATAGACAAGACTGCAGATTTTTTTTGCTCCATTCTTTCCTACCAGTGTCCATTTGAACAAAGAACTCTATAAATTAAATTTAATATATTCAATATAATAAAAGGCTTTGGCCATTTATTGATAAAAGAAAAAATCTAACAACTAAAAAAATAAAACTTTACATTTCAAAGAAAAAGGTTTATTTATTTTTAAAGGCACTCATGCACATGACTATGTGGGGATGACTTTTGGGTTGTGTAGATCTAGCTAGATCCGAATCTGGTCAGAACTATCTATGTAGTTAGAATTATGCCAATATAATTTTTTTTGTAGGTGATACAATATCGATTACAATAATTACAAAATAATGCAAGTAGGTATTTCAGCATTGAAGATGATGCACATTTAGGAAATATTAAAATAAGTAGATGATAACAAAAAAATTTGAAAATGATTAATTTTTCTAGAGGAGAGAGTCCAATTTGATAATAATATAACATTTGTGATGGTTTAGATAGATTTACTAGCAAAAAGATGGTGGAAATGAAAAATTGTTAAATTATGAAAAGTTCAACTTTAAATAGCTATAACAGACAACATGTACAATATTTTTGAAACATTCTTTTTGATATTTTTTAGATATAGATGTTATCAATGGAATACTTCAAATTTAGATGAAAATTCATTTTTTTGCAATTATTTCTATTGTGGGAACTATAACCGCTAATTTGCTTGATTTTTAACACTATCAAAAAAGGTCTTTGAAAATTATAAAAAATACTATTTTTTATTTTTTAAAATTTTCAAAAAATAACATACATAAACTTCATCCTTTTATACACATTTTATTAGTTTACACCAACTTAAAATTCAAATAAGAAATACAACTTTTACATTGTTGAATTTTAACACTTTTTTTGATGTTAGCATTTTCCTATGCAAAAGGGTGATAGATGTTTTTACTTTTACTCAAAGAAGATTGTGCTTATGTCCATCTTTGGTGGTTTGTTATTTATTAGTGACACCATCATGTTTTTCCTTAAGGTCATACTGCCATGGACAACTTAGTAAAAGGTGACAAATGTCCATGCCTACAATGTCACAAAGGACTCTATCCTTATAATATTTTATCTGAAAAGCTACCCAAGCCTATTCATTTATCAATGTTTTCTTACCTTTGGTTAACCAAGATATGTGGGAGGGATTAGGGTTGGGTATTCTTTTTAGATTCAACTTATCTACAATTTCCTTAGAAACAATATTTTTAGTAGAGCTAGAATGTATAACTACCTTACATACCTTTGCATGAATTTTATAGTTTTTACTGAAGAAAGATTTCCTTTATGAAGGTTCTACTAGTATGGGTTCTTGGATAAATGTCCTCTTCATCATGAGAGTATCCCCCTTTTCACTAGTACAATCTCTAACACTTTCATCATCATCATCTTCTTGAACAAGGTTAGTTATTCTTTCTCCTTGGTTGTTCTTCTTCTTAGGACATTTTTTTGTATAGTGGCCCATCTGGTTACAATTATAGTAGTTGATTTTCCCATTATTTCATCCACCATTTCTACCTCCTTCATTTCCTCTCCTTCCTTTGTATCCACATCTTGAACTATTCTCATCTTGAGTATTTTCTTTGTTAGAATCTCCTTGAGGTCTATTGTCTTGTGTTCCTTTACCCCCAAAGTTTCATTTTCTTCTTTCATTCTTTTCCTTATCTCTACTACTTTGTTCATTTCTCCTCTTGAAATTTTCTTCAACTTTGAGTTCCAATTTTTTAGAATTGGTTTATAGTGGTAGGGCTTGTTATAATTAATTTATTTGTAATGTCAAGCCTTACTCCTTGCATGTATCTTGCAATTTTCATACTTCCAAGTTCAACAAGTTTTGATTTCATCACCAACTTGTGAAATTCCTCAATGTAGGTAGGGATGTCCATCTCTTTCTTCCTCAAACTCATTCTCTTCTTATGAAGTTGAACTTCATAATCCTTAGGGGCATAGGTCTCTTTGAGTAGAGCCACCATCTTCTCTAATGTGGTGACTGGATTCTTTTTATTCTTCACCCTATCATGTTGACTAAAGTTCTACCATGTGAGTGTAGAACCCTTAAGTCTATACTTAGTAATCTTGACCCTTTGGTTCTCATGAATGTCTTCAAAATCAAAGAAACTAGTTAGGGAATCTACCCAATCTATTGTAGCCTATGGGTCCATTTTCCCATTGTATGTTGGCAAGTCAAGCTTAGGATCCATGGTTCTCCCCTCCATTGATTTAAGAGTCCTCAAAAATAGCCTCTAGCCAGCATGACATTTTTCTTCCTCCTACTCAAGGCGCTCCCTTGTTTGACTTCTTCAGAGTTTTCAGTACTTCTATTATGAAGCTCTTCTTTAAGCTTATTCATCTCTTGCCTCATCAATTGCATCTCTTTGTTCATATTGCCCTAATTGTTGGTCTCTCAAGTGTTTTAAAATCTTTGCATTGGTCATCCTTGATGACAACCCTCCTTATCTTCTCATTCCATGGTATCAAATTTATTAACCTAAGGGATCCTAGGTTTGTCTGATACCACTTGATGTAGATCTCTCCCTTAAATAGGAAACTATGTTGTGTCATCACCCTAATTTTCTTAAAGTACCCCAACACGAAGTCAAGAGAGGGCTCTACACCTTTGAAAAAAAAACTAACTAAGAAATATGGCCTAGGCACTAAAAGAGCACAAAGCACAAAATCTCCAAATACTAGGTTTATGTTTAAAATTGGAACCTATGAGTTTATAAGGGAGTGGAAGGGTTCCTTGACTTTCAAAAAACTCAAACTAGTGAATTTGGTTAGCCTATCTTGTTCCCAAACATCATAGATAGAAAAATTGTCTTTAGGGCCTAATTACTAGGTTTTGTGAAGGAAGTGAAAAATTGATGATTACCTAGGTTAAACCACCAACTAGGAAACATGTAGGAATCTATAAGATATCATTAACTACCCTTTTATTAGTTCCATCCATCCCCCAACTATTAGAATTATGTAGAATAACTGAGAGGGGAGGTGAAATAGTTACCCAAGGTCTAGATGTATAAATAAAACTTTTCACAGCTTAATGAACCCATAAAACATTTATCATCATGCATGCATCTATAAGATTATGCAATCACTTAAAACTTGTAGTGTACTATCAAATCAATTTGTAGAAATGTCAACATGAAACATAACAGATTCAACAACACATTTGACCCAATGATTTATGTAGAAACCCGATTTGGGAAAAACCACTAGTAACATGCTACACTTTTTCACTCTTCTAAGGTGATGCCTTGTGAAATTCCAACTATGTTAAAGGTTACAATACACACTATTAAATTTGACCTTATTAAATGATTTCAATCACCATATTAGGAGTGAGCCTTGTTAGAGGACTTTAGACCATTCACTTGGAATGTCACTTGGTTAAAGGATTTACAAATGACTGTTAGGTCAACCTTAATCCAAGGGATTTACCCTATAAAATAGAATTATTAGAGAGTAAGAGTAAGGCTTAGATATGATAATAACTTACAACTCCATTTGCAAATTACAGATCTCTATTTTTGTCCTCCATTCTACTTAGCTTTCACACATTTTGGCTCTTATATCTTGTTCACCCTTCAAGCATTCATACCCTTAAGCCTTCTTGCTTAACATGCCAATGCAAATTCTTTAATTAGGTTACTTGATGAAGAAATACCCTTGATTCCTTGTTTTCCATAGCTTCTCACACATGACAACCCTTGTTGCCATCCCTATAAATAGAGCATTAAGATCTTTTGTTGTTCATTCTCCATCATCCAATTTAGGGTTAGGATAGATTAGGTAGGATTCAATGACTACACCCCTCATTCCAGATCACTTCTAAAAATTTCTTCTTCAATTCTCTTAAAATTTTCCTCAAAAAAAATTTACCATGAATTATGTGCCACCATCACATTAATCTTATCTTCCACATGGTTCACATAATCCAATGAAATAAACTTTTTGGCTTAGACCCATCAAATTCCCAATATTTCTAATAATGTTAGCACTCAAAATTAACTTATTTCTAATGCTTGACACACACTATGTTGCTCGACATCCTCTAAAAAATTACTCAGCATCAACTAAGATTTACTCAACATCCATTTTTTTTCTTACCATACACTATAATGAACTTTTACTCTACTCCAACTGATCTTTTTCTTGGCTTGCACTAACTTTTCTCGGCACTTACTATCCATTTGGTCAAGCTTGGTAGGAAAACTTTATTTAACTTGTTCTTCTAAACTTTCTTAGTGTAGCCAACCTTTGCAACTTTAAGTATATTACCAATGCACTATGATAACATTGTCTTAGTTGATTCTCATACTCCTTTGTATACAATAACTCAATGTTTCCTCTAGGTGCTATTGTTACATCTTTTGATCAAATCCTCTTCATTAGTCAAACAAGTGATAGTACTTAAATTATATAAGTAGATGCCTTGCCAACAAAAAATAGGTTTGAGATCAATGACAAAAAAATGATTGAAACACATTTATCATACTTGTATGAATATATTTTCAACAATCTCCTTCTTCAACAATCTCCCTATTTGGCATTGATGGCAAACCAAACTGATCAAAAATATTGACTTGGTTAAGATGGTAAGACCAATTAAATATCAAAAAGAAAATAATTCCTTGTATTGAAATCTCTCCCTCTATCAGAAACTTTCATCTTCTAAATAGGTTACAAAATTCTTTTGTGTCTTTCTTATAACTCCCTTTGGATTATTTCTTATATCTCCCTTCTATAGTATCTCTCTCTTACTAGGTAAATATTATCAATAGATACACTATCTTTCTTAGTAGTTAGCATTTTCTCCCTCATCTTGTGTCTTAGGATTTCTCCCTCTTTATTCATATTTCTCCCTTTCAGATCAATTTAACTCTTGTATTTCTCCCTCTTTGACAACAATGCCAAAGACTTGTCATCTTAATATGCAAATATGAACTTCTTTAGTTTCTCTTGTTTCACCTTGCTTATGACTGATTTGAAGTTCCAACTCTTTGATTACTTTAGGAAGCTCCTAAGGTAAGATCTAGTACATCAATTTGTAACATATGTAAATCAATTTATTTGATGTAGGACACTCCTTCTATTACTCATATAGCCTTTGATAGGGGTATCACCCCTAGTTTACCTCTTAGATACTCGTAAGCATCCTTAGATAATGTTTTTGTGAAGATATGAACAATTTCCTCTTTTGTATTAATATATTCCATCTTCACCTCTTTATCTTGAACTAATTCTCTCAAGTACTGATACTTGATTGCAATGTGCTTAGTCTTTGTGTGCATTACAGGATTTTTTGATATATTTATAGCACTTGTATTATCACAATAAAGTATCACTAGTTCAATGATCTCTTCCTCATACCTTTGAGTAGCTTTTTGATCCCTACAATGTTTGCACAATTTATAGAAGCAACAACATATTAAGATTTAGTAATAGATTGTGAAGTGTAGTTTTGTGTCTTGCTAATCCATGTAATTAGCCTCTTGCCTAAGATAAATTCTCCTCCACTGGTGCTCTTTCTGTCATCAATGTTTCTAGACTAATCAACATCAGTATAGGATCTTAATTAAAATTTCTCATTTTTCTCATAGTAAAGGCCATATTCATTTGTTCCTTTCAGATATCTCATTATTCTATTTATAGAAATCAAATGATTCTTCCTAGGATTAGCAAAGAATCATTCAACTACCCCTATAGATAATGCAATATCTATTATGCTATGTACTACATATTGTAATTTTCCAATCATGGACATCTATAATGTTTGATTCACCTGAGTTGAATTATCATTCTTTGATAATTTATGTCCTATCACCATAGGTGTATTTACTGGTTTGGAATGCTCCAGTCCAAAAAAATTTAGTATCTCCTTGGCATACTCTGACTGACTAGTGTATATATCATATTTCATTTGATGTACTTGAAAACTAACAAAGAACTTGATCTCTCCAAACATATACATTTCAAATTCTTGCTTCATTTCATTTGTAAAAGCCTTAAATAAAGCATCTTGACCTTTAAATATGATATCATCAACACAAATTTCAAATAACAAGATACATTTTCCTTTCTCTATCTTTTTGTATAGATTTTTTTGATCATCAATCCTTTCAAAACCAATCTTCATAAGATACTTACAAAGTCTCTCATATGGTGCTCTTGGTGCTTGTTTCAAACCATATAGAACTTTGTGTAATCTACATACCATGTTCTTATTGTTAACATCAACAAATTCTTCTAGCTATTCTATGTAAACTTCTTCCTCTAATATACTATTTAGAAATGCAAATTTAACATCCATTTGATAAACTTTGAAACCTTTGTATGCAAAATAAGCAAACAGAGTTCTCACTCCTTTCGATCTAGCAACAGGAGCGAGTGTTTCTCGATAGTCAATTACTTATTCTTGTGCATATCCTTTGTAGATTAATCTTGCCTTATTTCTTGTGACTTCACCATTTTTATCTAGCTTATTTTTGAATACCCACTTGGTGCCAATCACATTTTTGTGTTTTGATATAGGAACTAGAGTCCATGTCTTGTTGTTCTCAATTTGTTCAATCTCTTCTTCCATGGCATTACTCTAGTCCACATCTTCTAAGGCATATTTTACCAATTTAGGCTCTTTTATGCTCAAAAAGCATGTATCATTTCTCAGCTTATTTCTTTTCATTGGTCTAGCATCTTTATCCCCAATGATTTGTGCAATAGGATGATGTCTCTTGACATATTTGGACAATCTTGGTTTAGCCCTAGTTTCTTTGATTGGTTTATCTACTTCAAATTCACTATGTACATCTCTGTCAGGTATTTTAGCATCTCTCTCATGTACACTAATTTCTAACTCAAAATGTGCCTCAACCTTACTTTGTAACTTGGCATCTAACTTTAGCTTAATTCTTGAATGCAACTTGGCATTCATTTTATGTGACTTGATATCACTAAAACTTGTTCTTGGTTTGTAGCTTGATTTGAAACATCTTCTTTAGCATGCACACCTTCATAAAAGTATACAACTAATTTTTATTCTTCTAGTTCTTTCATAGGTTCAACCTCACATACTTCTATATACTCATCAAATTTTACATTTGCACTTTCCACAAATTTGTTGAATTATTAGTATTTAAACAATTATAAGCTTACTTCTTGTAGAATAACCTAGGAATAAACCTTCTTCACCTTTTGCATCTAGTTTATCATTCCTATAATCTTTGAGAATAAAGCATTTTCTTCCAAATACCTTAAAATATTTTTCTTTAGGTGAGTATCCAGACAATAGTTCAAAAGGTGTTGAATGAGTACCTTTCTTGTTTTATACATGGTTCAAGGTATAGACATCTGTACATACAACTTTTCTCTAGTATTTTAAAGCAACATTTTTCTATATCATGAGTGTCCTAGCATAGTCCACTATAGACCTATTCCTCCTTTTAGAAATTCCATTTTATGAAGGGGTTCTATTAGAAAATGTCTATCTTTTGATACCTCTATCATTACAAAACATCTCAAACTCATTAGAGTTAATTTCTCCTCCTTTTTCAGATCTCAAACATTTCAAAATTTTACCTATTTCCTTCTCAACTCTTGCTAACTACCACTTAAACATTTGGAAAGCATCAAATTTCTATTTTAGAAATATAACTATCATCATTCTAGAATAATCATCAACAAGTAGCATAATATACTTATCTCCTTTATAGCTTTGCATTTCAATTTTTCCACACAAGTTAGTATGAACAATCTCTAGTATTCTTTTAGAGGTATGAGTTTTACACTTAAAACTTGACTTTGTCATTTTGCTTAATTGACATTGTTTGTATATTATATTATAAGGATTTTTAAACTTAGGAAAACCTCTAACTTTTCTCATGTTATTGATACTAAACAAGTTATCAAAATTAACATGACATAACCTCTTGTGTCATAGCCCCACGTCATCAAATTTTATAATTACACAAGTAGCATCCTCTATATCAAGATATAATAGATTGTTCCTAGTTTGATCACCTTTTTCAATTAGTTTTCCATTATTATCATATATCTTAGCAATCTTATTTTGAAACTCAACCTTACATCCTGAATTATTCAATTGTGACACAATCAATAGATTATAGTTAAGTCCTTCAACATAGTAAGCATTTTCACATAGAATCTTTTATGTGAGTTTGATAGAACCTTTTCCTTTTATTGAACATGGTGTATCATTACCATATCTTACACTATTTCCATCATAACAATTCAAGGTAATGAACTTAATTTTATCTCTAGTCATATGATTTGAACATCCACTATCAATGATCCATTTTTCATTCTTGTTCACACAAGACACAAGTGACATTGTATCATCTTCATCAGATTCATCCTTCATTGCAACATAGACCACTTCATCATCATTTTCATCAGATTCATCTCTTGCTTCCTCTTCAACAATGTAGCAAGACTTCTTTCCTTTATCTTTATAATCCTTGTTGTCTTCATCTCTTGACATCTAGTTGCAATATGACCAACCTTATTGCAATTGAAACAAATAATAGGTAGTTTACCTTTAAACTTGTCTTTGCCTCTATGAAATCTCCTTGCTCATAGTGTTTCAAGTCATTATAGATCCTCCTCATATGTGTCACTATCACTAGACACATACTTTGTCTTTTTATTCTTCTTCTTTTGATTAGGTTCCTTCAATGATAGCTTCACTTTGAAAGTAGATTCAATATTTTTAGTTTTGTGATTATCAAAGTTAGATAGCTCAAAAGTAGCAAGTCTACCTACAAGAGGGTATTCTGTGGTATACATCTCAATTCTTGTATTGCAAAATCTAATAGCATTTATAAGAAATAATGTTCTTTAAAAAATTCTTAGTACAGTATCATAATTTATTGTACTAGTAGCTCCTATTATTGCATTAACAAGATCTTTTATCCTTGAAAAATATTGAGCAACATTTTCACCTTCTTGCATTCTCATATCATCAAACTTACCTCTGAGACTCTTAGCTTTGGCTCTTATAACATTCTTTTCTCCTTCATAGATGGTGTTTAAGGAATCCCACATTTTCTTCTATCAAGACCTTTGATCTCATTAAATTTAACATAGCTTAGGGTAGAGGCAATCTCTAACATTGTCTGGTTGTGTTCTTTCTTCTTTTTCATATCCTTGGAAGTTAGGGCTCCAACAAGATCAACATTCTTAGTAGTAATGGTATATTATGCATGATCTCAAAGTTCTCTAAGGTGTAGCTTCACCAAAATTTTCCATGCAAATAATTTATCTCTATTACACTTGAGTACATCTCTTTTTGACATCTTGATCTTTGTGCTTCTAGTACCTTCAAACTAGTCCTCTTAAGAAGATGGCTTTGATATCAATTTTTGGAATTCATTAGAATAATTTGGGGGGGTGAATTAGTTATGTAAGGTCCAAATGTATAAATAAAACTTTTCGTAGCTTAATGAACCCATAAAATGTTTATCATCGTATATGCATCCATAAGATTATGCAATAACTTTTAAAACTTGTAGGTTACTATCAAATCAATTTGGAGAAATATAAACATGAACCATAATAGATCCAGTAACACTTTTGACACAAATATTTACGTGAAAACCAAATTTGGGAAAAACCACTAGTAACATACTACTCTTTTTCACTCTTCTGAAGTGATGCCTTGTGAAAGGATAATCCCATTAAAGGTTACAATACACATTGTGAAATGTGACCCTAATAAAGGATTTCAATCACCCTATTAGGAGTGAGCCTTGTTAGAGGACTTTAGACCATTTACTTGGAATGTCACCTAGTTAAAGAATTTACAAATGACTATTAGGTCAACCTTACTTTAAAATATTTACCATAAACTAATACAAATATTAGAGTAATAGTAAGGATTTGATCTGATAATAACTTACAACTCCATTTGTAGATTATAGATCACTCTTTTAGTCCTCCATTCTACTTGGATTTTATGCATTTTAGCTTTGATATCTTGTTCACCCTTTAAGCATTCATAACCTTAAGCCTTCTTTATTAACATGCCAATGCAAACTCTTCACTTAGGTCACTTGATGAAGCAATACCCTTGACTCCTTGTCTTCCTTAGGTTCTCACACATGAAAACCCTTGCTTCTAACCAACCATCCCTATAAATAGAAAATTAAGATCTTTTTTCATTCATTATCCATTGTCCAATTTATGATTAGGACAGATTAGGTAGAGTTCAACAAATCTACCCCTCATTCCATATCACTTCTAGAAACTTCTCCTTCAATCCTCTTTGAATTTTCCTTAAAATGGTTCACCATGAATTCTATACCACCAAATCATCAATCTCATCCTCCTCCTAGTTCACATAATCAATGAAAACAAAATTTTCTACTTAGATCTATTGAATTCGTGATTTTTCTAATAATGTTAGCACTCGGCATCAATTTATTTTTGACACTCGACACATGCTATGTTGTTTGACATCCTTTGAAAATTACTTGACATGAACTAAAGTTTATTGGTGCTTGACATCAACTAAAATTTATTTGACATCCACTATTTTTCTTAGCATACACTAAAATGAACTTTTACTTAGCTCCAACTAATTTTTCTCTTGGCTTACACTAACTTTTCTCCACACCTACTATCAATTTGGTCAACTTGGCAAACAAGCTTTGTTTAACATGTTCTAAACTTTCTTAGTCCAACCAATCTTTGCAACCTTAAGTAGATTATGAATTCACTATGATATCACTGTCTTAGGTGATTCTTATACTTCTTTGTATATCATAACTCAACCTTTCCTCTAGTTGCTATTATTACATCATTTGATCAAATCCTTTTCATCAATCAAACAAGTGATAGTACTTAAATCATATAAGTAGTTATCTTACCATCAAAAAGCAAGTTTGACATCAGTGAAAAAACAATGATTGAAACACATTTATCATACTTGTATCAATCTATTTTCAACAATCTCCTTCTTCAACACCAAGTGTCTACAACATTTCAACACTTCTTATCCTACACCAAACACATTGAGATATTTGGGCTAGGGCTTACGAAAAAAATTGAGTGCCTTCCTTTCCATGCCCCATCTTTTAGGCACCTTATTTTACATCTTCCTAACTTATATTTCACCAAGTGGCATGGGATTTCCATGGTGGGAGTGCAAGTTAGGCCATTTTTACTAAAACTAGTCACCAAATGGAATGTTTTGGTGCACCCTAGAAAGATGTTCAAATAGCTTTAGTTATAGAGAACTTGAAACCCTCAAAACCAATGAAATTCTTCTATTAAGATGTTCAAGATTCCAAACCAATGATTCATTCACATGTGACAATCCATACTAGTCTATATACTATTGAAATGTAGCATTTTATAAGAAAAGATGGGATCCTTTTATTAATTCAAATGGTGAAATTACTTATTATGTGTGTCATTTCTTCCACCCACCTACAAGGGCTATTTGAATACCTTTCCCAACTAACCAACCAATTTTCAAAGGTTGTGACCATTTGGAGTGATTAGATAAAATTTATTTAAGTGTAAGGAAAAATTGTTAGCCTTGTCAAGCAATCAATATTAACTAAGCCTACTCGATCATTGAAGACAATTCCTCTATATGTGTTGAGTATTTCAATATTATACAAGTTTGGAAATTCTCAATCATTACTAAGCTACCAATGCATGTTGAGGTCCAAGACCATGCCAATATTAAATATGACACCAATTTAGGTCAGTTATGAACATATTCCTAGTGTTAGCTAAGTATACAATTTTAAGAAGCATAAGAACACACTTATTATATATAATAGGACTAAGATGTTCCTAATGACCATAGTCAAAAACCCATGGTTTATAAAACACCAATGGTGACTAAGCCTTACAAGTAGTCTTGATTTATTAGATAAATATTTCTACCTATTACAAATGTATCTTGGGTAAAAATGCCCTAGAGTAGAACTCATAAAGAGTTAGAAATGATGGATGCTCTAGAGATTGAATAGTTAGATACTCTTGCACCAATCATTCATTTAGAATGTCACCTAGTTAAAGAATTTACATAGATTGTTAAGTCTTCAAATGATTGTTAGGTCAACCACTATTAAAAGGATTTTAATACAAAATATTTGCAATGATTATAATGAAAACACTAGGTTTTAATCTATGTGATTGCAAATCACTTTTGTAGTTTTAGATCTTTGCTTGGTCCTTATGTTGGTTTATTGATAAGCCTTCCATTGACATCTCTAATATTGATTTTTATTCATTTAGAATGTCACCTAGTTAAAGGATTTAATAGACTATTAATTCTTCAAATGATTGTTAGGTCAACCATTGTTAAAATGATTTCAATACAAACAATTTACAATGACTAGAAAGAAAACACTAGGTTTTGATCTAGGTGATTACAAATCACTTTTGTAGGTTCAAATCTTTGTTTGGTCCTTATGTTGGTTTACTAATAAGCCTTCCATTGACATCTCTAATCTTGATTTTCTTGGACATCCTTCAAGTAATTAGTCCACTCTTCTCATCAACACTTAAGCCTTCTACTCTATTGTACTTATTAATAACAACATTATATTTACAAGCTCTCTCTTTTAGCTTGACATTCACTCACAATTGTTAATTTTTTATTAAACTTGCACTATATGCCTTTCTTCACATAGAAGATTTTCATTCTCTCTCTCTCTCTCTCTCTCTCTCTCTCTCTCTCTCTCTCTCTCTCACACACACACACACACACACACACACACACACACACACACACATCCTTTGAACCTATTTACACTATTTATTCAGCTCTATATCTTGTTAAATAGACAACTTGTGCATTAATTTTTTCAACATTCATCATAGATCTTAAGGTTTATAATTAGATTCAACTCAATTCACTATATCTATCAATCTTCTTGATCTTCTTCTAGAAACTTCTCTAGAATTTTTCTATTATATATTTACCTAATATTTTCCTTGAAATCAATGATGCAACTCATCAATATTATCTTCAGCATGGTTTACATCTCCTAAGATATCAACTAAGCTAGCTTGATCTCACAATTTCCTTGAAATCATTTTTATACTATTACTTGACAATCTCCTAGTTCTTGTACTTGGTCATTACTAAAATACTCAGTTACTGCAAAGCATTCTAGCTTGGCATAAACTATTTATCTTAGTCAATGCCAATGCTTAGTCAACACAAGGTTTTCTTGACACTAACTATAGCTCAGTTGACACTAGCATTTACTTGACACTAATTGTATTTTATACTTCTGTTTGAATTTTCTTAACCTTCTTGACATAAAAAATCACTTTTTTTTATCAAACTTTATCTAATCAAATGTCTATTGTAACTTCCTTTTTATAACACAACCTTTCCTCTAGGTGTTATTTTTATGAGAAACTTTTGAAATCCTCTTCATCAATCAAATAGATATCACATTTAGATTAGGTAGCAATATGTCTCATCAATAGATTTAACATCAATAAAAATAAATTAAAAATTGTTCCAATTGTAAATTTCCAACACTAGGACATATGGTAATCCATCATATGGGTCGAAGGGGCTTGTACCCTAACCTATGACCCCCTTTCATGCATTTCATTGTGACATGTGTCATTGGGGTCCAAGGACCACTAGGGACATATTATAATTGATCATATAAGTTGAAAAGGCTCATAGGCTAACCTACAAAGCCCTTTGAACCAATTCATCATGCCATGTATCTGTAGGGGTCCTAGGACCCCTAGGGACATATCATAATTGATCATATGGATCGAAGGGTGTCTTAGGCTAAGCTATAACCACCTTCAATCTATTTCATTGTTACATATATCCTTAGGGGTCTTAGAAACACTAGGGACATATCAAAATGGATCATATGGGTCAAATGAGGGTGTAGCCTATCTTATGATCCCCTTCAACACATTTCATTATGACATGTGTCCCTAGGTTCATATTGTAAAGGATCATATGGGTCAAAAGGGGTCATAGGTTGACCAATGAAACTTTTCAACCCACTTTAGCATGACATATGTCGATACAAGTCCTAGGACCCCTAGGGACATACCATAATTGATCATATGGGTCAAAAGGGGTCATAACATAACCTACAACCCCTTTTGATCCATTTCATCATGACATAGGTCCTTGGGGGGTCCTACAAGCCCAAGGGACATATCTTAAATCAACATATTGTTTGAAGGGGTTCATTTGATAACCTACTACCCCCTTTGACCCATTTCATCTCAACATGTGTCCTAAGAGGTCCTAAGATCCCTAGAGGCATATTGTAATTGATCATATAAGTCAAAAGGATTATAGGAAAACCTATGAAACCCTTCAAACCAATTCATCAAAACATGTATCCCTAGGGGTCCTAGGACCCTTAGGGACATATCATAATTGATTATATTCGTTAAAGGGGGTCATAGGGTAACCTAGGACCCCATTTGATCCATTACATCATGACATTTGTCCTTAGGGGTCATAGGACTACAAGTGACATATCATAATTGATCAAATGGGTTGAAGGGGGTCATAGCTCAAACTACGATGCCCTTTGACACATTTCATTGTGACATGTGTACCTAGGGTCATATTGTAAATGATCATATGGTTTGGAAAGGATTGTAAGCTAACCTACAACACCCACTTTATCATGAAATATGTCCTTATGGGTCTTAGGAACCCTAGGGACATATCATAATTGATCATATGGGTTGAAGGGGGTCATAAGCTAACCTATGACCCCCTTGTATCCATTTCATCATGACATAGGTTGTTGGGGGGTCCTAGGAACTTCAAGGGCATATCCTAATTGATCATATGGGTTGAATGGGTTCATATGATAACCTATGACCCACTTCAACCCATTTCATTTTAACATCTGTCCTAAGGGGTCCTAGGACCCCTAGGGACCTATCATAATTGATCATATGGGTAAAAAGCAGTCGTAGGCTAACTTATGACCACCTTCAACCCATTTCATAATGACAGGTGTCCCTAGGGGTCCTAGGATCCCTAGGGACATATCATAATCAATCATATGGGTCAGACAGGGTCCAAGGCTAACATAGGGCCAGACAGGGTCCAAGGCTAACATAGGGCCCCTTTCAATCCATTTCATCATGAAATGTCCCTAGGGGTCCTAGGACCCATAGTGACATATCTTAATCAATTATATGGGGCAAAGGGAGTTGTAGGATAATCTACATTCCCTATAGACCCATTTTATGTTGACATGTGGCACTAGAGGTCCTAGGACCCCTAGGGATATATCCTAATCAATTATATGAAGCATAAGGGGTCCTAGGCAAACCTATGACCCCCTTAAACTCATTTCATTATGAAAATTTTTGTTGGGGTTCTTTGACCACTAGCAACATATCATAGTAAAAAAAAATGTGTCGAAGGGGTTTGGAGGCTAACCTACAAGCCCCTTCAATCCATTTCATTTTGACATGTGTCCCAAGGGGCTATATGACCCATAAGGACATATTGAAAGAAATCATAGGTGTTGAAGGGGGTTGAAGGCTAACCTACAACTTTCTTTTACCCATTTAATCACAACATGTATCCTTTAGGGTCCTATGATCCCTAGGGAGATATTGTAATCAATCATACAGGTTGAAGGGAGTCATAGGCTTACTCACTACCCCTTTTAACCCATTTCATCTTGAAATGTATCTCTAAATGTCCTAATAATCCTAAGGACATATTAAAATCAATGATATTAGTTGAACGGGTGGTAGGATAACCTATGATCTCCTTTTAGCCATTTGATTGTGCCATGTGTCCCTGATGGTCATAGGACCCCTTAGGACATACCATAATTGATCATATGTGTCAAAGGGGATCATATGTTAGCCTACAACCCCCTTTGGCCTATTTTATCTTGACATGTGTCTTTAGGAGTCCTAGGACCCTGAGGGACATGTCATTAGAGATCAATGGGTTGAAGCTGGTCATTGGCTAACCTATGGCCCCCTTCGACCCATTTCATCAATACTTCTGTCCCTAGGGTTCCCATGAACCCTAAAAACATATTCTAATAGATCATATGGGTCAAAGGGGGTTGTAGGTTAACCTATGATACTCTTTGACTCATTTCAACTTGAAATGTATCCCTAGGGGTACCCCTAGGGACATATCATAAGTGATCATATTGGTCAACGGGGTTCATAGGCCAACCTATGACTTCCTTCAATTCATTTTATCATAAAATGTGTGCCTAGGGGTCTTAGGACCCCTAGGGAAATATTGTAATGGATCATATGGGTTAAAGTTGGTCATGAGGTAACTTACTATGCCCTTTGACCCATTTAATCTTGACATGTGTTTCTAGGGATCCTAAGACCCTAGGGACATATCATAATCAATCATATGGGTTGTAGGGGGTTTTAGGATCAAATATGACCTCCTTCAACCTATTTCATCTCAACATGTCTCTCTAGCAATCTTAGGACCCCTAGGGACTTATTCTAGTCAACCATATGTGTTGAATGGGGTCATAAGCTAATCTACAATCCCTTTTGACTCATTTTATCTTGACATGTGCCCATAGGGGTCTTAGGACCCCAAAGGACATATTCTTATCAATAATATGTGTTGAAGGGGGTTACTGGCTAATCTATAACCCTCTTTGACCTATTTCATTTTGACATGTCTCCCTAGGGATCTCAGGACCCCTATGGACATATCATAATAGATCATATTGGTTGAAAGGGATGGCAGGATAACCTATGACCCTCTTTGAATTTCTTCATATAGACATGTGACCCTAGGGGTCCTTGGGTCATATAGTAAGTGATCACATGGGTTAAAAGGGGTCATAGGCTAACCTACGATTGCCTTTGACCCATTTCATTTCTAAATGTGTCCCTGGGGGTCTTATGACCCCTAGGGACATATTGTAATCAATCATATGGGTCAAAGGGCTTTTAGGCTAACCTACTACCCCCTTCAACCCATTTCATATCTACATGTCTCCCTAGGGGTTTGAAGATCCCTATGGACATATTAGAATCAATCATATGGGTGAAAGAGGGTTGTAGGGTAACCTATGACTTCCTTCAACCCATATCATTGTGACATATGTACTTGGAAGTCCTAGGACCCATAGGGACATATCCCAATCTATCATATGTGTCAACTATGGTTGTAGGATAACTTATGATCCCCTTTGACCCATTTCACCTTGCTATGTGTCCCTAGGGTTACTAGGACCCTATGGGACACATCGTTATTGATAATATGGGTTAAAGGGAGTCATTGACCAACCTACGACCCCTGTTGACCCATTTTACTACGACAAGACCCCTAGGGACATATGATAATTAATCATATGGGTTAAAGAGGCTTGTAGGTTAACCTACATCCCCCTTTAACCAATCTCATTGTGGTATGTGTTACTAAGGGACATATCATAATAGATCATATGGGTCTAAGTAGGTTATAGAGTAACCTATGACCCCCTTTGATCTAATTGGTCATGACATGTGTCTCTTGGGATCCTAGGACCCTAAGGAAGATATCATAATCAATAATATTGGTTAAAGGGTGTTGTATGAATACCTATCAACCATTTTGATCCATTTTATTCTAAAATGTCTCTATAGGGTCCTAGGACCCCTAAGGGCATATCATAATCAATCATATCAGTTAAAGGGGTCATAGGCTAACCTACAACCCCCTTTGACACATTTCATCACAACATGTGTCCCTAGGAGTCTTAGGATCCTTGGGAAATATCAAAATCAATCATATGGGTCAAAATGGGTTGTAGGCTAACCTATGACCCCTTTCAACCTATTTCATCATTACATGTGTCCATAAGGGTCCCAGGATGCATAAGGATAAATTGCAAATGATCATATGTGTCAAAAGGGGTCATAGGCTATGCTATAATTGCCTTTGTGTCATTCAATCACAACATATGTTGCTAGGCATCCTAGGGTTCCTATGGGCATATCATAATCAATCATATGTGTCAAAGGGGATCATAGGATAACATATGACCCCCTTCAACCCATTTGATCTTGAAACATGTCCCTAGGGATGCTAGAACCCCTAGGGATATTATAATCAATCATATAATTCGTAGGGGGTTGTAGGCTAACCTAGGACCCCCTTCGATACATTTAATTGCAACATATGTCCCTGGCAGTCCTAGGATCCTACAAACATATCCTAATTGATCATATAGGTTGAAAGGGGTCATAAGATAACATATGAACCCCTCCATAATATTTTGTCTTGACATGTGTCCCTAGGGGTTCTAGGACCCCTAGGGACATATGGTCAGAGGCTAACTTACAACCCCCTTTGACCCATATCATTGTGACATGTGTCCCTAGGGGTCTCAGGATCTCAAGGTACATAACATAATCAATCATATCAATTGAAGGAGGGTATGGTAACCTACCAACCCCTTTGACCCATTTCATCCTGACATGTATCCCTAGGGGTCCTAAGACCCCTACTAATATATCATAATTGATTGTATGGGTCAAAAGGGGTTGTAAGCTAACCTATAACCCCCTTTAACCAATTTCATGATGACATATGTTCTTAAGGGTTGTAGGACTACTAGAAAAATATCATAATTGATTATATGGGTTGAAGAGGATCATAGGCTAACTTACGACCCCCTTCAATTTATTTCATTGTGACATATGTGCCATGAGATCCTAGGACTCCTAGGGACATATTGTAATTGATCATATAGACTGGAGGGAGTTGTAGGATAATCTAAAAGCTGCTTTAACCCATTTCATCATGACATGTGTCCCTAAGGATACTAGGACCCCTAAGGACATATCAAAATTGTTGATATGAGTGAAAGGAGGTTCCAGGATAACCTACGACCCCCTTTGACCCATTTCATCATTACATCTGTGCCTTGGGGTCCTAGGACCCCTAGGGAATATTGCAATCAATCATATGGGTTGAAGATAACCTATGACCCACATCGACCCTATCATCACAACATATCTTCCTAGGGTTCCTAGGGCACCTTGAGACATATTAAAATTTTAAAAACTATAGAATATTGTATAAAATAATAATATTATATAGATAATATTTATAATACTATAGATAATATAGAATACCATATAATAATATATTAGTATGATCCTAATATACTATGTAATCATATTTAATATCATATATAATATAATAATAATAATAAAATAAAAATTAATACTATTCAAATATCATTATATCTTAACTTTAAAACATATTAAAATATGTTTGTAAGCCTTTTGGTTTAAAATGTACAATTGGTTCCCACTATCTCAAATTTTAAATTTTGTATTTTTCTCCTATATTTTGGGTAGTTGGTTTCATATCGAATACCCGAGTAGGCTTGGCATTACCAAAACTATTTGGTGAACTCAAAAAATGTGTTTGAGCCATGTTTTCCTAACATTCAAACTTCAACTAGCCATCTGAAAAAAAAAAAAAAAAAAATTCATCCAAATTCAATGAAATGAAAATAGTTTTTTGAGAACACTTTCAAATTTCCATCAATATAATAGCTATCAAATTATGAGTTTGATAAGTTTCTTTTAGTTAATTTCTAATGAGTATGTATGTAAACTATTGATTGACATATTGATTATGTAAACTATTGATTGACGTATTGATTGAAAAATAGCTATAACTTTCAAATGGTATAACATTTTTGAAATCCAAAAGTTGCATCACATTTTATGCTTTACCTAGTATAAGGATTTTTTCAAATAAAATTTTAAAGTTTTCAATTAGTTAAGGTGGTCAAACATGGGTGTTTTTTATGCTAAAAAAGTTATAGTAGAAATTTCATATTTAATTATTTATTTGAAATAAAAATACCCAAAAAAAAAATTCACATTCAGACATGAATCTAATTTTTATATCTACAATTATTTATTAAAAATTATTATCATTTTATTTTAATTTAGGTGGTCAAACATACACCTACTTTTTATTTTTGCCCTAAAATTTTTGTAGTATTACATTAAAATCCTAAACTTTGACCAATCATATTTTTTTTTCTCAAGATAAGGCCTTATAGTTTAGAAACTACATTCAACTTCCTAAAGATTCATTTCTTACAATAAATTTTTATAAAATGTCCATAACTACTTAGAAATAATGTGTCAAGTTTACATAAACTAGATTTGCTAGTTTTCATTACCACTTAAGACTATAGTTTGCTTGACCTTTATCATGTACATACCAAGTAATGAGCTGACATAATAGGATATAGACAAGGAATCAATTATTTTATATTAATTTTTTATTCTTTTATAAAATAAAAATAATTACTTAACCAATTATGAATTAACCCTATGAGAGAAAGATATACTTTTTTATTTTAAAAAGTGTGCAAAGGTGTGAAGGCCATAAGTGGATGTAATAATGATATAAATTTGTAAACATTATAAAAATTGAGATGCAATCTTTTGAAATGTAGATGACATTGAAATCTGAACTTTTATGTTGGATCAGACCAATACAGAATATGATCATTTTTATGAAAAGAAACAAAGGAAATTCAAATATTGAAGATATCAGTAGTAGTAAGAGGTTTTGTACTTATCTCTTGAACTAAAGAACATTATTGTTTATTGCATGTTTGGTAAGCGGTCTCATCTTGCATAGTTTCTATAATTGTAATAATAACTCCCTATAGGGTTGAGGGTTCTAACAATGTATAGTCCTCTAACAAGGATCAAGACACTATACATATGTAATAGACTCCTAACAAGGTCAATATCTTTCATCGAATACTTTTGAATAGTTTATCATTGTATGGGTACCATTCCCACTAAGGTTTTCTCTTGGCTAGGGTTTCCCTAGTTAAATGAATACAATGTAGTGTGTTGCATTACTTTATGGTCATTCTTACTATTTAGCATAATCAATTTACTTTCAACATAATCAATTTACTTTTACATGCAAGTTATAACATTGTTAATGGTATCTATTATTGGGAAAAAGTTTGTGGAATACCAATTCAACCCATCCCCCCAGTATTTCTTATTTCTAAAAATTAATATTGGAATATAGATACTCAAAGAAGCCCTAACATATTGACTAAGATCTCTATGAATATGGCTTAGTTATAGAAGAACCTAATAGAATCTCTTGAATAATTTGATGCGAATACAAAACATAGAGATACTTTCAAAGAAAAGTATGAAGATGCTAAATACTATATTGTGAAATTGTAGGACAAGATTGATCATGTCAAATATAAGAAAGATTTTAAATATCAAACCAAGGATTGTTATGAATTTTTGATTCTTGAGAAAGAGAAAGAGATTTTAAAACCTAATCTAGAGATTAAAAATATAATGTTAAGCTTAAAGGATGATAATAAGAGGATTATATTTGATTTGAGATCTGAGAATGCATATCTAAGATCCAAAATTGTCAAGATGACATCTAAACTTGAATCATCAAATATAAAATGTGTAGAACTTGAGAAGCATAATGCAATTTTGAAATAAGAGATTAAAAAATCTAAGAAACATCTTGCAAAGTTGTATTCTATTAATGAAAAACTTGATGAGAAGATTTTTTTGTAAATAAGTTCTTATGGTACAACTAGTCTTTGATATTTTGAAATACAACCATCTATAAAAAATGAGATTACAAAGAAATTAGATATTGTGATTCAACAACATGAGCATGTAAATGAATATTTGACCAAGGTTGAGTCAAATCAATCTAAATATGTAGCTAAGCTATCTAAACATGATGAATCACCTAAAGTAGTAAGGACCCATTTCAGAGAAAGACGTTGAGGGACTCTATAGGTAAGTCAATTAAACCCCTTTTTATTTATTGTTATAATTTCCATGGTTTTTCTCATAGAGCTATTGAATGTAAGAAAACTAAATTCAATAATGATAATAGTATATTATTTATAGGTGCTAACCCTATAGCTAAGAGACATATTGAAACAACTAATGTTATAAGGAATTGAATTCTGTGTTCTAAGTGCAACAACTATGGGCATATAGCAGGAGATGGAAAAGGACGAATCAATCAATAATGAACTAGATATGGAAAAAATGTTATAGTTTATTAGATTTGTAACTATTAGTATCTCTAAATATTGTTGTCTACTAGTGTCAAACACTTAATCATATATAAGGTAGAGTTCGTTGTCCATACTTGTGATGGAGCTTCTCTATATAGATCGAGTTGGGTGAAAGACTTGTGAATAGACATGTATATGTTGATCCCTATAGGAGCTAAGAAAGTCTTTTATCTCTAAGTATTTTTAGTATAAGCCAAGCCTACTGAATGCCAAGTAAAAAGAGTAAGAATAACAATGAGAAAAATGAACGTTGAGCATCAAAGATAGTAAGTGTTGAGAAATACAAAGTTTTCATCCAATTTAGAACTGATACAAAATTTGATGTAAACCATTTCGAGCTGACATTGACATGGCATTTGATATTTTTAGATGTTGTTATAGAGGCTATTATTTATTGATAAAATGGATCATAGATACCTATGAGTAGTTATAAACCAATAAAATTAAGAGGTGAAAAAGGAAGAGTCTAGATAATTCTTTCAAAATATTTAAATAAATAGGTCTAAAATCTTCTTTTATATATGAGTATTGAGAAGGGAGAGAAAGTTATGGATGAGATCACAAAGAAGATGAAAGTGTGAAAGTGTGAACATTGCAAAGAAGGAAAAAGAGTTAAATTTTGATATTGCAGAATAGAGATAGCAACCTTATCAAGAAATGGTAGACATAATACATATATATGAGATTGAAGATCAAATCAAATTTTAATAGAGGAGATCCATAATTAGCAAGTAGAGTGAAGATCAAAGGATCAGATGTTGAATAATAATAGATTCAAGGATTATCCCTTAATAGAGTGGTTTAATAAAACATTTCTAAATATGCTAATTGATTCCTTACTTTAGTGTAAGTGTAAAATCCTCCCACAAGGTAAGACCTAATAGTCTTAATGAAATTTAAAAGGGAAGACCCCTCATAGGGTTACAAGTTATGTTATGCACAAATTAGATATAAAATAAAAAAGGTGGTGAATACACTACCCTTATTTTAAGGGATAAAAGTTTTACAAGTCCTGACTTAACCCACCACACCCCCCCCCACCTCAAACCCCCACTCTCAATATCTTTTTTTACTAATTAAGACTTAAAAAAATTAGAATTAGAGCATTGGTTCTCTTAATTATGTCTAACAACTTGGGAGTTCAAATCTTGGAGATGGAAACTTACAAATTGGGAAAGGTTATTCACAATTAAGTGATTGGCATCCAACTCTTACTACAACAACTTGAGGTAGCAAGACAAGAACTGAGGAAATCTATGAAAAAGAGAAAGAATGTGGCCATTCAACAAAATGAAATGAATTATGAAGAATTTGATACTATAGGACTATTTGAGACTAGAAATTCAAATGAGAGTAATGCAATATTTGTAGATCTACTTGAGAAAAATAGTATCCTGCATGAATAAGTTAGATGATGAAAGAGGGAACATGAAATTACGTCATTGTTGCTATGTGAAGTGACTAAAAAAATGAAGAAATCTAAAGAAAAAAGGTTTTCACTGAGGAACAAAAAATAAAAATGGCTATCAGACTTGAAAAAAGGTCATCAAATTTGCAAAAGCTTACAAGCACTCAACTAGACATGATGAATCAACCAATACCTACAAATCAGGAGCTAAATAGAAAGGACATAGAAATAAAAAATTTGAGATCACAAAATTATCTATTGAGGAGTGAATTGAATAAAGAGAAAGAACTTGTGGAAAGGTTGAACAAGCCTAATGAGTCAATAAAGTACCTTGAAGAACTGGCAAAACACCTAGGTCATTTGGCAACACTTTTGGACAAGAACATATTTAGAATTCATCTACTGAAGAAAGGGGATAATTCAAGAGTGGAGAGATAAGGAATGAAAATTTAAAAGGAAAGCCTACAAGTTATCATTATGGATAATTTAGTCATAATACAAACATCATAGATTTAAATATGGTATGCAAAACCCTAAACATAAGCTTACTGGTTATTATTTTTACTACAAGAATCATGGACATCAAATACATGAGTGTAGATCAAGAATGAAGAATACATTTAGTAAATCTTGATTTGAAGGTTATTGTTAGAATTATCAAAATTTTAGACATAGAGCATGTGTATATAGATCAAAGCTAAAACACTACTAGAAAAACATGAATGCATCTAAGAAATTTTGTTCTAATTGTCACAAGGGTGGACATGTGAATAAAAATTGCAGAATTTGAGCACCAGTGCCAAATAATGTATAGAACAAGGGTAAAGAAAAAGTAGATATTGAACCAAAAAAGAAAGAAATGAATCACACCTAAAAGAGTAAGGTGGAAGGTGGAGGAAGTGGAGCAAATGAAGTCAAGGTCACCCTATCCAATGGAGAAGATGATTACACCACCTCCAATTGATCAAGAAAGGCATCTAAGGAACTGTATATTTAATGATATATCTTACAATAGTTCCTAACATAAAATGTGCTAAAGTTTATATATACATAAGTAAAGGTGCATAATAATAGATCTATGAAAAGAATAATGCAAAAGAATCATTTATATAGTGAGTGCCTAATGTCAGTAAAATTATCTATATTGCCTAAGCATTTTAATATGTATTGAGTAATTCAATCTCAAACTGATGCGTAGGTTGTTTTAGAAGGAATTGACCAAGCCATATACTGAAGACCAAGTTTTAAGACACAATATCGATTGAGACAGTTGGATTCCACCTAATAGAAAACATGAGATTAATGGAGACCTTATTTTGACAAAAAAGAAGTATATTTAAAAAATTTAAAGATGTTTTTCACACCTTGCATTCATATTTTGAAAGCAAAAAGAAATTTGAACAACAAAATGATTTGAAAAAATTGAAAAAGTGACTTTATGATGAAATATTGAGTGAGTGACAATTAATGTTGTGTTGAGTTGTTCTAAGGATAAATTTCTAGAACCCTAGTGAAGAAATATGGTAGCTTCATAACAAAAAAAAAATATCCAATGAGTAGATGTAAGTAATGTTCAGTTGGTGAGGAATGACACTTATTCTCCACCAATATCTAGAGCTATTCCATAGATTCCTATGAAAGGAAATTCAATTGATGTGTTATCATTGACACCACCTACATCATCTTAGAATGGAAGAGCTTCCATCTTGGTAGGTTTATCACCCTCTTTTAGTACATTTATCATGATATATTTGCATTTAGGATGTATTTTACACTTGATTCCTTCATTCTCGATGAATTTAGGGTTAAGATCCTAAAGATTCTCCTTAATTTCCCTCTTTTATGGCTCTATTTTCTAGGTAGGACTTAGGAATAGGTCCTCTTAGTATTGATTATATTTATTATAGGATTTTGTTCCTATTACTAGCATTTAGTCCTACTTTGATATAATTTCTAGGTTTTCTGGCATCCTCGAGACCTTCTATTTTTTGCTCAAGTTGGGGTTTGACCACTAGGTCAACCTTAACCTAGGGAAAGGTCAACCAAGTTGACCCTAACCTAGGGTAGGATCAAGATCATCCTTGACCTAGGTGAGGGTCAAGGTCATCCTTCAACTTTTTTGGGATTTGATCCCCCTTTTCAAATTTTGGTCCAGAGGGCCCCAAAATCAATGTCTGGCTTTTGGATTTGAATTGAGAAAGGTTTTAATTTGAGATTAATTTATTTCTTTTCCCTCCTTAGTTCATTATTTTGATTGGAAAATAACTCAAGGTGAAATTTAAATTATAGGTCCTTGCATTACTCTAGGATACTCACCTTCAAGCCTTTATATAAAGACTTGAAAATTTGCATCTATCTACAACCAAAACTAGAAGGAGACAACAAGAGATAAGAAGAGAAGACAAAGCTATGAGGAAGCAATATTTTAAGAGAATGATATATAAGATCAAGATACTGAGGATATCAAGCATTTTCATGAATACAACATTGTGAACATCCATTTGGAGCAAGAGAGATTATCTTCCTTGTTTTGTTATTATCAATATTCAAGCATTAAAAGTTACAATCATGGGGTAAAAAATTGTATATTTTGAGTTTGGTAGGAGTACTTTAGAATTGGGGGCTTGGTATTCTTTCTTATCTTGTTCAAGTCTATGCATTGCTTTCTCACACATATTCATGCTAGGATTTCAATCTAGTGGATTAGATCTTGGCATTACACATCAAATACACACACATTCTATGATGTGTGACTATTCGTAGAGGTAGAAATCACCAAAATGGGGGTTTCACTAAGGAAAAACCCTATATAGCCACCCCAAAATCCCATTTTCAGATATATGCAAGTATTGTTTCAAAGATCAAATTACACATTTGGATACCCTTTTCAGAATTTTTTTTAGATGCACAAACAAAATTTTCATCAGAGTAGTGCAAGTCAAGGTCAACTTTCTAGGGAACAATTGTTCCCTAGGTTAAGATTGTGCCTCACCAACTAGGTCAAGATCAACATGCCCTTAGAAGGATACAAGTTTTCTTGGTTTTTTTTGTCTTAACATTTCGAATCTATAATGGGTTGCAAATTTTCTAGAAGTTGTACATGGGCATCAAAAAATGAGTATTTCTAGATTGGTGCTATTTCAAGGTATGTATATTGTCTTGTCAAATTTCAAGCATTAATATTACTTATTCCATATCAACTCAAAAATAATAAATGAATAGTGGTGAATGTTATAAGAATTGTTAGAGATCTATTTTTACCCTCTTCATTTTAGTGAACCTGTGATAGACAACTCTTTCTTTTTGGTCTTAGATTTAAATCTTGCATTATATGTCTTTCATTTATATGTTTTAAAATTACAAAAAAAATTCAAAAATTTCTTTAAAAATAAAAAAAATTCTACATTTTCATTCTTTTAGTATTTCAATATGCATGATTCTTGTTTGGAATACTTTGATGAGGATTTTATTGTAATAGAGGATAGATTCCCTAATAAGGTACATGGTACCTAAGGATGAAAATGGTTCAGATAAGATTTCCATTGATCCTATTGCTATTTCACTCTCCTTCACAACCTTTTCAATTGACCTTTACCATAGGATCTATCTATGGTTACCTTCATGTTCCACTATATGCAACATTGATAAGCCTAATATGATATATCCTACACTTTTGATGATGGCAAAAGGATGTCCTTGAATAATGTTCAATTAAGGGTAAACCTAGAGATCCTTTATATTTCTTTGATAATATTGGTTCTATTTCACATGCTTACTACACATGGAAAAGCTCTCAACCTACTATTTTGGTTTCTTTACTGCCTTCTCAACCTATTCTTCCTCAAGTTCCTAAGTTTTCTTCTACCTTTAAGGAGTATAACTTAGTTGATCAATTACATGCCCCTCCTACTAAGATATCTTTATGGGAGTTACCTCAAACTTCTCTAACATGTTATGGGGCACTGTAAAAAGATTTATCTACTCTTCTTTCTTTTCCTCCTAATCAAGATAACTTTCATTCTATTTTAGATTGCATGCATGTTATGCCTTCTATACCTCCTATTGTGTTTTCTAATAATAATTTACTTTCTAGTGAGGTTTATAATCAATATGATGCTCTTATGGTTATTGTTTCTATTAATTAGAGTGTCATTCAGAGAGCATTAATTGATAGTGGATATAGGCTTATTGTTTGTACCATGGATATGCTTAAAGAGATTAAGGCTAAGTGTACTACTATTCAACCTGTTAATATTCCTATACATGGATTTGATAATATTATGAAGTGAACTTTGGGCATTATTACTCTACCTATTAAAGTAGGTTTGTTCATCTTGAGTATGCATATGCATATTATGTCTTGACCTCTCAATTATATCCTTATTTTTGGAAGACCTTGGATATATACTATGCATGCAATTCCTTCTACTCTTTATCGTAACGTTTGGTTTATTTATAATAACTTAATGTATACATTACATGTGGATGATGCACAAAATCCTTTGTTAAATCTAGAATATAATAAGATCCCTAAGTTTCTTCAACCAAGTAAAGAGATTGAAAAATAACCTAAGATACAATAACCTGAGATTCATTAGATCGAAGCTTCATCTTCTTCTTTGACTAAGGATGATTGGGGGGCTTTGGATTTTAATTCTACTATCATTGGAAATTATAAGGTATCTAATTTGGAATTTATGTGGCAAAAAAGTGAATTTAAGGAAAAAAATTTATTCATTCACCACTTTTTGAGGAATTAAAAAGCAATTTTGTTATTTCTTCAATTAATGATATGATTGAAACAATAAAACCTAATTGTTCTGACATTGTGACATATGTCGCTATTTGGACTCCATATGAAATGGATGATTGTTGTGGTTCTGGTTATCATTTTCTTAAGAAATCAAGATTTAATAGGAATTAATGTCAAAAATATGAGCAAGGTATACAAGTACCTTTGGATAATGAGATTTATGATCATACATATGGTTTGGGATTTAATTCATATAAACAAGTATCACCTTTTCCTAATAATGTTTTAGATTATGGTAAAAATAGGTTTTGAAGGGGCCCCAAAACCCTTTAATAAAAGTAGAAAAGATAAAGCATGAAGCACAACTAGGTTTTACAAGGACCTAAAACCTACTATTTAAACAGTATAAAAATTAGGTCTTACATGGACCTAAAACCACATAAAATATCCAAAAAATGAACCCAGGTTTTACAAGGACCTAGAACCTAGTTTAAACAATTGATTAAAAACAAGATATCACAACCATAAATAGAAACCATTTACTAGGACCAATAAATCAGACTAGGAATAGAACAAAAACCAAAGAGAAAAGACTGGTAAAAGATGCTATTGTAGCTCTTTGATAATTTTGACCACTTCTTTACCAATCTCCATAGTATCTTGAATGGAATTAGCAGCCAATCCACTAGCAACCTTTACAACTCTCTTCTTGGAACTCTACTTGGTTCTCTTACTAGGACCCCTTGGCAACATAATTTCTTCAGTGGTATGATTTCCAAGACTTGAAATAGTAGCATAGATACTAGATGTAACTTGTTCCATTTTATTACCGCTTTCCTTGATAAGCAGTCGAAGGTTTTGTTCATAGTCTTTGAGTTTGACTGGTATGTTTCCCACCTAGATTTCTATCTAATTGAGCTTAACTCAGTCCATATCCTAATTTTGCTACATATTTTCCACTTTCTTTTTGAGACTCATTAACTCATTATGCAACCATGAGTCAGCTTGCAGCATGGTATTAGCTTTTACTTTTGCAATGTGCAAAAAGGAGAGCATAGAATCTCTATGAGGTGAGCCATTTTTATCCTCCTCCACATCAACTCTAGTTAGAGACACCACCTTTTCAATCCATTCTCCTCCCTCATATTTACGAGGTCTTCCTTAGCCTTCTCCATCTCCTATTTATCATCTCTTACTTCTTTCAAATGGTCACTTTGGTTTCCCTCATCACCAACATTACCCATCTCAGTGTTCTCCTCGATATTTTCTTCCTCATCCTCCTTCCCACTTTTTTCCTTGCTATCTGAGTAGCCTTCCAAATTGGAGCTAAAATCTCCCTCATTCATGTTTTCTTCTTCTTCCAGGTTTTTGTCCTCCTGATTTTTTGAGTTCTTAGATTCAATGGCCTCTTCTACAATATGTTGAGGAGATTGTTGGGTTTCATGTTTCAGACTCCTCCTCTTACCCTTAACAATTTCCTCACCCTTACTCTTCCTAGAGTGGGTTTTAGTGGCAAAACCATTCTTTTTATCTACCAAATGAGAAGAAACAATGGCCATATTTTTATAGTGACCTTCAATGAGAAGAATCAACCCTTCATGCAATATAGGATGTGACCCCTTTTTCCTATGAGCTTGCAAACTTTGAAGAAGAGAGAATCTCAAATAAAAATTAAAGGAAAGTCTATCTTTATGCCTAAAATGATTAAGGAAGTCAAAATGAAACTTATGCACTTTTTTATTTCTACCATCTAGGATAAGATACTCATGAGTACATGAAAGCACATCCTGCCATATGGTCTTGATCTAGTCCAATTCATAGAAATCCCCATTTTTCTCTAGGTTTTTATCCTCTGCTTCTATTTTGGGAAATTTATTGAACACGACATTTGAGATGCTCATTTGTTTGTTGAACTTAATGCCTTCCATGGGTAAACCCATAATCTCTTCTATGAAATTATCTGTCAATTGCATAGTGATGTCATGAAGAGAAACCTTGTCCTCTGTCCAATTTTTGAAGAAGGCCGTGGTAACATGGGATTTAAACCCATGAAGATGCTCCAAGAAATTAGTCACCTTCCCCTTTTGTAGAATCTTCCAAAAATCCTCTTTTTCCTTCCAAGCTTTGCAATTTGGGGGTTCCTATTTTTGTGGCTCACCTCCCATTTCTAGAGAATTTAAAATGCTATACCAAACCAAATTCAGCAGAAGGCGGAAAGCAGATGGGTTAAGCATATAAAGATTGTTCATTAAAACAAATAAAACCCACTTTACACTAGATACATGCATTTCTAGGATTGCAATCTCATAAATGTACTTCCTCAAGGAATTCTAACAACCATATGCCCATTTCCAAAAATCATTAATTTTATAATCTTGGCATATATTTCCCACCATTGTGTGAGTAGCATCATAATTAATGAGGGCTTTAAGATCCACATTTTTGCTCAGATCACCATTCCATGTCATCTTATGAACCATTTGAACCACATAGTTTGCAACCCAGTCTGCCACCCCATTGTCTTCATGGTAAGTGTGGGTTATAATCACTTTTTCAAATTTATTTAATAAAGTTTTAATCTCCGTCACACTTGCCTCAATCGACCAAGTGATTGAGTTTTTATTATTGAGCATATTTATAATGTTTAATGAATCACCTTCCAACCAGAGGTAAAGACAACTAGTTTTAGCTACTAACCATATAGTATATAGAGCAGCAGTAGCTTCTACTATGTGGCTATTAGAATTACCTATAGGGATAGCAATGACATCAATTATATTACCTATATGATCTCTTAAGACTCCTCCACACCTTGCTCTACCCAGATTACCCTTAGTAGCACCATCAAAGTTTACTTTGATCCAGCCAATAGGAGGAGCCATCCATCTTGTAGTCAATCTTGGGTTATCTTTTTTCAAATGAGAGCCTTGTGATCACATCGAATTATCAATTTGGAAATTTTGATTACTTTTCCTCTAAGACTTGAAATTTTCCTTTATGGCTCTAACAATATTCTGTCCAAGCAATCATCTTGGAAAATCTTTATTTCTAAAGATTCTATTATTTCTTTCTTTCTAGATGCCCCACCAAAGATGGGGAAGAGTAATTTTCCATAGAAAGTACACATCAAGATCCTTTGAAGGACATCTCCAACTTTTAAAACAAAGTTCAACATTATTTTGATGGACCCAAGTTATGTTCCAGTAGGTGAGAACAATGTTCGACACTTGTTGACTATAAGAACAATTCAAGAACAGGTGATTTCTATCTTTAAATCCATCTTTACATAGTATGCATCTATTGACTACATTAATACCTTTTTTTTGTAGATTATCCTAAGAGGGGATTTTGTTTTGAAGCAAAATAAAATAGAAGATGTTTATTTTAGGCATAAGACCCTTTATCCGGGCTTGAGACCATAGAGGTTGGATACCTTTCTCTTTCAAAGTATACAAAGAAGAGACTTTAAACTGACCACTAGGATCAGCATTCCATATCATCTCATCCTCATGGTTAGGATATGGAGAAAAAGCATTTAGACTTAGCTGTATATTATTAAAACTTTGGTCAACATCAATCAAGTTCACCCAAGTATTATCATGCCAATAATGTCCCACTAAAATACCAAACATTTTCTTACATCTATCTACTTGAGTGGTATCTTGAGAGTCATCAATTAGAGGATGATCCAGTAACCAAACATCTTCCCAAAATCTCACTTTTTGCCCATTTCCAATTTTCCAGGAAAAACCCTTACCAAGAATGTTCTTTGTTTCCTAAATAGCTCCCCATATAGCATATGGAGAAAGAACATCTGGAGTTGAAAGGAAATTAGCTAAAGAATTAGCATTAAAAAGGTATTTATGCTTCCATATAGTGCTTCATTCCTTATCATCATGATAAGTTCTCTAACCTTATTTTTCCAAAAGAGCTCTATTCATACTTCTTATAGATCTGATCCCCAATCCACCATATCTAGTAGGTTTATAAATTTGATCCCATGCAATAAGATCCATTCTCTTCTTTTCCTCAGTGCTAGTCCATAAGAAATTCCTCTAAATTTTATCCATAGTATCTACAAATTTGACTGGGACTCTAAAAAGATTCAAAGCATAAGTAGGAATACTGTGAAGATGTGCTTTAAGAAGAGTAATTTTACCTGCTTGGCTCAAAAGATTTCCTTTCTAGCCTACCAACTTCTTATTAAACTTCATAATGAGATCTTCCCAGAATGAATCAGGAACATTCGAACCAAGAGGAAGACACAAATAAATAGAGGGAAAAGATCCTATAGAGCATCCAAGAATTTTGGCAATTTTGTTTTGTCTAAGGATAGGAGTACTAATAAAAAACACAGCACTTTTATTCCAATTAATCAATTGACTCAAGGTTGAGGAGTACAAATTAAGGGCTTGTTTGAGGTTCCTTGCTTCAATAACTTCAGATTTACCCATAAAAATAGTATTATCTACAAACTAACCATGAGAACAAGTAAGGGGATAAGTGGAAGGCTGAAGACCTTTAATAACACCTTTTTGAACCAAGTCCCCTATATATCTCCCCAAACAGTCAGCCATAATAACAAAGAGAATGAGGGATAAGGGGTTGCCCTGTCTTAGAACTCTACAAGGATTAAAAAAACAAGAAGAACTACCATTGACCAAGACAACAATTGATGAAGTAGAGATAAATTGATAAATAGCTCCAAAAACCTTATGATCAAAACCAAAGGCTTGTAAAATTTTAGCAAGGAAAGCCCATTCAACTCTATCATATGCTTTTGCAATATCAATTTTCATAATAAACCCCTAACTATTAAAACAAGACAAAGAATGAATATTCTCATGGGCCACAATAACTAAATTAATAATTTGTCTACTTCGGATGAAGCCATTTTGTTTAATAGCAATAAGAGAAGGAAGCACAAGGATCAACCTAGACATAAGGACCTTTGAAATAATTTTGTAAAAGGAGTTACATAGACTAATTGGTCTAAACTGGTCTGGAGATTTAGCCCCAATCTTTTTGGGAATTAGACAAAGGAATGTGGAATTGATTTCCTTTAGCATTTTTTTGCTCCAAAAAATTCCTTCACAACATCACACACATCTTTTCCAACCGGTTTCCATGACTTCTAGAAAAAGAACATGGGAAAACCATCTAAACTAGGTGCTTTATCTCCTCCTAATGAAGGCATAGCTTTAAATATTTCATCTTCCTTGGGAATGGATCCTAACAATATATTTTTCTCCTTTGTAACTAAAGGTGGGATCACCTTTAAAAGCTTAGCCTGGTGAAGAGGATTAATGTTAGGATCAATAGACATTAAAGAAGAGAAAAAGGAAACCATTTCTTCCATAATATTCTTATCCTCATAAATCTTCAAATATCCCTTTTTTATGTATGAAATACGAGTTTTGGCTTTGTGCTTTAGAGTAGAAAGATGGAAAAATCTTGTATTTTTGTCTCCTTCATTCAACCATGTCAATTTGGATCATTGCCTCTAATAGATTTCTTCTTTAGTAATTATGTCATGATATTGGGCCAATTTTACATTTTCCTTAATAACAAGTTTAGGAGTATATCCTTCCTTTTGTATGTTATCCTAAATGGTTTGAATTTCTTCATTTATACCTACTTTATTCTCAAAAATGTTACCAAAACAATTTTTGTTCCAAATTTTAACCATCTTTTTAACATTTCTAAGCTTGGAGGCTACTCTATAAAGAGTTGTACCTTCAACATCTATGTTCCACCATTCAGCCAGTTTACTTTCAAAATGTGGGTGCTACATCCACATTTTTTAAAATCTAAAAGGGAAATTTTTCTTAATATTAATCTTTGTAGCAGTAAAGATCAGAGGGAAATGATCTGATACAATTTTCTAAAAAGCTTCTAGCTTACAAGTGAACTCTTTAGTCTAATCAAGTGAGGTAAGAGCTCTATCAAGATGAGCCTGAATACAATCAAGGTGGTCATTTCAAATTGGTTAACCCACTTCTCATTTACATGAATCAAGTGCATACTTGGGATATTTTTCTCGAGGATGAAATTTTAATGCAACTTATAGGATTTATGAAGATTACCTAAGTTCCATCATGAACAAAGGAAGCCTTCTTGTTTAAATACAAATGCTTATTTTAGAGAACATGATAATTAGGGTATTGTTCCTTTATGAATTGATCCTTCGATATGAAGTGATTTGTTAATAACCAAGAATATTGATATTCAAATAGATGAGAATAATCCTAAGAAGATAATAAAGATTGGGAAATGTTTGAATCAGGATGAATGTGATGAATTGAGTTCCCTTTTACTTGAATTCAAAGACATTTTTGCTTTGACATATTCCAATATGTCAAGTATAGACTCTAAGATTGTTACTCATAATATTATTTTAAAACCAAATATGAAACCTATGAAGAAGAGAATTTGAAATGTGAATACATGGATTTCTTTATTAGTCAAAAATGAAATTGAAAAATTATTATATTCTTGATTTATCTATTCTATTAATTTCTTAGTTTAGATTTCCAACATTGTGCCTATTTCAAAAGGAGAAAATAAGATAAGTGTTTACATTACTGTCATGTTTGTTATTAGTGACACACACTTATTTATATTGTAAGTATCTACCAAGTGTATTATACAATTAATAAAGTTAACCAAGTATTTCAATCTCTACTGAGTTCTACAGTTGCTACCAGACCTGAGGGAAAGTATTTAGTTTGCACTGAGAAATTTCTACTGTAATAGTGATTAGTAGTGTAAATTGAGTTTCATAAAGTTTACCAAGTTCCTTAGTACAAACTAAGTTGTGCAGTGCTTACTAAGTTCATAGTTATAGTGACGTGAATCTAGTGTTGATTGAACCATTTAGTGTTTACCAAGTGATTCAGTTTATACCAAGCTCATATTAATAGCATTTACCAAGCTATGTAGTATGAATCAAGTGATTTAGTTTATATGCCAAGTTTCATAGTATTCATTGAGTCACTAGTGTAGACCATGTTTAAGACTACTTGGAAGTGATTAGTATGGACCCATATTCTACATCTACTGAATGCATGATAATGCAAAGCATTAACTATGGATGTTGAGTGTTAGAACCTTACTAAGCTAGCCTTTAGAACTCAAGTTCCTATAGTTTGGGTTGACTTTGTGTATTTTGTGTAAACTTGTATTGTAGCCAACTTTGTTGATGTATATATAAGCTTTGTATATATTTAATGTATTGTATCACATCCAAAATATAGACATGAAGTAATATATCAAGTAGAGAAGAGTAGAAGTGTGAAATACAAGGCCACAACAACATAAGGAGCAACAAAGATTTATCTATCACAACAAGGTGATCATTACAATTAAAGGAATCTCATTCACCAAACCAAGTTGCAAATTAGAGATCAACTAGTACTTCATTCTAATAGGTGGATTAGTTAAATCCTTTCACAAGGTAGACTTAAAAGTCTTTTGTAAATCTCTTTACCAAGTGGATGCCTTATTTTATGTTTATAAATCCTTTTTCAAGGTGGACCTAGTAGTCCTTATTTATCCTAATAGGGTAGATCATTAGAAGTGATCATTATAAGCCTTAATAGACCAACTTTACACTATAGTACTAAAGCTTGTGGGTATCATCCCTACCCTAGTTTTACTTTCTATTTGGAAGATTTCTAGGTCACCAAATTGTGTGTCAATGTGTTGTGAATGTTTTGATCTTTTTAGTTATTCATGCATATAATTAGATCATAACACACATGAAGCATTAATTTGTGAATAACAATTAAGTTTTCTTAGTTACTAATTCACCCCTCCCCTCTTAGTAATTTAGCCTATCATATATATTTTCAAAAATTGGTATCAGATCTTTATGGTTCTTAGAGAAAATTTTAATAGCTTGAGAAAAGATTAGATGACTATGGAGGTATTCAAACTTGACAAGGCTATTGACAATGTGAAGCTAGATTTGGAATTGGCTATTGCAAAACTCAAGAAAGCAAAGGAACAACTCTCTCAATCCTTGAAAATGAAAAAGATCTTGCAATCTAGATGAATGAACAACTCTAGATTAAAGAAGGAATTGAAGATATTTGTTTAGAAAGAAAATCAAACAAAGCTACTGAAGCAATTAAAGAACTATTGGAAAATAATGGTTCACTTCAAGAAGAAGTAAGAAAGCTAAGAAGAGAGCAAGAAACCCAATTAGTAATATTATGTGAAGTCATGGAAGAGTAAAAATGAATAAAAGGAGAAATAGAAGGAAAGAACAATGAAAGTTAGCACCTATCCCTTCAGCAAGGAGACTTCATTAATTAGTTAACCTATGCAAATGAAGAAATCAGAATCAAAGATTAGAAAATGAAAGATTATTGAATGATCTAAACACTAAAAAGAAAACCAACGAAACGATGATGAAATCTCAAGCACATACGAATCAAATGAATGAGAAAGGCCATTACAGACAAAAAGGAAAAGCAAGAATTAGACATACAAAAGAAGGTGAATCATCTAAGCAAGGAGCTGAAAAGAATCAAAGACCTACTTGCAATCACTGTTGTAAGATTGGACATAAATTAAACAAATGTTGGAGCAATGGGAAAGTTAAATTCAATGGAAAATGCTACAATTGTAATCAGCATGGTCATACAACTAATGACTACAAAGAGAAACCTAAATTTGAAGGCAAATGTGACAAATGCAAGAATCATGGGCACAAATCCTCAGAATGCAAAACTAGGATAGTGGACCTAGAAGAATAGATTGTAAAAGCTATATTTGGTTGGGACTATATCACTTGGTAAAAATGTCATTACTTTGGAGAATTTGGACACATTTGAATGAATTTGTGCAAAACATCACATGATGACAAGAGACACTACCAGAAGATGTTTTATCTATATAGAACATGGTCATCTTGCCAAGAACTATATGAATACTAGAAGAATTGAAGATGAAAAGAAGGAAAAAGATAATAACATCAAAAAGTAGATGAGATAACAATAGATTCAAAAATATTTTCTGAGAATTCAAGTTAGAGCAATAATGAATATGTCACTCGAGAATTTGGTGACTCAAGTATTTTCATTTGATCTCTCAACGAGAACTAGAACTGGGATTCTAAAGAATATGTCTCACATCAGTTCCAGTCAACAAAATGAAAGATCCATATCAGCATTCAGGATACAAATGGATCAATTACCATTCAAAGATGCCATTCATTACTGAGAAAGGTTGGTTTATAGTCCTTACTAAGTGAGGTTAGGTCGCAAGACCCCACCAAGCAACGTCCAGAGTAACTAAGTTTTATATGGAAACTAAGTCATGGATGACTCTGTTGAGAATTCAATACAAGAAAAGTGGAGGCCAATATATCATTTGAGAAATAATTGTACTAGGCATTTATGGTGATCAAAAGGAAAATTTTGATAAAAGGGAAAAATTGAAGTCATTTGTAACTAGAATTTTTTTAGATCTATTTGTGCAAAGTGACTTCTAAGCATCCAAGAAATCTAAGCAATTTACTGTTAGAGATTTTTGTGTTCTCTCAAAACCCTATTGAGAAAAATGCCATCCACCAGTAGAAAATCAAATAAAGGATCTGATATGTTAGTTTGAGGCATGGAATGGAAGGCACTAGACTTTAAGTTGAGTCCTATCATTGTGGAAACCCTAGATCCAAGTAGAACCCAATCATAAATACCACCAAAGGTACTATTTATTAATGATATTTGTTTGCATTTTCCTTGTATTATTCAAGATATTAGAACATTTGAAATTGAAGAAACCCTAGAGAAGCTGTGTGTGAATGGTGTGTTAAAACCTGAGCATCAACGCCTTGAAGTGAAGGGTTTAACTCACATTCCACATATGCCACGGGATTTTAAGATCAAATGGATAAGATTCATTCTTAGTCATGTGTATAATGGTCAATTATAGTTAAAACAACCCTTTTTGATAACCAAGAAGATGATGCATAGGATCACTAGTCTTCCTATGTTGGAAAAAGATAAAATGACCAAAACCCTAAGTTGGGTTAAGCTTGAAAAGAAAAACCTTGCCGAGTGGGATGGAAAAGGAATGAATATTAGCTATGTTATAGATATGGAACTAAATTTTAGGATAGATGTCATTACACACAAAATATATAGCTCAAGAAGACTCCATAATGTATCATGTGGAGTAGTGGATCTTGCATACAAAGTGGTCAAGAATAACATATCACTTGACCTTGTCGAGTTCCTGTTGAACTAGTTCAACAAGAATATGGAGAGTATAAGAACTTCAAACAACAATCCTTGTAAGTTTAGTTAACTCTTAACTTGTCTATTATTCTATTTGCAAAAACTCTTCCTATCTAAAGGTACAATCATATGGAGGAAGGATGTACTTGTTCTTTATAAAATTAATGAATATATAGATAAAATTGGAGAAAACTATGTGAGTATTATGTATATTTACTTTGATGCATTTAAGGACAAGATGAATAAAATATTTTAAGATACCAAAGAAACTCATTGATGATTACAAAGATGATGTTTGTTTCATGGTTGATAGTGATAAAGCATATATTTAGGCAATTAGACCAAGAACTAAATGGGTCAAGCCTCTAGGTTATGAGGTTAAAATTGATAAAACCAAGGAAATTATTGAGGCACTGATTAATGAGCTTGTTGACCCTAAAGTTTCATACTTTGGCACCTATAATGAAGCAAAGGCTAGAATAGAACTTGAAACAAAACACCCTTAGGTAGTCAACAAAGGGAAGAAGACAATTCCAAAGTTAAAAACTAGCTCCACTCTTCTATTGGTTGAAGGCAAAGAAGATGACATTAAGGATGATGAAGCAGAAGGTGAAGAGAAATTAGAGGAAGAAGAGCTAGTAGAGAAGAAAGATAAGTTCATAATAACCAAGCCTACCAAACCATCTACTACTATGTTCATGAGGAGGGCATCTAGGAAGAAACTTGATAAAGAAGGAGGAGATGTGATCTTTAAAAGACCTCCACCCACCTTTTAGGAAAGGTTGAAGGAAATGAACTCAAGAGTTGGCATAACAAACTTTAAATTTCTAAAGTATGAGACTAGGACTATAGAGGAGCAAAAGAAAATAGAAGACATGATAATGTCTAAAATGGGTAAGTAGAAATACTCCATAGACCAGCTTGTTTAGCATATTTTGAATGATCTAATGGAAAAGATCAAGCCAAGGTGGGAAAATGCTATGAAAACTATTAAGGTCATATATGAGTAGACCCTAAGGTAACTCGTGTTGAGTTTGAATGATAAGGACGTAAAAGAATCATTAAAGAAGAATGAAGAAAATCTTGCCTTGAGATTCAGTACTTGTCTTATATTGATAAATGATATTGAACATGTGGTAAGGAATGCCACCAACACATGGAAGAATATTTTTAATCTTCACAAGAAAAGTGATTTTTTGGTTCATGTCAGTGACGAGGATGAAGATGAAGACAAAGATAAAAAAGATAAGGAAACTAATAATGAAGAAGTTACACACTATGACAATCTAGATTATGAGGAAGAGGAATAGGGAGGAAGCTACCAAGGAATATTTATTCAATGTTTAGAACATAGAGGAGATTGACCCCAAGAAAATTATAGTAGTAGTCAGAGCCTCACTTCCTCATTCTTCAAGAAAAACAATGAAAACATCAACCCCAAAGAAAGCCACTATAGGATTGATTGTGTCAAACACTATAAGTACAAACTTCCAATCAATTTTTGCTCTTTTTTAGCTTAGTACTTCATTGATAGAAGTGACAAGCACTTCATCTATCAAGAAGTCAACACTTCCCTCTACATTAGTTTTGGTTACACCAAGTATTTCAACAATAAGTATAGTATCTACTTTTTCAGCTAGTCCTACTATCTCTACCATTGTTTCCATTCATAGCATGAAAATAATAAGTGTAAGGATAGTTGAGACCAAGCCTCAACCAAGTACAAAATCTTTGAGTAAAGGAAAAGAGAAAGAAGAAGAAATTGATCTTGATGAGGACATTGTTATTCTAAATTGGGAAATCTCCAATCTCAACCCTGATCAAATGCAAATATTTGGAAAAATTATTTAGAAGAAAGCTAAGTAATAGAAGCTTAGAGAAGAAAGTTAAAGAATTTCAAATAATCAAAGATGCAAAGAATATCCTAGCAGAGGAACTAAACATAGAGGTTGAAACTTCTCAACCAATTTTGATTTAGTTAGTAGAGGCAGTCCAAAAATTCAATGAAGATTTGAATGGATAGGAGAGATTGTTGTAGAGAGCTTAGAAGAAGTTTGAGAATAAAGTTTTGGAACTAGCAGCTCAACATATTGTTATTCATCAAGTAGATCTACCTACTACTCTAGCCTCATTAAAGACCTCTTGCAACAATGTGACTTCATTATTCAGTAAACTCTATGATACATCAATTTTCACCAAGGAAACAAGAGATAAACTATCAAAGATTAATGAAGATCTATAGGCAAGTGCACAACAATTGAAACTTGACCTAAGTTATAGCTCTACCCACTACTCAAAGATCAGATTCTTAACTAATATGTAGGAAAAATTGCTAAGAGAAGAAGCCGGAATAAGAGCTACACTAGTAGACATTTAAGGCATGATTCTCCCTAACATGGATGCATTGCAGAAACATATTGCACATGCCAAAATGCTTATCCATGATAGAAACTTCTCAATTTTAGATCACATGATAGAACTTTCAGCAAAAGTTCAAGTAGCATTGCATACATGCAAGGTGTTGCAAGAAAATTGGGACAAGACAAGCGCTTTGATTTTAAAGGTACATTCAGATTTCTTGTCACATTTTGGCATTACTATATACTATATAGCATAGATCTTTGGCATTAATGTCAAAAAGGAGGAGAAGATGTATTTTGTAGAGATGTATATTATAAAGGGGAAGCATACATAAAGGGGGAGAAAATGTATATATCAAACGTGAAAAGATGTAAAGTATATTGTATATATGTATGGGGGAGCATTACATATGTATAGATACTCAAATAAACCTCTCTTACAAAAAGAATTTTGAAAAATCTCAAAAATAGAGTACTCTACTAAGTTGGAAACACAAGATGATGAATAAAAGGTGTTCTTGAACTCTTTGAATTTAGTTTTGATTGGTAAATGTTTTTTCACTAATGCAAAAGGGGGATATTGTCAACATTACAGTCATGTTTGTTATTAGTGGAACACATTTATTCAAATTGTACATATCTATTGAGTATATTGTATTGTTAATAGACTTAACCAAGCTTCATAAGGTTTACCAAGTTCCTTAGTGCAAATTGAGTTGTGTAGTGCTTACTAAGTTTGTAGTTATAGCAATGTGAATCTTGTGTTGACCAAGCCAGTCTATTTTAACCAAGTGATTTAATTTATACTGAGCTCATAGTAATAACATTTACAAAGCTATGTAATATGAATCAAGTGATCCAATTTATATGCCATATTTCATAGTATTGTAGACTAAGTTTAAGACTACTTGGAAGTGATCAGTATGGACCAAACTTCTATGTCTACCAAATGCATCATGATGTCGAGTATTGACTATGGATGTAAAGTATTAGAACCTCACTGAGCTAGTCTTTAGAACCTGAGTTCCTATAGTTTGGGCTAACTTTGTGTATTTTGTGTAAGCTTGTATTGTAGTTGACTTTGTTGATTTGTAAATTGGATTGGTATATATGTAATGTATTGTGTCACATCCAAAATATTGACATGAAGTAAGATATCAAGTAGAGAAGAGAAAAAGTTTGAAATACAAGGCTATATTAGTATAAGGAGTAGAAAAGATTTATCTATCATAGCAAAGTGATCATTACACTCAAAGGAATCTCATTCAACAAACCAAGTTGCAGATCAGAGATCGGCCACTATTTCATCCTAATAGGTTGATCAGTTAAATCCTTTCACAAGGTAGACTTAGCAATCTTTTGTAAATCTCTTTATTGAGTGCATACTTTATCGTATATTTGTAAATCCTTTTGCAAGGTGGACCTAGCAGTCCTTCTTGCTCCTAATAGGGTAGATCTTCAAAAGTGATCATTGTAAGCCTTAATAGGCTAACTTCATATTGTAGTACTAAAGCTTGTGGGTATCATCCCCACCCCAACTTTACATTCTATTTGGAAGGTTTCTAGGTAACCAAATTGTGTGTCAAACTATTATGAATGTTTTGATGTTTTTAGTTATTCATGCATATAATTAGATCAAAACATACACGAAGGCTTGATTGGTAAATAAGGATTAAGTTTTCTTAGTTACTAATTTAACCCTCACCTCCCAATAACTTAGCCTATCATATATATTTCCAACAATAAGGATATGCATTGATTTTAGAGATTTAAATTGGACATCCTTAAAGGATGACATCCCATTACCCAATGGATTCAATGACATGTTATGCTTTGTTATCTTTTATGGATGAATTTTCTAGATATAATCAAAACTTTATTCCTCCTAAAGATCAATTTAGGACTACATTTATAACATCTTGGGGAATATTTTGTTGGTTCATGATGCCTTTTGGATTAAAGAATGCAGGACAAACTTATCAATGTGGTTTGACTTTGATTTTACATGATTACATCCATAAGATGCTGGAAGATTATGTGGCTGATATCTTAGCAAAGTTTATACAAAGAGATGATCATGTTACTATTTTACAAAAAATATTTGAAAGGATTAGAAGTTGTAACAAGAGATGAAATCCTAGGAAATGTATTTTTGGAGTAGACTCTAGCAAATTATTAGGATTTATAATCTCTAAGAGAGGCATAGAAGTTTATACTAAAAAATATTGATGCTATTATTCATATTCATCCTCCTAAGAATATTTCTTAGCTACATAGTTCACAAGGAAAGATACAAGCTATTCATTGCTTTGTTTCTATATTAGCTAATCAAACAATTCTGTTTACTTCCTTTCTTAGAATGGATACTTTTTTCTCTTGGAATGATGATTTTGTTTTTTTGTTTTGAGAAATTTAAGTAGTGTCTTGTAAGTCCTCCTATTTGGCAATCAGATGAGTTTGACAATCCATTTCATTTGTATACTTTAGTGATTTTGAAGGCCATGAGTGCCTTGTTAGCTCAAAATGATGATCTTGGTAAGGAAAGACTTGTGTATTACATTAGTCAAACTTTATTTGATTATGAAACAAGATACACAAATTTGGAAAGACAATGTCTAGTTTTAGTTTATGCATGTCAAAAACTTAGACATTATCTCATAAATATTGAAGTCAATTTTATTGTAAAGTTTAATCCTTTGAAACATTTTTTCTCACAAACTAATCTCTCTTACTGTTTGGAAAAGTTTGTGATGTTACTTATAGAATTTGATCTTAATTTATTATCTCAAAAGTTTATTAAAGAACAAGCTTTAACAGATTATTTTGTTGAAGCTCCTTATCCTCAGTCAAATGCATGTTCTACTTTTATGGAATTTATTGATGATAATATTCTAGATATTTAACAAGATGCTATTTGGGAATTGTATTTTGATGGATCTAAATGTATGACAAGTTCTAGTGTTCATATTATTTTTATACCTCCTATGACAAAGCCAATCCATTTATCGTACAAATTAAATTTTCTTTTTACTAATAACATTACAGAGTATGAAGCTCTTATAACTAGTTTAAGAGAAATTTTATGTCTTAATGATGCAGGAGCATCTAGAGGTATAAGGGCAATCCTGTGTCACCAAAAAAAATGTACTTAGACTTAGTTTCTGTTTCATGTCTTTACATTTTTGGATACCCATTTGGCTCAAATAAAGGTTCCAACTCTCATAGTTCAACTATCAGTGCGTTTGAAAATCCCAAAAAAATAGGAGCATGTATTTGGGCCATCATTTCGGTAAAATAGAAGGTGTGAATTGGCCAGATGAATGTAATCATGATTTAGAGCATTCTAGAAAAAAGAATTAGGTCAATAGGCCCCACGGTTTGAAAGTTATTGCAGTTTTTCGAGTTTTGGAGACCTCCTAAGAATGCTTCAAAGTCAGGTTTGGGGAATTAAATGACCTCGAAAAGGGTCAAAAAATGGGGGACAAGCAAATTTTTTCCATAGGGCTATAGAGCGCTTTGAGAGCTTTCCAAAAATGTAAACGGTTCGTCAATCGGAGCTATGGTTCAAAAGTTATGCCTCCCGAAAGTTCGGTTACCATTTCTAGATTCTTATAGATTTGCACCGACTTCTAACACAGCTTCCGAAACCTTCTATTTCGTTGGTGGATGCCTACTAGCACTTTCTAGAATGTACTCCTAGTCCTTAACCCTCCAGGGTCTATTTAAGGAGATTTTTGGCATTGTAAAAAGTAGTTCGGAGTGGAGCTTGAGAGGAGGTGCTAAAAGGAGAAATATTCTCCAGATTTATGCTATTGTAAGCCCTTAGGGCATGTTCTGAAGTTTATTTTCTCTGTACTATTTGTACTAGCTTATTTTCTTAGTTAATATAATTTCCCTTTTCTGTTGTGTCCATTTTGTTCTTGGGTCATGTCCCCATCACTTAACATTGAAAAAACTTACAAATATATGGAGATTGACAATTGATTGTTAAAGAAATTAAAGAAAGTTATCAAACTAAGATTGTTAAAATGACACAATATAGAGATTTGGTTCTTGATGTGCTTTTAAAATTCTCTTCTTATACATTTCAAATATTATTTATAAAATATAATTAACATGTGGACACCATGGCAAGCACAGATTCTTTGGTGTGTCTTGAAAATAATGCTAAAAAAATTGAATTTAGTATACAAACTCTTAAAAACTCTACATTTTCTAAAAATACTACCTCTGATTATTTTAATTTTCATATGGATGAATGGTATTACCATATTTTTCATTTTTTGAAACATGTTACTTTTCTTGAATAAGCAACATGAAACACACATAATCATATTAGGAATCTTGCAACACATTAGATTATTTTAGGAGATACACTTTACAAATGCTTTTACGAAGGATTTTTGTTAAGATGTTTCAATAGAATTGAAATTTTGGTAGCTTTGGGAGAAGCTCATTATAGTTCTTGTGGAGGGCATTTTGGTGAAAAATATCTGGTTAATAAATTACTTAGAATGGGATATTATTGGCAAACAATGGAGCAAGATTCTTTTATGTTTGTTAAGAAATCTCATCAATGTTAACAACATAGTAATTTGATTCATGCTCCATTTTATGAGCTTCGTAATCAAGTTTCTCTATGGCATTTTAGTATTTGGGGTTTTGGTAATATTGGAAAAATCTCACTAGCATCTTCTCAAGGGTATACTTACATTCTAAATGCTATAGATTATTTCTCAAAGTGGGTTCAAGTTGTTCCTCCTCATTTAACAACTATAGATGTTATTTGTGATTTTATCCTTAATAATATTATAACAAGATTTGGTATACTTGCAGTGATGGTATTGGATAATGGTACCTCTTTTAAAAACAAATAAGTCTGAAAATTCCTAGAGAAATATCAAATTCAACATAAATTTTCAGCTCTTTATTATCCTTGATCTAATGGTAAAGACAAAGCATCAAATAAAATCCTTGAGAAGTTTCTTTAAAAAATATTTAAAAAGTTTGTGATGGATTCACATACCTAATTAACATATTCTTTATGGGCTTATATGATGAGTGTCCATACTACCATGGTTACTTCTCCTTGTAATCTTGTTTATGGTACTGATGCTATCATGCCTTTAGAATAAGAAATACCTTCTTTGCATGTTTAATTTCATCGAATAATTGAGAAAGTTACTATTTAAAAACAATGCTTACAAGAGTTAGAAATGTTGGACGAACAATGAATACATGCATGAAAATATATAAAAGCATATCATGGATTTCTATAGAAGCAATATAATCATATGGTAATTGAGTGAACATTTTCAGTTGGTGATTTAGTTTTATATGAGAATCAACAAAATTTAAATGCTTTACCTGGTGAAAAAGTATAATTTAGCCCTAATTTTCTTGGACCTTTTGTCATTATTGAAGATTTTGGTTCAGGTTCTTATAAACTTTATGATATGGATGTCATTTCTTCTAAGTACCTATTAATATTATGCATCTTAAGTTACGTTATTATCCTTACTTTTATTTCTACATTTATATATTCCTTATAAAATTTGTTTTATAGGTTATGTAGTTTAACAAAATTATATATTGAATATATTTATGCACCTTCTTTCTCTCTATTATATTTTTTTTGTCAAACATAGAACTATTTAGTAAAAGGAAGTTTTTCATTCATCAAAAAGTGATTAAAGCTTTGATACACTTATGGAAAATGTCCCTATGTATCACTATGCTTATCACTACACTTTGATGACCAATGGCTTCTAGATCTCTCTGGCCTATACTAGGAAGAGGAAGGTCTGTGTGTTCATATATGGCTCCTGGATATGCTCATATCATGTTAGCACTCTTAGGCACTTTGTAGCTTAGCTATCAGTTTATCCTCCCTTTCTCTACACATCCTTAATTCTCATTGGACAATTGCAAAGATATCAACACACCTACCAAAATCTTTATAGCCAAGAGAGGACTCTTACTTTCTTGCTCGTAGTTGGTAGAATATGTATATATCCTTTAGAACCTTGCATAGAAAACTCCTCCACTCCACTATGCTAGTTGTAGAATAAAAATTACATTTATCAATTTAATACTTTTTCAAAAAAATTGCATATTTAATCATATATGATATTTAATACTTGGGTCTCCCTCCTTGACATCAATAAAAGGTCTAGATGGTAGGGACCTAAAGTGACTACTCTCTCCAAATTCACCATGTCTCAATCTCATCAATGGCTTTTCTATGTGGGCATGTGGGGGTTGTCAAGATCTCAGTGGTGATATGTGCTAGATTTGTACATCTGTACTAATCTCACCAAGTGGGGGCATCTCCTCTACTCTCTCCTATGCTCTCTCATCTATTCTCTCCTCTTGTCTCTCCTCCTCCATGGCATATCCCTTAGAGATGTGATCCTTATCATTTCTTATATCCTCATCCTCCTTTTTTGTACCTTCATCCCAATGTGTTCTCTCTAAAACACCTAGATTTCCTATAGGATAATCCTTAAGGAAGATGGGGTGGTGCCCCTGCATAATCAAGTACTTCATGTAATCTTGGCTCATGCTTGAATAGGTAACATGTGATGGTACCTATATATCCTCTTTATCATTAGCATCACTTTTCTCTATATCTATTATTGATGGCCAATGTATGTCATTGAGTCTTTGATAATACCTTGTTGGATGGACATAGCAAGGTATTGCTCTAGGACTTCTTTTACTATCATGAACTATCTCATCACTTGATCATAGTAGTATGGCAACATTATATGATTCTAATGACCCTTTAGTTGCTTTCTCTACTATGAGTATCTCATTTGGAATCATGTATTAGGCTACTCTATCATTAGACAATAGGGTCTCCATATCATATCCACACTCAAAATGTGGTCTAGAGATACTCTCCAATATAAGATATCTCCAAAACAACCAAGCATTCTTCAGTGGATAAGAAAAGACTCACTCTGCTTGCATATACCATCACTAGTATACCCTATGGACATGTACATGTAAGGTGCTAAAAAAACCAAATTTGTAAGAGTGTGCATATCAACAGGCTCTCTCTTTGATACCTCACCAATTGATATAGGTCATGGTATAACTAAGCTAATATGCTATGACACCATAGAATATAGTCCTCTCTCTCTCCATCCTCGGTATAATATGGGTAAGAGGTGTTGAAAATATGGTACCCTTTGAGTTTGGTAATGCAACCAAGGATACTATACCAAGCATCACTCTACATACCAAAAGTGTAGAGCCTAATAGTATGGATGATAGAAGTACATGTTCTAATTAGATCCACATCTATGGAACATATCCTAAGCAATGCTCCTTATTTGGAAGGATCTCCTTAAAAACTTGTTGAGCTCTAGTCCTAATGGTTTCTCTACAAACTTGAAGCCATAGGATCTTTTAGAAATCCTCTAATATCACTATGATTTCTCCTCAGGGAAGATGAAAGGAGCATGTATCCTCATCCTACCTCTCAATCATAGCTAACAATATGGCTAGGTGTAGCTTTATTTATGGTAGGAATACTACCCAATATAATCCTACATATCTTAGTAGTTATATATTATCCTCATTTAGCTTAGACAATCTCTCTATGATGGTAAAAAGAAACTCTCCAAATGGATGCTCTTAGAGATGAACCATGTTTTGTAAGAACAAGTAAGAAACATATGACTATTGTATATGATTGAATCTATAAATTGAACTTGACTAGGGCATGCTCAACCTCACTTAGGTTAGGGTCGACCTTCCTAGGTTAAGGTCAACCTTCCTAGGTCAAAGTTGACCTTTTAAGGTCAGGGTCAACTCTTTTGGGTCAAAGATGACCTCTTCCTAGAATGTGTGAAAACTTGCAAGTCTATGTCAACCTTCTTAGGTCAAGGCTAACATTACTAGGTCAAGGTAGACCTTTTAGGTTAAAGTTGAACCTATAATATAAAAATGAAGGAATTTTCAAAGTACAGGAAAAAACAACAACATACTCACCTCAGGAAGTGATTGTCCAGTAGCTAGGCACTATCTTAGTAGCTCCATAGGTGTAGCTCAAAGTTCTTCTCTCCTTGGCATCTTGCTTTCACATTTCAAATCTAAAAAAGGTAAGAATGAGTAGGTATGATTTAATTTTCATTATTTATAGTTAAATTTAGTGTTTCTTTTAGGTGTTACTCATGGTAAAATCATATTCTTCTTTTCTCATGCATTTCGGTAGACATTCACTCTTTTCATCATAACTTGAGTTCAATAACTCCATTTTTAGTGTTTTCATGGGTGTTGAAATTGTGATTTATACACCTAATTCCTTGAATAAATTTAGGAAGATTATGATTCCTTCTATTTGGCTTAAGAAAGAGATTTTCAACAAACTATATATTCAGTGTCTAGAGTTATCCTTATCACCCTATTTCACTCTTCAGAAATAAAAAGTTGAACTAGAGGGGCATAAGGGGCTTTATGCACTTATCAAGTGTCATTTAGTAAGCTTTAAGTGATTTATGGATTTTCATTAACCTTGTGTGATGTAGGTTCTAACAGCTTTTCCATAGGATCTCAATATTGAGGACTTGGCTATATCATTTTTATTTTACTATGATGATGTTTTTTTACTTTAGCTTGCATATTCACATAGTGTCATATATGAGCTAAAGTTGGGGCTAAATATATCATTTGAAAATGGAAGAACTTTCATATTGATAGGTTTAACAACCTTTTTTAGTAAATTTAACATGATTTTATTGTATTTAAGATGCATTATGCACTTAATTCCTTCATTCTAGGTAAAATTAGGTTTAGGATCCTGAAGATTCTCCCTAATTTTTCTCCTTTATGGCTTTGTTTTCTAGGTGTGACCTAGGAATTTTTGTCCTAGTCTTCATTATATTCATTATAGGATCTTGTGCCTATTCCTGGCATTTCATCCTATTCTGATATCATTTGTAGGTTTTTGAGCATCCTAGGGACCTTCTATTTTCTTCTCTAGTTGGGTTTTGAACCATAGGTTGACTAAGTCAACCTTGACCTAGTGCATAGTTGACATCATCCCTAACCTAGGTTAGGCTCAAGGTCATGTTTGGCCTCCTTAGGGATTCGATCCCCCTTTTGAAATTTTGGTCACAGAGGGCCCCAAAATCAATGTGAGGATTTGGTTTCTGATGTAGAAGGGTTTCAATTTTAGATTCATTTTTTTATTTCCCTTCCTTGGTTATTTTTATTGGACCATAATTCAAGGTGAAATTTTAATTATGGATCCTTGCATTACTCTTGGAGACTCACCTTCAAGCCTTTATATAATGACTCTCATTTGCATCTATCTACAACTAGAAATAGAAGGAAGCAACAAGAGATAAGAAGAGAACAAGATGATGCTATGAAGATGCAAGATTGCAAGAGAATGATATAGAAGATCAAGATATTGTGGATATCAACCATTTTCATGACTACACCATTATCAACATCTATTTGGAGCAAGAAAGATTATCTTCTTTCATCTACCATTATTAATATTCAAGCAGCAATTATAGATTTTAAGTTTGGTAGGAGTACTTTAGCCTTAGGAGCTTGGTATACTTTATTATCTTATTCAAGTCTATGGATTTCTTTCTCATACATATTCATGCTAGGTTTTCAATCTAGTGGATTTGATCTTGGCATTACACATCCAATAAACACACACATTCTATTATATCTAGCTATTTGTGGAGGTGGAAATCACCAAAATGGCCATTTTTCTAATGCAATAACCTATGTAGCCACCTAAAAACCCTATTTTAACATATATACACGTGTTGTTTTAAAGATTAGAGTACAAATTTAGATACCCTTTTTACAAACTTTTGAGATCCATGAACAAAATTTTCATCAAAGTAGTGTTGATCAAGGTCAACTTTTTGGGACACAATTACGCCCCACCAAATGGTTCAAGGTCAACCTATCCTTAGAAGGATACAAAATTTCTTGGTTTTCTCTATCTCAACATTTCCAGTCTAGAACTAATTGTATGTTTTCTAGAAATTGTGCATAGGCATAAGAACATAGGTATTTCTATATTGGTGTTATTTCAAGGTATGTATCTTATTTAAGCATTGCTATTATTTATTCCATATCAACTCAAGGAAAAAAAGAATAGTGGTGAATGTTATAAGCATTATTAGATATCCATTTTTACCCTATTCACCACCAAAACTAATTATTATCCATGATGTTTACATTTGCAATATTACAGAAGTTGGTGATTATGAGATTTTTGAGGCATATGAAAAATTATGTAATGAAGGCATACTAAAGGATGAATTCACATTTTTTGAAAGAAAAGGATTAACTCATGCCCAATATTTTCCAAGGAATTTCAAGATTGAATGGATTAAGGTGGTCTTAAGAAGAATTCATGATTTCCCACATTGAATAGGAAGATGATATCATGTTGTCTAAGAAGAGAAAAAATTTAGGATAACACAAAGGTTGAATAGAATGGATGAGGGTTTTCCATTCTTACCATCACTAATCCAATTATTGAGTTCTTACTAAGTGTGATTTCTCATAAATTATATCAATCAAGTGGATTGAATAATGTGCTATGTATAGAAGTCAATCAAGCATAGAATATTGTTATGAAGGATCATGAATATGATCTTAATGAGTTACTACAATAATAGCAAGTATAAACCATGACATCAATCAGGAAGGTGAAGAATTTGATGTGTAAGTTTGGATCATTGATTATGTGCATATTGTTTTATATTCATAATTATTTTTCTACTATGGGAAATATTGTTTGGGATCAAAGACAACCTATCTCAACATAGATTACTAAATACATAATTGAATTAGGAGAAAATTTTGAGAATGTTATGGATGTGTATTTTGAAGAGTTTAAACAAAAAATGAAAAAAAGGATGATGACCCCAATAGATCTACTGATGCAATACTATAATGATTGATGGGGACACAACCCAAGCATAGAATGGACACAATAGGAAAGGGAAAATTTTATTAACTATGAAAATATGCTAGTACACTTAGTGTAGAGAAAAAGACTTCAAAACATGCCCTATGGGCTTACAATAGCATAAATCTAGAGATAATTTCTTCTCCCAGTACCTTCTCTCAAACTCCATTTCGAATTGCCTTTTACAATGCCAAAAATATCTTTAAATAGACCCCAAAGGGTTAAGGATTAGGAATACCTTCTAGAAAGTTCTAGTTGGCATCCACCAACCACATAGAAGGCTCTAGAAGTTGTGTTAGAAGTTGGTGCAAAACTAGAAGAATCCAAAAACAGTAATTGAAATTCCAAGAGGCATAACTTTTGAACCATAGCTCCGATTGAAGAACCGTTTACATTTCTAGAAAGCTCTCGAAGCACTCTATAGCCCTATGGATGAGCTTTTCTCATCCCCCATTTTTGGCCCTATATGAGGTCATTTAATGCCCTAAACTTGACTTTGAAGCATTCTTAAGAGGTCTCCAGAAATTGAAAAATTGTAATAACTTTCAAACCGTGCAACCTTTTGACTTGATTCTTTTTCTCGAATATTCTAAATTAAAATTTTAATCCTCCCTCCAATTTACAACTTCTAATCCACCATAATTATGGGTCAATTATATAGTACTATTTTTTTGGCATTTACACATATCCCAAGGTGCTCAAATACTCTAACCTAGAACACTGATAGTGGAACTGTGAGAGTTGGAACCTTTACTTGACCCAAATGGGTATCCAAAAATGAAAACACATGAAATAAAAACTAAGTCTTAGTACATTTTTTTGGGTGACATAGGATTTCCCTTATACCTCTAGATGCTCCTGCATCAGACACCCAGGGTAGATTGAAAAGTGACCCTATCACTTTATGGATGGTAGAGGAAATCCCAAGTGGGAAACCTCAGTTGCTAATATCCAAGTTGAGTCCTCGATCAATCAGCCTTTCCACTTAACTAGATACTCTTCATACTGCTTATTGCTGGTACTCCTGCCCACACGATGATCTAATTTTTTTTCTATCTCCTCCTTCTTAGAAGCGAGAATTGGACATGAATCTAACATTAGCTCCTCATTTGCACCATCATCATGATACTCTGTCAAGTCTACAATGTTAAAGATAGGAGAAATGTGAATTCCATCTGACAACTCCACCTCATATGCATTTCCTGAGTCATGTTTCTTCAAAATTTTGCAGGGGCCAAATTTCTTCATCTTCAGCTTGTTGTAAGTACCTAATAGAAATCTCTCCTTTCTTAAGTGTACCATGACTAGATCCCCTACTTGAAACTCCTTATGTCTTCTCCTTTGATCAGCCCTAGCTTTATACTGTTGATTCATCTTGATAATGTGTGCCTGGACTTCCTCATGTTGGCACTTGACATGTTTAGCAAACTCTTTTGCTTTAGCACTTGTCCTCTCCCCTTGCTCCATCTTCCTCAATTCTGGTGTAGTTCTTGGGTTACTTCCATATACAATTTGGAATGGTGATTTACCAATACTCCTATTTATAGAGTTATTGTAAGAAAATTCTACATGCAGTAAAATCAAATCCCATCCTTTGGGCTTATCCCCAACTAAACATCTCAGCAAATTACCCAAACTTCTATTTACCACTCCTGTCTGGCCGTCAGTCTGCAGATGATGTGTGGAACTAAATTTCAAGCCTGTTCTTAACTTCTTCCATAATGTTCTCCAGAAATACCCCACAAATTTAGTGTCTCTATCATAAACTATACTCTCTGGGAAGCCATGTAGTCTTCTGCCTCTCTGAAAAACAAGTCTGCAATATGGACAACATCATGAGTTTTATGGCATGGAATGAAATGTGCCATTTTGGAGAACCTATAAACCACCACAAATACTAAGTCATTACCCCTTTGTGTCCTTGAAAATCCAAGAACAAAATCCATACTTATGTCATCCCATGGCTTTGATGAAATAGGCAATGGCTGATAAAGTCCAGTATTGTGACTAAATCCCTTGGCCACTTCACAAATCTAACAACTCTGTAAAAACTTCTTCACATCCTATGAAATTTGAGGCCAAAAATAATGTTCTCTAAGAATGGAAATGGTCTTATGTTGACCAAAATTTCCTTCCATCCCTCCACTATGTTTCTCCTTAATCAAATTTTCCCTCATGGAACTCCTTGGAATGCACAATTGACTACCCTTGAACAACATACCATCCTGAACCAGATAGTCTAACCACTTAATTCTGTCTACAGCAATAGGTTATTTACAAGCTTTCCATGCTTCAAAAAAATTAGGATCCTTAGGGTACAAATTTTTGAGCTCAGCAAACCCAACTACTTCAACCTGCATTACTGTAAGCAACAACTGTCTCCTACTTAATGCATTTGCAACCTTGTTAGATTTTCCACTTCTATGCTTCAACACAAATGTATAGCTCTGCAAGAACTCTACCCACTTCATATGCCTCTAATTCAATTTACCTTGGCTATTTAGATACTATAATGCCTTTGATCAGTATATAAAACAAATTCCTTTGGCAATAAATAATGCCTCCATTTCTTTAAGGCCTGAACTATTGCATAGAACTCTTGATCATAAACATAATACTTCTTTTTCACATCATTCAATTTTTCACTAAAATATGCAATAGGCTTACCTTCTTGGCTTGATATAGCCCCAATAGCGTTTCCACTAGCATCACAATCCACCTAGAACACCTTGCTAAAACCAGGAAGTGCCAACAGAGGTTGTTCAGTCACCTTCTTCTTCAGAAATTCAAAAATTCTCATAGCTGCCATAGTCCATTTGAACTCTTTTATATCCCCTCTTCTTGTGTCAGTTAGGGGTGCACATATGCCACTAAAATTCTTAATGAACTTCCTGTAAAAAATAACCAGACCATGAAATGATCTCACCTCAGTAGTAGACCTTGGAGTAGGCCATTCCAAGATGGCTTTTACCTTCTCTAGATCCATTTTGAAACCTTCAAGTGATACAACAAACCCCAGGTAGACTAACTCTTTTTTAGCAAAGCTACACTTCTTCAAATTAATTAATAGTTTCTCTTCCCTTAACCTTTCAAGGACACTATGAATATGCAATAAATTTTCTTCCAAAGTCTTGCTAAAAATTAAAATATCATCCAAATATATAATAACAAATTTTCCCAAGAACTTCTTAAGTACCTCATTCATAAGCCACGTGAAGGTGCTTGGGGCTTTTGTCAATCCAAAGAGCATGACTAGCCACTCATAAAGACCCTCCTTGGTCTTGAAGGCAGTTTTCCACTCATCTCCTTCTCGAATCTATATCTAGTGATAGCCACTCTTGAGATCTATCTTTGTGAAGTACTGAGATCTACTCAAGCAGTCCATAAGATCATCCATTCTTGGCAAAAGAAATCGATACTTGATGGCTATCCTATTTATAGTTCGAGAGTCCATACACATTCTCCACTCTCCATCCTTCTTTGGTGCCATTACTGTAGGTACTGCACATGGACTCAAGCTCTCTCAAATCAAACCCTTCTTCAATAGCTCTTGAACCTATCTATTTAGCTCCTTAGTTTCAGTAGGATTCATCCAATGAGCCACCTTGTTAGGAAAACTAGCTCCAAGGATTAAATCTATCTAATGACTAATTTGCCTTACTGGTGGTAGTCCTTCTGGAACGTTATCAAAAATGATATCTCCAAATACACTTAATAAATCTAAAACTTCAAGTGGTATTTCACTACTACCTTCCTTATCTTTTCTAGGAATCAAAGCATAGCACATATGTTGATGTTTCATGCCATCTAAAAAATTTCTTCCATCAACAAGATAGATCCTAGCACTGTTGCATACCTTTTCACCTTCCTTTACCATGGGCTTCAGTTTTTAGTGAACTCCGTCCTTTGTTAGAGAGTATGTTTTGGCATGACCATCATGTACTGCATGCTTGTCAAACTACCATGATCTTCCCAACAATAGATGGTAGACATCCATTGGAATAATATCATAGAGAACTTCATCATGGTAACTCCAAATTTTGAACTTCATTAAATAGTGTTCACTTACTAGGACCTTATGATCATCCTTCACCCAAGTGATCCGATAGGGCTGGGGGTGTTTCTCTCTCTTGAGCTTCAGCTTAGAGACCATCTCTTCTAACACCAAGTTTTTAGTGCTGCCACCATCAATGATCACATCACAACATTTATTCTCACATTTGCACCTAGTATGAAATAGACTCCTCCTTTGTCCCGGTTCAATCTCCCCACTTAGTAGAACCCTTTCATTTATTAAAGTCTCTCCTCTTTTTGCATCCTTTGAATGTGATGACTATGCATCTTCATCCACATGAGCAACCCTAGCTTGGCCCTCAGCTCTCCTATCTATTCTTCCTTGTCATCGAGGGCATTCAAAGGCATGATGGCCTTTTTCATTGTAATGGACATAGGTACCATAGAAACCTCCTCTTCCTAAACCTTGTCCATGTCCTCTACCTCTTCCTCTGTGATTTCCAAAGTTTTGATCATGAGAGTAGTTGAAATCCTCATTCCTCTGGTTCCTGCTAGTACCCACATCTTCATTTTTCCTCTGGGTCTCATTTTGACCTCCAAATGACCTACCACTTCCCCTTCCTCCTTGACCATGCCCTCTTTGTCTCCCTTCAAAATTTTTATTTAGCTTCTCTTCAACTCATAGGGAAAACTTCTATGCCTCTTCAACACTGGTCATTCTTACCAGACTTAATTCATCTTGGATGCTAGGTCGTAACCCATTGATATAATGAGCAACATTCTCCTTATTTTCTTCTACATGCCTTGCTCTAATCAAAAGTTAATAAAACTCCTCTGTATATTCCTAGACTAATTTTCCTACTTGCTTTAACCCATGCATCTTCTTAAACAAATCTAGCTCATAGTCAACAGGAATGAACTGCTTCTTTAGTTTGTCCACCATGTGATCCCACCTTGTGATCTTCTCCTTTCCTCTTCTATTTCTCTCCAATTGAACCTCTTGCCACCAAATTTTGGCATGTCCTTTTATTTTTTCCTTTGCAAACTTAGCCCTATCTAGATCCCTGATATCCTCATACTCAATGTAATCTTCCAATTCATTAATCCAATCGATCAACTCATCTAGTTTTAGATTTCTTGAAAATACACCCACATCAATTGTAGGTCTTTTCCCAAACTTAGTAATGGCCCTAAAAAGACTCTCCTCTACTTGATTCAGAACTTCCCCTTCAACTTTCCCTTCTGGTCCAATTTCTTCTTCTTCATTGTTGTCGTCACTTTCGTCACCTATAGTAACATTTGTTCCTCTATGGAGCTCCTCCTACAATGCTTGAACCTACCTTTGGAGGGCTCTAACCTCCTTAGGATTAATATCTCTAGCCCTTCCACCATGCTCTCTTCATGGAGGCATCTTCTTAATTCAAACCCACCACCACACAATCCTGGTGCAAACTGCCTCACAATCAACACTCTGTCTACACACTCAAAAAAACTCACTCTGATACCACTTGATGGGGACACAACCCAAGCACAGAAAGGACACAACTGGAAAGGGAAATTTTTATTAACTATGAAAATATGTTAGTACACTTAGTGTAGAGAAATAGAATTCAAAACATTCCCTATGGGCTTACAATAGCATAAATCTAGAGATAATTTTTTCTCCTAGTACCTTCTCTCAAACTCCACTCCGAACTGCCTTTTACAATGCCAAAAATGTCCTTAAATAGACCCCAAAGGGTTAAGGATTTGGAATAAATTCTAGAAAATGCTAGTTGGCATCCACCAACCAAATAGAAGGCTCTAGAAGTCATGTTAGAAGTCAGTGCAAAACTAGAAGAATTCAGAACCAATAACCAAACTTTCGAGAGGCATAACTTTTGAATTGTAGCTCTGATTGACTACCCGTTTACATTCTAGAAAGCTCTTGAAATTCTCTATAGCCCTATGGAGGATCTCAGCTCATCCCTCATTTTTTGGCCCCATATGAGGTCATTTAATTCCCTAAACTTGACTTTGAAGCATTATTAGGAGGTCTCCGGAAATCGAAAAACTGCGATAACTTTCAAACTGTGTAACCTTTTGGCCTGATTCTTTTTTTGGAATATTCTAAATTACGATTTTAATCCTCCCTCCAATTTACACCTTCTAATCCACCATAATTATGGCTCAATTACATAGTCCTATTTTTTTGGCATTTACATGTATCCCAAGGTGCTCAAATACTCTAACCTAGAACACTAATAGTGGAATTGTGAGATTTGGAACCTTTACTTGACCCAAATGGGTATCCAAAAATGAAAACACATGAAACAAAAACCAAGTCTAAGTACATTTTTTTGGGTGACACAAGATTCCCCTTATACCTCTGGATGCTCCTGCATCAATGATGTATGTTTTTTAGTAGACTGAAATAATATATTTTCACAGGTTTAAAATCCTAGAAAAGCATGGATCAAATTATTTGAATACAAAATTGATAATGACAATGTGAGTACAAATATTGATCCACTATTTCAAGAAGAGATTGATGTAGAAGTGGGACCCTTTGGAAAGTATGAAGAAGATAAAGAAAAAATCATACTTGGCATCAAGATAGCTTCAAAAGAAAAGAAAATAAAAAAATGAGTGAAGACCTAAAGGAGAAACTAGGCACACACAACAAAGGAAAGGAACCTTTAAAGATGAAGAAGTAGAAGATAAAGGGTAAATCCCTAGCAGTGGTTACTCCACTAGCAAAGAAGGGTGAAGCTATGAAAATAAAAAATCTGAAAGAAAAGGAGGTTGAAAAGAAGCCAACAATAACACCCTTCTCTCCTCCTATACCAACTAATCCAAGAACCATGATAACAATAGCTAGTGTTAAGCATTTAATAAATAAAGGGGTAGTGAATATTTGTAGATCGAGTGGCTCTACCATAGAAAAGAAGAAAACTCAAGCCCCTATGATCCAAAAAAATAAAAGATAATTGGTAAATAAGAAAGAAGGTAAAGAGGAAGATGCAGAGATTACTAAATAAGATGAACTAGAACATCACCAAGTCATGGTACCTAAGTGAACAACAAGGATTGATGAGGTATGTGCTTACATTAGGGGTTCAACAAGATCATCAAGTTTTAAATTTTTAAAATATTATACTTTAAATAATGATGAGAAATATAAAGTAGAGGATACCATGATAGATATGATGGCTAACAATAAATAATATCCTACTAAATTGGAGAAGAAGATTCCAATTTATTTATATAATTGACTAGAAAGAAGTGGCAACATGCATCTAATGTATAGAAACTAATAAGAGAAGGCACATTGAGCAAAGTTATTTATGTGTTGTCAAAAAATCAGAAGTCAACTTTTTTGGACAAGTATATGAACCAATTTTCTCCTAAGTTTAGATTTTTTATAATTCTTCAAAATAAAATTGAAGCTTTAGTACAAAAAAATGAGTTTTTGTGGAAAATAATTTTTTGTGTAGCCACTCAAGGAGTGGAACACAAGAAAGAATTGACACTATGTCCATCGAAGATGATAACAATAATGAAGAGAGTTCTAGTGTGGTGATCACACAAGGAAATATTTTACTTATTTCATGCTACTACACCTGACACACCAATTAGTGAGAAGAAAAATCCCTTAGATGCTAAAGGAGAATAGCAAGAGGTAGAACAAACAAAAAAATAAACTAGTGTAGAAACTTCAACCAAAGGTCAAGAAGGACCAAATGTTTTAGGACCTCATAGTGAGGGAATCTAGGAAATAGGATAACTTGAGTAGTGCATATAGTGTCAAGTAGCAACACTCTTTCCCTTAGTAAAGGAAAAGAAATAAAGGATAGTTCTCCAAATATTTGTGTTAGTCAAGATGAAATCATTGAGATGTGAAAATGGAAACAATTATGTTGCAAGAGATATTGGCAAAGAACAAGAGAGAAGAAGAACTAAGAAGAGAACAACAATTAAAATAAGTATTACATGACATAAAGGACATATTTGTTAATGCATTTGATTTATAGAGTTTTGATGGGAAAGCCCCAAACATTTCTCATCTTTTATAGATTGTTGAAAAAAAAAATGGTAGAGATATTTAAGGTAGTGATAAATTAATGGCATGGTTAGTGAAGAAATTTGAAAATAAATTTATATAGAAAATCCCTACAACCATTTTCAAGCATAAGGTTGAACTATAGGCACATGTACAAGATGTTGAAGAGCTTGCACATAAGATACAAAACTTGTATAATATTTTATGTGATATACCATGATTTACAAATGATTTTCATGGAATTATTTAGAGGATTCAGGCTGAAATGAAGAAAATAGTAGCTCCATTTCATAGTCACCAGAATCAAGTACAATGTACTACAATAAACTATTATTTGCACAAGGTAAATTGGCTAAATTACAAATATCTAATAATAACATGCAAGAAAATATGATCTCAATCTATTCAATGTTAATATCCCATGTGGAGGTTATGCAATGTGAACTCAAATCAGCAAAAGATCTCTAATTCAAGAAAATCATAATATTTTGATTATTGATAGTTTAATTGACTTGGTTGCACAACTATAATTGCATATTCATACATTGGAAACAACAAGAACCACTTGGGATCATTCTCTTTCCATGATCAGCTAGGTACACAAACCATTTATTAAAAATATCACTTGATTCCACCAACTCAAATCCAACAAAATCTGTGAGTGACAAAAACAAGGGGGAATGGAATATTGACATATTGAATAGGACAATGATGAGATCAGGAAGTATGCATGAGTTTAGAGTTAGAAATAAAAAGATATACATGGTATGACACATACACAATTAGACTATTTTGAGTCATGTAAATATATGTATTATTATATTACTCAGTCACAAAAAGTTTTGAAGTTCTATAAGAATTAAGTCATAGGCTTAGAGGGAGTACTCTTACTCTTATTATTTTATTGAAATGATATAATCATTACAATGTGTTTTTCCCACTAATTTCAAATTGGGAGATTGTTGGCATCTCTAAATCTTGTTGTCTAATAATGTCAAACACTTAGTCATATATAAGGCAAAGTTAGTCAATAATCACTACAACCATGATACTTTGTATAGGCAAAGTCATGTGAAAGTCTTGTCAATAAGCATGCATATATTGATCTCTATAGGAGGAAAGAAATTACTTGTTCACTGAGTGTTTTTAGTATAAGTCAAGCCTAGTGAATGCCAAGCACATAAAGAACATCTCTATCAAGTTACACAAAAGGTGTCGAGTAAAGTTAAGATGGAGCTACAACAACAAGAACAATGAATTATGAGCATTAAAGATAGTAAGTTTGAGCAACATAGAGTTGACATCTGATTCAAAAGTGATACAAACTTTGAGGTAAACCATTTCAAGCCAGCATTAACATGAAATTTAATAATTGTAGGTATTTTTCTATATGCCATTATGTATTTATTGATGCAAGAGAGGTAAAAAATGACTAGGGCCAAAGGCACACCTAGCTATCCAAACCACCCTACAAGAGTTAACACAACATAAACCTAACACATAAAATCAACAACAAAAGGAGTAAGAGTAAGTGCTTTTATTAGTTCTTCAATTATTCAACATACATTCCTAGCTATAATGTCATCTAGGTTATGGACAATAACAACTTAATTACAATCCAAGATGATCCTATTGTTCATTCTTTCTTCTTATCATTCTCAATTCCTACTAATCTCCCTAAAACTCAATCCTAGACTTCCTTAAGTACTTGCCAAAACTATTGGTCTCAGTTTGGTTTTGACATTTGAGTGTCAACACACTTGACCATTTTTCATATAGAAGCTAAGTACACAATGTATTTTGAGCTATAGTATGTGTCGAGCCAAAATTCCAATAGGTGTTGATTGACTTCAGGTGCCAAGCATTATATAGGTGCTGAGTGATATATAGGTGTCAAGTCATAGTTGATATTGAACAAGTCAGAATGCTTTGTGTGTCAAGTGAGATAGAACTATACATGTGCTGAGCAAGATAGAATGTAGTAGGTGTCGAGCAAGCTAGGATCAAACATGTGTCAAGCACCAGTAATACAGTATGTGCCAAGTAACACAGAATCAACATACAAGTTTGTGCCTTTTCAAACTTAGATGCAAAATTGTTTTTGGATGATTCAAGAAGGGATTAGAAGATAAGATCAAATCTTATGTTTTACCTATGTTATCAGCATGCAACTAATCAAAAAATTGGAGACAACATGCAACCAATAGGCTAAATCTAAGAATTTGAGCAAGCAATTTGAGTTCATGATTTCATTGCAAACCCTAAGTCTACAAACCCTAAGAAGGCTTAGACCCCATGATTTTAAGTGGCTAAATAGAGGTTAAGGAAGTTGCTAAGAAGATAGAAAAATTGCAAAATAGGGAAAACATTGGTGAATCAAAGACTTAGTGAATTGAGTAGTAGTTACATATCCAGTTGATTAAAACTAAACAAGGGCTATGAATAGATATCAAATCAATCAAGGATCACATCAGAATGAGCAGATCAAGTGCTTGAAATCAACAATTGAAGATTGTAAGCAATCAGGTCAAAGATTTCAAATGCTCTCTAGCAATTGTAATAGATAGTGAAAATCCTATGATGATAGGTTAGCTTAACAACTATTTTTTACATCCATTAAAGAGGTGATTAAATCCTTTAATAGGGTGACACTTCATGTAAATTTTTTAAAATCCTTTAATCAAGGCACTATTGACATAGTGTAAAGCCTTTAATAGGGTAGTCCTTTAATAGGACAAACCATCAGAAGTGGTCAAACAATTATTGCTACAGTGATTTTGTAGGTATAATCCCAAACTTTAGTTTTACCTCCTTATTCCTAGAGGGTTTCTAGGTTACCAAATTTCTAGTGTCATGTGTTTACTTTATGGTTATTTGATATGTTACATGCATGATGTTTATTTTTAGTTAAAAGTTTTAATGGATAAAATGCATTACTTCTGATTCTCCCCCCTCTCAGAAGTATTCTTCCCATTTGATTATTCCAACAATTAGCATCAGAGTAAGGTTCTCGCAAGGAGAAGTCTAATAGCTTAGAGAAAAGATCTAAAGATGGAAGTCTTCAAACTTGGGAAGATTATAGAGAATCAGGTGATTGATGTGCAAATCACCCTACACAACTTGGAGCAAGCCAAAGAAGAATTGAGAAAATCATTGAAGAAAAGGAAGGATATAGCCATAGCTGAAAATGACATACACTACAAGGAGATTGATACTGCAAAAGTGTTTACCAACAGAGATTCCAAAGAGTTTGATACAACAATAGTAGAGCTGATGGAGAAAAATAGATCTCAAGCAAAATAAATCAAAATACTCAAGCTTGAACAAGAATCACAAGTCATAATGCTTTGTGAAGTAACTGAACAAAAGAAAAAAGCCATTGAAGACAAGGCTAGGATAGAAGATGACAAGAGAAATCTTACCAATAGATTGGAGGAAAAGACAATTGAGTTTGAAAGAATCTCAAACATGCAACTTCACACCATAAGTCAAATGATGAATGCACATTATGAGCTGAATATGAGGGACATTGAGATCTCTACACTAAAGATACAGAATGAACAATTACAAAATGACCTGAAAAGAGAGAAGGAAGTTGTAGAAAGCCTCACCAAACCAAATGAGGCTATCAAGTACTTTGAGTAGCTACTAAAATCACCAAAGGCCAGTAATGATACTTCAGGACTTGATTACACCAGCACTGAACAAGGAGAATCATCCAAGACCACAAAAGAAAGGAGTAACAAAGGTAAGAACACTAAACCTACTTGTCATTTCTATGGTTAAAAAGGACACACTACTAATGTATGTTGGAGTAAGAACAACAATCAGCATGATAAGCCTAAGAATGTAAGCTACTGTCATAAGCACAAAAGGAAAGGACATCAAGCACAAGAATACAGGACTAGGACTATCAGAACACCAAGATTGGAGGGTCATTGCTACAACTGCAATAAATATGGACATAGAGCTTTTGAATGCAGATCAAATCCTATGTGGACACCTAACCAGCCTGTAAGAAGAAATAGTCATGGACACCACTACAACTAGGATTACAATACTAGGTAGAGCTATCATTATTGTTAGGAGTATGGGCATGTTCCTAAAAATTGTATAAGAACACATTTTAGAGGTAACTACACTAGGTGGTTAAGACAAACCAAATATTTTAGTTGCTTGAAGACTAGTCATATCCACAGGTATTGCACAACAAGGGCCAAGGCACCCAAGTTAGAATTCAACAAAGGAAAAGAGAAAGTAGATGTTGAACAAACTAGAGGAGAAATGAATAAGACATGGAAGAGAAGGGATGGAGCTAGAACATCAAATGAAGGGATCACTTCACCCAAGAGGTCAAGTGATCACACCTCATCCAACTAAGCCTGGTTAGGTGTATGGGACTAATAGTTATATTATGCATCAGTCCCAAGACAAAAAAGCACTACAAAGAAGGAATCAACATGATTAGAGATGCAAAAGTTAAAATTCAAGATTTTAACTAGTGTTGCCAAGTTGTCCTTAGATGCTGAGTAAAGCTCTAGTGGATGTCAAGTAGTCAGTAGTGACCAAGTTGATAGTTAGTGCCAAGTTGAGAAATTTCAATGGAAGCCAAGTGAAGTGGAAATCTAGTTGAAGCCAACTAATGGAAAACCAATGGAAGCTAAGTAATGTTGAAACCCTCAAGAGCCGAGTTTACAATTGTATGCATTATGCATTCAATGCTAGGTTTTAAAGAATATAAGGTCAATTTTTGATCATTTCACTCCATTCAAATGCAAAGAAAATACAAGAAGAGTGTAGAAGAGATCAAAGAAATACCTTGAAGCCATTTGCATTGATTGTAGTAGTGATTCAACATGATTTTTGTCGATCTAAGGTATTCATCAAGTGTCAAGTTACGAAATTTTTAAAGTTTAAACTTTTGAAACCCTAGATCAGTATAATGGGATCTAGTTCCAAGAAACCAAAGGATAAGGAAGGTTATGAGGTCTAATTGCTCAGTAATGAGGTCAAACAACCCAAGTTTAGGCCAATCTTAGAAGTCACCTATAAAAATGACCCTACTGGAGCACTCTCCATTATTCCACCCAAATTTGTTATGGTACAAGATGCGAGGAAATGTTACAACTATAAGATAGGTGCAGTTGGAGACCTTAAAATTTTTTGAGCATATGAGAAACTATGTGATAATAGGATTTTGAAGAATGAATTTCAAATAGTCGAGAAAAAGGGTTTAATCCATGCCCTAGTTCACCCCACAAGTTTTGAAACTAAGTGGATTAGAATTGTTCTTAGCAGAATACACAATGGATGTTTGTGGCTAGAAAGAGGACCATCAAAATAACAAAGAGGATAGTGCATAGGATTACATGCTTTCCAACCCTAGATCGGCCCAAGATCCTACATAGTGACTCAAAAGAAGTTATTGAAAGAAACATAGGGGCCAAATGGAATAAAAGGGGCATGACAATTGACACAATCACAGATCCCCTTCTAGACTTTGCTATGAGAATCATTTCTCACAAGTTCTACCAATCTAGAAGATTAAATAGTGTACCATGCATTGTTGTGGATGTAGCCTATAAGCTTGTAATGAAAGATCATACATATGATCTTGCACAACTGATGTTGTAGCAGATAAATGAGAACCTGGGAGCAATAAGAAGGTCAAAAAGGAGCTCAATGCAAGTTTGGTTCAGTCCTTGTCTGCATATTTTATTATGTCATGAAAGAGTTTCCTTCAATTGGAAAGGTAAACAGGAATTAAAAAAAGTATTCTATCACTAAAATAAATGAATGCATTGAATAGATGGGTGACAACTTTGAAGCTCAAATGACAAGCTATTTTGAGGATTTTAAGAAATCCATGAAATAAAGAGTGAGAATACCAGTTTCCTTAGTGGAACAACATATCAATGACATCTTCTTCTTAGTTGATATTGATTACACCTACATTCAACTAGCAGTTCCAAGGGTGATATGACTAAGGCCATTAGGTTATGAACTAGATATGGATGAAGCATCAGTAACAATAACTGCACTACTTGTAGAAGAAATAGACAAGACTACCAAATGTTTTGGCACATATGATGTTTTAAAGGATGAAGATGAAATAGAGTTGAAGATAGCCTCTATAATTAAGAGGAAAGATAAACTGGTAAAGAAGATAAGGAATAAATTTGGTGAAGGGACTGAAAGGGCAACAAGTGTAGCTGAAGAGGAAGAAGAAGAAGATGACAATGAAGAAGAAGAAGAAGAATAAGGGCAAGGCCCTATAGAATTGACCCAAGGCTTAGGAGAAGATAAGGAGGAAGGTGACAAGGAAGAAGAGGCTAAGGAAGCACCTACACAAGCTGAGTCAAAGAAGAGAAAGGCTAAAACATAGCCTCTAACTTAGCCCAAATCCAAGAAGGTAACCAAGCCTGCACAAGCCAAACCAAAGACACCTGCAACAAGAGCTACCAAAAGGGAATCTACACAAAAGGCTAAGGAGGAAAAAAAAGAGAAGAAGAAGGACACTAAATAGACTGGTGAAGTGCAAAAGAAAATAAGAAAGTATGTAGCACAACCAGATTTTGATGAGGAGGAGAAGACTAAATCAGAGGATATCAGCCAATTCAGAGTGGTAAGTCATCCTCCCAAATCAGCCATAGATAAAATCTATCATAATGCCAGGAAAAATGTAGATTTTACTGATTTGAAAAGTGTTGATTTTAATAAGTTAAATAGAAAGGACCAAAACAAGATAGAGAAATTAGTGTATGCCATGATGGCAGAGTTTAAGAACACACCTCTAGAGTTAGACAATACCATGCCTAGGGAATTATATGAGATCATTGAAAACAAATGGCACTATTGTCTCAAGATGGAGAAGGAAATCAGAGAATAACCACTAGCACAAGTGATGCCTGATCTAACAAGAGGTCAAATTACTAAGGCTACTAAGAAACATGGTGAAAAATTTGCACCAAAATATAGAGCCTTCAGTATTCTACAGAATAAAATTGAAGATGTAGTGAATAAGTCCATCAAATTGTGGAAGTCAATATACAAATTGACTGATGACAAGGATGAAGAAGCAAATAAGGCTAAAGCTTATGAGAAGGAAAAGGAAGCCAAAGCAGTGGAGGAGGAGAAGAAAACATAAGAGAAGGTAGAAGAGGAGAAAACAACAAAAGGAGAAGAAAAAAAGAAAGAGGAAAATGATAAGGAAAAAGTAGAGGAGGAAACACAAAAGGGATATGTAATGGCAACATCTAAATAGCAAAAATAATAGAAAAAAGTGTGCAAGACACACAAATTCCACCTCCTAGCCCTCCTCATGTAACCATCACACCTATAGACATAATAACTATCAAGGATGTTACTAACAAATCATGTTAGAACATCAATCCCCTAATTGCAGAGGATCTCTCCAGCATCCTTGACCAATCAACATAGCAAGCTAGGTTATCCACAAATCCTATATTGGTCAGTGTAGATGAGCTACAAAAGGTAGTAGCTGACTCCTCAAGAGACAAGGTGAATCCACAAGAACCACCTGTTGTCTCTACAACTACTAGTACTCAAATTTTAATGCTTCTACCACCATCTCCAACAATTGAAACAATTGACACATTAGGAGTAGGTGACACCATTTAGAAGTCAAGTGCAGAAGAAGGGAAGGATACAACAACATGGCCAACAGGATAGATTGATATATTTGATCCTACAGTACAACTCCAAGGTACACCCCAAGTAATTTTCATTGATCAAGGGAAGTCTAATGAGGAAAACGAGGATAAATCAAAAGAAGAGGAGCAGGACACAATACAAACACTGGCAGAGTTACCAAAAATAGGCAATCCTACAAAAACTCTTCAAAAGTCGAGCACTAAATCCATACCTTTACAAATATCAACACCATGCTCAAGCTAAACCAAGGTGACGAGGGTACTTCACTATGGAGACCTTGAGCTAGATGAAGAGATAATAATACCTTCTTATGACTTAAAGACTATCACCATTGAGTAGATTACATAGATGTAGGATGCATTAAATAGAAGGAGAAGATAAGAAATACTTAGAAAAGAGTATAAACATAAGCAAGCACTACATGATATTAAGGACATCTTTATGGATTCCCTTAGCTTGTAGTCACTAGATGAGCCAAAGCCTATAACGGAACAATTATCAGATATAGTTGACTAGGTGACAAGTGAAGACTAGGATACCAACATCAAACTTATGGAGTGGTCTGAAAGGAAGTTGTCAGGGAAGGTGAACAAGAAGATATTAAGTGATATATCAATTGCATAGGTAGAGTTGGCAAAGAAAATTGAAAAGGTAAAAATTATACTTGAGAATATCTTCTCATTGTACAAGAAGTTGTGTGATTTCACATTTTTCACACAAGAGACCAGCCAACAGATATTGAGCTTGGAGAAAAATCTTAAGATTTCTAGCATGCAACTACCCACTAATCCAGCTCAAAGTGAGAAGTATTTTGCTCAATTGCTTCACACTTAAAGAGAATTAGCTGCACTAGCAAGTGAAGAGGCAAATATAAAGGCCAAATTGATGTAGATACAGTCCTCCACGAAGAGAAAGCCTATGTAGAGAATGTTCTAAAGAAAGATCCTAATCTTTCTACACTTGATGGGTTTGTACATCTTACTACAGAGACTGCCATTAAACAAAAGTCACTAGAAATTGCTTTGGAGAATTGGGATGCAACTCTCAAGATGATAATGGAGGTAAACAACACATTTTTTGGCAAAATATGGTATTACTCCTTAGCACCCTTTGACATAAGTATCAAAAAAGGGGGAGATAGATATAATGTTTAGGGGGAGAAAGAAAATAAAGTGGGAAATATAACTAAGGGGGAGAATACTAAGTATTCGTGTGATTATAGTCTTTCATTCATTCTTTTGGAGAATAAAAAGGGAAAATATTGTAGATAGTAAATAGCGTGGGGGAGAAATAATGTTTTGGGGAGATATGAATAAAACCTACAAGTGTAGACAGAGCAGAAAAAATAGAGAAAACAACTTAGCAAGCAGGCACAAGAAACATAAATAGGGCAAAGACAAGGAGTACCAATTACATCAGCACAATAATTTTGGTTGCAAGAATGAAATGGCACAATCGGCTCAGGGGAAGTTATAAGATTGGATAGGGTACTCATACATTTAGATGAATAATGTCAAGTTTTTTTGACACTCATGTCAAAGGGGGAGATTGTTGTTCTTAGTTTGGTTTTGATATTTGAGTGTCAACACACTTGACCACTTTTCATATAGAAGCCAAGTACACTATGTATACCGAGCTACAATATGTGTTAAGCCAGAATTTTGATAGGTGTCAAGTGACTTCAAGTGCTAAGCATTATATAGGTGCCAAGTGATATATAGGTGCTAAGTCATAGTTGATGCTGAGAAAGTCAGAATGCTTCATGTGTTGAGTGAGCTAGCTAAACTATGCATGTGTTGAGCAAGAGAGAATGTAATAGGTGTCAAGCAAGCTAGGATCAAACATGTGCCAAGCACTAGTAATCCAATATGTGTCGAGTAACACAAAATCAACATACAAGTTTGTGCCATTACAAACTTAGATGCAAAACTAATTTTGGATGATTCATGAAGGGATTAGAAGATAAGATCGAATCTTTTTTTTTACCTATGTTATCAGCATGTAGCCAAACCAAAAATTGGAGACAACAAATTTGAGTTCATGATTTCATTGCAAACCCTAAGTCTATGAAGCCTTTATAAGAAGGCTTAGACCCCACAACTTTAAGTGGCTAAATAGAAGTTAAGGAAGTTGCTAAGCAGATAGAAAAATTGTAGAATAGGGCAAACATCAGGGGAATCAAAGACTTATTCAATTGATTAGTAGTTACATATCCAGTTGATCAAAACTATACAAGGGCTACAAACAAATATTAGATCAAGCAAGGATCACATTAGAAAGAGCAAATCAAGTGCTTGAAATCTACAATTGAAGATTGTAAGAAATTAGGTCAAAGATTTCTAATACTCTCTAGCAATTTTATTAGATTAAAAAATTCCTATGATGATAGGTTAGCTTAACAACTATTTTGTAGATCCTTTGAAGAGGTGATTAAATCCTTTAATAGGGTGACACTTCATGTAAAGTGTTTTAAATCCTTTAATCATGTCACTATTGACATAGTGTAAAGCCTTTAATAGGGTAGACCATCAGAAGTAGTCAAACAATTATTGTTGCAGTGATTTTGTGGGTATCATCCCCACCCCAATTTTACCTTCTTATTCTTGGAGGGTTTTTGGGTTACCAAATTTTTGGTGTCATGTGTTTATTTTATGGTTATTTGATATGTTACATGCATGATGTTTATTTTTAGTTAAAAGTTTTAATGGATAAAATGCATTACTTCTTATTCCCCCCCGCCTCGCCTCTTAGAAGTATTCTTCCCATTTGATTATTCCAACAAAAATAACTTACAAAATATTCTAGAACATAGAAAGGCCACAAGTTGGTCTGATGCAAATACCAACTAATAAATCATTACATTAAATGCATAATCAAGCCACAAGTTAACTCACATTAGATATTAACTACCAAATTAAATACAAGCAAGGTTGGTCAAACTAGAACCAAACACAAACTACTCGACAAATGAAAGCTTTTCAAAAACTAGCACTTGGCATCCACACAAGCTTGGCATCCAAAGAATTACTTGGCAGCAACTAAGAACTTGACATCCTCCAATGCTTGGCAACTTTGGGGAACTTGGCAACCAAAGGACCACTCGACAACCAAAGGAATCACTTGGAAACCAAAGGATCACTCAAAAACCAAATGAATCACTTGATAGAAACTATGAACTTGACAACAACTAAAAATGGGCCCTCGGTAATAACTAGAGCTCAGTGATAATTGACATAATGAACAAAAGTGCAAGATTATAGGGCAACCTAGGATGCTCATAGATTAGACAACTAGGGTAGAAAGAAACGATTCTCCTAAATCATGCAAATGTCACAACTTGAGCTAAATCCAACTCAAATTGAGAAATCCATGTAGCATCTTCAATTGGTCTATTTTTCCACTTCACAAAATATTTAGAGTAGTCTTTTCTTCTCGTGCTTTTATTAACTCTCTAATCCAGTATCCTTTCAACCTCTTCAATCTACTTCTTAGGATAATCCTCAAGTATGAAGACTTCATCACCTGATTCATGATACTTATACAAATCAGAAACATTGAATATAGGAGATATATCCATGTCATTAAGTAGCTCAACTTCATAAGAATTTTCACCATCAAACTTCTTCAAGATCTTACAAGGTCCAAACTTCTTGATCTTCAGCTTGTTGTATGTTCCAACAAAAAAATTCCTTTCTTCAAATGAACCATCACCTCATCATCAACTTCAAAAATATGATGTCTTCTAGCCTTATCAGCATTCTCCTTGTACTTTTGATACTAGGAACATCTCTTAAATTTGATAGTACTCTAGACTGCATTCCAGTAACAATCTCAAAAGGCATCTTTCATGTACTCCTATTCACAAAATTATTATATGCAAACTCAGGTTGTGCTAACATTATTTCTCAATTACTTGGCTTATCTCAAATTAAACATCTAAGTAAATAACCTAAGCTTCTATTCACTACCTCTATCTATCCATCTATCTGTGGATGGAATGTAGAACTAAACTTCAACTTAGTACCCATCTTCTTCCACAAAGCTTCCAAAAATAACCAATAAACTTACTGTCTCTATCAAAAATAATACTTCTTGGTAATCCTTGCAATCTCACAATCTCTTTAAAGATAATTTCAGCTACATGCTTAGCATTTGATGTTTTCTTACATGGCATGAAATGAACCATCTTAGAAGATATATCCACCACAACAAATATAGAATCATACCCCTTTATTGTTTTAGGCAATCCAAGAACAAAATCCATACTAATGTCACTCCAAGGCTTCTTAGTAATAACAATAGGTGTATACAAACCAATATTCTGACTCACTCCTTTTGCAATTTGAAAAACTTCACAACTCTTCACAAATTTCTAAAAATCCTTATACATTTGTGGCCAATAATACTTTTCTTTCAACAAACTAAATGTCTTATCAATCCCAAAATGTCTAGCCAATCCACCACTATGCTTTTCCTTAATCAAATTCAACCTTATAGAACTTCTAGGGATACACAATTGAATTCCTTTAAACAACATGTCTTCTTGAATGAAATACTCATCATACTTACTTATGTGATCTATTAGATTTGGTGCTCTACACTCTCTTCATGCCTTAGAAAAATCAAGGTCGGTATCATACAACTCTTTCATTTCATCAAAATCAGGAACTTTAACCTTCATCTCAGTAAATAAAGATCATTTTCTACTCAATGCATCAAAAACTCTATTAGTAACTCCACTCTTCTATTTAATAACAAATGTGAAGCTCTTCAAGTACTCAACCCACTTCATGTGTCTCTAATTCAATTTATGTTGACTTCCCAAGTACTATAAAGCTTTATGATTAGTATACAACACAAACTCTTTAGGAATCAAATAATGTCTCCACTTCTTCAAGGCTTGAACAATAGCATAAAACTCTTGATCATACATAGAATACTTCCTTTTAGCATGATTCAACTTTTCACTAAAAAAAGCAACAAGTTTTCCTTCTTGACTTAATACAACTCCTATTGCACTACCACTAACATCACATTCAACTTGAAATACCTTGTTGAAATTAGGCAAAGCTAATATAGGTAACTCAACAACCTTTTATTTCAAAGTCTCAAAACTCTTATTAGCTCCATGTATCCACTTGAATTCCTTTTTATCTCCTCTCATTGTGTCAATCATTACATTACAAATAGAACTGAAATTCCTTATAAACTTTTTGTAAAAACTAGTCAAACCCTAAAATGATCTTACCTCATCCAGATTCTTAGGTGTAGGTCATTCCAAAATTACTTTAACCTTCTCTAGATCCATCTTCAAACCATAAGTTGAAATAGAAAATCCCAAATACATAATCTCCTCTTGCATAAAGGAACACTTTTGATGATTAATCAACAACTTTTCCTCTTTCAATCTCTACAATACTTGTCTAACATGCTCAAGATGTGCATCCTTGGTCTTACTAAATATTAGAATGTCATCCAATTAAACAATCACAAACTTACCCAAGAATATTTTCAAAACTTCATTCATCAATTTCATGAAAGTACTAGGTGCATTATTCAAACCAAAAGGCATAACCAACCATTCATACAAACCATCTTTTTCCTTGAAAGTGGTCTTCCATTCATCACCTTCTCTGATTCTAATCTAATGATGGCCACTCTTTGAATCAATCTTGGTAAAATACTTTGCTCCACTCAAACAATCCATTATGACATCCATCATTGGCATATGAAACATGTATTTCACTATGATCTTGTTAATAGCTCTAGAATCAGTACACATTCCCCATTCTCCATTCTTCTTTGATGCTAATATAGTAGGTACACCACATGGACTCAAAATTTTCTCTAATCAAACCTTTCTACAAGAATTCATGCACTTGTTTGTTAAATTTTTCATTCTCTGTAGGTGTCAATCTATATGTTGCTTTGTTCAGAAAACTAGCTTTAGGAATTAGATCCATACAATGACTTATGCTCCTTACTAGTGGTAAACCATCAGGAATATCCTCAGCAACAATATCTTTATACTCACTCAACAATTTCACAATTTCTTCTAGTACTCAGCTACCACTATCTATTGCCACTCATTCATTACTAGCTTCTACTATTCGGTCATTACTACCAACAATCAGTCCTCTAGGACTATAGCAAAACAAACTTGATTCTTCTTCACTTCTTTTTCAAATTGCTTTTCATTGACAATGCAAAATTTTATTGCAGTACAACTAACTTCATCTTGACTTCCAATAAAATGCAACAATATTTGTTGCTTCCCATTGACCGAAAGATTATATTGATTTAATCTTCCATCATGTATAGCATATCTATCATATTGTCATGGTCTACTCAACAAAATATGACAACAATCCATAGGCTTAATATCATACAAAACTTCATCAAAGTAATGTCCAATTTTGAATCTCACAAGGCATTGCTCACTTACCAATATCTTATGCTCATCTTTGATCCATGAAACATGATAGGGTTTGGGATGTTTCAACCTCTATAACTACAACTTTGTGTGTCATGCCCTGCCAAGGGATCTAAATAATTTAACCTAAAGTTTCACTAAGTTTGGTAACATTTTTTTTTTTTTTTAAACATAAAAAAAAATCTATCTACATCATACACATGATAACGGAAGCAATAGAAACAATTCAAGTAAAAGTAAACATAAACATACATAACAGGTTACATTCTTTAAAGATCCCTTAACATTGAATTACATCTAAATCAACTAATATTAATGATTCCATCTAATACTACATTCACATAAAATAATAATGAAAAGTCCAATGTCCATACATTACATTTCCAATTGCTCGATCATCCACTGTACATGTCACAGGGTATGAAAGGCTTAAACGAATATACATATGTGAAAATAAAATACATCTTCATTCTAATTCTAGTCCATGATCCAATAAAGTAAATAATACCACATGTTATACATGATACATCATCATAAAAGATACAAATGTCCATCGTAATAGATAACCATATATCACAAACATAACTAACTAAGTGCATGGTTCCTCCCAACTGTAAATAGCATCATTAGACCATCATGGGCCCTAGCCATCCCTCCGTGTGTAACATCCCAAATCACCGAAGAGATCATCGGTTATTACATAGTAGCAATGTCACTCCTAAAACATACTACATCATATGCAAAAAATAATCTAACATGCAAGATAAAGCATAAGATAACACCATCTAACATGTGTAAATCATCAATGTAAGGATACATGTCCACTATCATAATCCATGAATAGAATGAAGATATATGCCAACAAAGAATGCATTAGCCACAGTTTCTCAGATGGCTCTCAAATGTAAGAGTGAAAAAGCACTACCACCCGACCGCGTGGAACCTAAATGGTCCACTTCCACCGTACTGAGGAGATAGTCTTAAGTCCCAAACAGGCTAACCAAATCACATAGCACAAACACTCTTTAATTATAGGAATCCTAAAAGTATTCTAACTCAAAGGTTCCAATCACAAATCGACATCTAATCCCAGAGGCACACAAAGACATGTAGCAAACCTACTATGCAAGCGGAAAAGTGTCATCACATAGATCATGCTAGAGTTACCCTAGTAGTCTCTCAATAGACCCCTACCCCCTAGTGATCCCTATGCGGCCACTAGTATCCTTTCGTATAGATGAGGCATACTACAGAATGCAAGGTCACAACCAAGCATTCTCCCTACTCCCATCTTATTCTATACTAGCACTCAAGGCATGGGCGAGAACAAACAATTATCTTATTAGGTTCATTAAGTCAGTATTAGGTGTAATGTTTTCACTTATTAAAACAACTTACAATGAGTTACCCTGGCAACCTCTTAGGGCCCTGGCCCCCATTGCAAGCCACTTCCCAACACTACAAGTAGATAACCTACCCTAAGCTCATGGAGTCATAAATCACAAAATCACCACAGTCCTATACAAGCAACTAGAAAAATACCAAAAGATAATCCACAATAAGAGCATCAAATCTCCATGAGCAACTAAAAAGTATCCATAGATAATCATGACCACAACAATTCTCTATTGGCAACTGAAGGTATCACTGATAATCACAATAATCATTAGTTCTTAACAAGCAACCAAAAAGTATCTCAAAGAAATAATACTAATCGAAGACTCCAAAAATGGTTGAGTCAAAACATGTCACAACATGACATCATCAAGATTGGATAACAATTCAATCCTATCAAAGTAACTGGAAAATAAACCAATACAACTGATCGATATCTCATAGAAAGGTTACATAGATCATAGCTTACACAAGAAGACTGAAGACAATATCAATCAGCATGCCATTACATAACCATGGTTGAGTTAAAAAGATCGAGATCAAAAGACATCATCATGACATCACAATCATAACCCCCGAGCCTCTGGTAGATGTTCTATAACTGGTCAACAATCTAGTCAACCCAAAAACCCAAAACAAGAAGCATAGAGAAAACACAAATACAAGCACATGTTTGGGTTTCCTTAAAATTGCATAATTGGATTAAGTGTGGAGGTCTCGTTTTCATTTTCAAATTTAGATATTAAGTGGAGAAATTCGCACATTTTACCTAACCCACATATTTGTTTGATAGATAAAAGTATTCTCCCCAAAACCCATAGACTCAATTTTCTAATTGTTCTAATGATTTATTGTATATGTAAAACGTTATTTGAGAATGACCCCCATCGTGTTCCAATTTACTAATTTCTTGTTATTATTTTCTACCTTTCGTAATTGGATTTATTTAAACAATTAAATTAGATTTATATTAAAAGACTAAAGTATTATAAAATTATTAATTATTAGAAAAATAATCTATTAATAAAATTTTATTTATAATAAATATATAATAATTAATATTAATAATAATTAATATTTAATAATGTATAACAATTAATATTTAAAAGTTATTAATGTTAACAAATTTAATAACAACAATTATAACAATTTTATAAAAAAAAACATACATAACACTGTACATAGTACGCAATACCTGCTATCGTAGGCACTACGTCGACAATAGGTACATAGTACCCCTATCATCATAGTCCCTGTGACGACAGGTCTGCCACCCGCAAGGTATGAATCATGCCCCCCTGAATTAAAATTTTCTTCAAAAAAAAAAAAATATATATATATATATATATATACGTGTGTGTGTGTGTTTGTTTGTATCTATATATATATATAATAAACATGTATATATATATATATGTATGTATATATGTATACATATATATATGTATATATATGTATGTGTGTGTGTGTGTGCGCATATTTGTCTATTTAAAAGGGAACATATACATATTGTTAAAAAAAAAAGGGTTTTCCCAAATCTATAAGTTAAGAATTTCCCTTTAAAATAATTGTTCTCTAAATCTACCCATTAAATTTTTTTAAATAGGTTTGGCCATATGCATCTAAAAAACCCTAGCCCGATAATTTCATTAGATCTACGCATATGAAAATTTCTTATATAGAATTTAACTACCCATGACAAAATGCATACAACCAAGATATGAAAATCCTCAAAAAGCATTCAGAAGACATGAAGAAGACAGAAAGTGCAAGAAGCGAAAATAACATAGGCAAAATAACTGATGCTAATTCGCTTCTCCTCAGAACTACAGAGCAAGCTCCTTCCTTCGCCCACATTCCTGGGTCCTCCAAACATGCTCTCCAAGCTTCGAGGAGTGCCTGAATATAAAGAACTCTCAGGAAGCACCTAGAATGTCTCTAGAAACAACTAGAAGGTGTTGACAACTAAGCATGAGTCTTTTTCAACCTTCTAGATGAGTCACAAGGTTATAGACACCATGTGCTTAATTTGTGCACCAACTCCTGTGTTGTAGACATACGTGCATTGAAGAGGTGTGTTTACTCCTAGGTAGACTTATAACTTTTATTTTAATTCTTTTACCTTTTCTATTATTATTATTTATTTATTATTAATTTTATTATTATTAATTAATTTTAATTTCTTTTATCAATTATTTTTCTCAATTAATTCCTATTTAATTAATTAAAATCAAAATATCAAAGATCATGATATTATATTAATTTTTTTCCCAAAATAATTAAACTATTAATTAAATCTTTTAATTTAAGACTTAATTAATAGAAAATTCACCAAAGACCTCCAAAATAAAATATGAAAACCCATCATAGAACTATCTATACAAAATCAATCTAAAGGGTTAAAATCACAAATTATGTCATCCAACACATTTGAAAGGTAAAATATCTCGGATACTTGTCCTACCTCTCTAGGACAAATGGTTTAAGGGTTTAGGATTCGAACTTGAGAATTTATCTCCCCTCTCTTACCATTGAGACAATGTGATAGGGTATGCTCATCTTGGCAATTCAGGGAAGTCAATACCTGATACCTACAATCTGCATAAAATCCATGCATGTACATACTACATATATATATATATATATATATATATATATATATATATGCTAAGCTAAATAGGCAAGAAGTGGTGCATTGTGTAGATCCTGACTAGCAAGTGACTACGACTCCCTTCCTTAACCACATCAGAAATGCCATACAATAAGAGAACAAACACGTACACCATACACATGAAAGTATGGGGTTAGTATCCATAAGAAAACAAATATAATAATAAACCATCTAACTAATCATCATCAATAATTAAAGTAATGTAATAATCATCATGCATATATGAAATGTAGAGTCTAAATAATCACATCATATATCAACTGAATCTGTAACACAATATCTGATAGTCTCAAAAAAATGTTACTAATAATCATCAACATAAAACTAGCCCTAAAAGAGTTCAACAATGATAACAAAAATGCGAACTAGGGGCAGGCACTACATTGTGACCAACTCTTCTGATGCCAAATTTGTTGAACTTCCACTATCAATGATCACTTTGCAGCATTTTCTAGCCATCTTACATCTGGTCTTAAAAAAAGTTCTTCTTAAAATAAGTTCCTCGTGACTTCCCTTATTACATAGGGTTCTCTTCACCAGTAGATTTTCAATAGCCTTGGGTCTACTTGGTGAACCCTCGTTATCTCCTTGAACCACAACATTTATGTTACTTTGAGCACATTCAAAGCACTACATTCAAAAGATTTATGCCCCTCTTTACCACATTTGAAACAATTACCATGAAAACCACCTCTAGAATAAGAATTACCTCTTCCTTGGTAAGAACTAGTACCTCTTCAATAAGAACTACCACATTTCCACTTGGTCTTACCTTTGTCATCATTCTTCCATTCAGATTTTCCTTTATCTTGTACAAATTTTTTAAATCTACTACCTTCTCCATAACATCTACCTCTACTTCTTTGTCTTTGTTCATGCTTCTTTGTCAAGATCTCCTTAGCTTTAAAGACATATTGATATGCTTCTTCCACACTTTCCAACTTCACAAAATTGATTTCATCTTTAATTCTAGATGTCAATCCATTTATGTACCCTACAATTTTCTCAACATCATCATCCATATGTCTTGATCTAATGTCCAATCTATAGAATTCCTCATTATACTCCTTCACAGCCATGTCCCTTTGTCTCAAATTTTGCATCGTTCTCAACTTGGTAATCATCAAGGAGGAAATTGTATTTTACTTTGTTCACCAACTTCACCCAATTTCAGATATTTTCCTTTCCTCTCCTTTTTCTATCAGTTTGCAAATGCTCCCACCATAGTGAGGCATGACCTTTCAACCTAGCAACTATAATCTTCACTTTCCTATTATCAAGATGTGTTTTCATACTCAAAGAACTTCTCCATTTTAGAGATCCAATCTAACATAGCATTGGTGTCCAATTTTCCATCATAAGGAACAACTTCTATAGTAGGCTTTGAATTTTCCATAGATAACACTCTCAACAACTTTGCTTCATCTTGGTCTTCTTTAGGTTTTAGATTTGGGTTTAGTGCTACTACTTCATCATCACTTATATCATCAAGATGTGCTCCTCTCCTCTAGGCTATCTCTACAACATCTAATCTAGTTGCAATCTATGTCAATGTATCGAATATTGCATTATTAACATTTCCTCTACCTCTAAGCATCTTTACAAATTAGGTTCCTGCAAGATTGTAACCCTATGCAAGCTACAGGTCAAATCTATAGATTTTCTACCACACAACCAAATTCACTTAGGGTTGTACATGATCCCATCACCACAACAATTAACCTTGCTCTGATACCACTTGATGCAAGGGAGGTACATAATGACTAGGGCCAAAGGCACACCTAGCTATCCAAACCACCCTACAAGAGTTAACACATCAAAAATCTAACACACAGAATAAACAACCAAAGGAGAAAGAGTGAGCACTTTTATTGATTCTTCAAATATTCAACATACATGCCAAGTTGAAGGCCTTCTTAGTTACGACCAATAACAACTCAATTACAATCCATGATGATCCTACTTCACATTCTTTCTTCTTATCATTCTTAGCTCCTACTAATCTTCCCAAAACTAAATCTTAGACTTCCTTAAACACTTGCCAAAAGGGCTTATAGAAGATTCTAGAACATAGAAAGGTCAGAAGTTATCCTAATGCAAATACCAACTAATAAATCATTACATTAGATGCATAATCAAGCCACAAGTCAAATCACAACAGATATTAACTACCAAATTAAATACAAGCAAGGTCAGCTCAAACTGGAACAAGATACTACTTGGCAAATGAAAGCTTTTCAAAAATTGGCACTCGATGTCCACACAAGCTTGGCATCCAAAGGATCACTTGGAAGCAACTAAGAACTCGGTATCCTCCAATGCTTGGAAACCACAATGAACTCAGCAACCAAAGGACCACTCAGTAACCAAATGAATCATTCGAAAACCAAAGGATAGTTGTAATAGTGGAATTTTTTTATTAACAAAATCAAGATACATTCTATTACACTAAGTATATGAATTCATATGATTGGCAATATAAAAATCATTATTAAATGATCACAAATATAGTAACTTGAAAAAAATGCTTAGTAATAGAAAAACCTTTATTTCAAATCAATATAAATAATTTCACAAACATCACTTATTAAACTATATTTTTATGTGACAAATTAAAAATAATTCACATACCAAAATAAGTTAATTTTAAATTAATTTTTAACATAATATATGAAACACCTTACTATATCCCAATTGATAATTAACAATAAAAGCATAATCCTTAATAAAAATAAATAATACATTTTTGTTATAAAAGAAAAATTATACCCCTTAAATTATCTATGAACCTAAACATATAGTAACTTGTTTAATTCTTTTTAATTTATATTTAAAATTTTCATTGGGTTAAATGAGTATTAACTAAACAAAATGAATTTACATTGATTAATTTAATCTATATGTATAATTTACATGAATAAATATGAATTAACAAAATCTAATCTAATGAATGAAAAGCTTCACCTAGTTAATGTATAGTCCAAATTCCTTTTTAATGATTTAAAGAATCATGTGAATTGTTAAGTAGAACACATATCCAACATTACTAAATAAAGAAACAAAATATATGAAAAAAAAAATGTCTCACAAAGAACCCTTAAACAAAATGTGTGTCAACTAGTTATAATATTATGTCAAGTGAGGACAAATAAATGTGCTGGTGTAAATAAGTATTTACTATTTACACTTTACTTAAGTTTACTTAGGATAATGCATATTTTATTGTTTATTTATTAGTCACATAGGAGTAAGCACTTTATTTGAGCACATGGTGTCTACAACATCTACACATGTGAGACACCTCATCATGCTTATCCTCTCATTGTGGAAGGTATGTGCTTAGTTATCATGCTTATCTCCTAGTTCCTTCTAGACACATTTTAGATGCATCATAGAGCACTTTACATATAGGCTCTCCTAGTGTGTATGTACATGCTTGAGATAATATATTCTCATATTGATCATACTCTCTTGGTCTATTGTTGTGCTTATACTTGAGTTCATTGATCTTGGGAGAATATTGCCCTAAGGAAAATTCTTACAAAATGAAATACAAGCTCCATCTAAAGTTAGAACAACAATGCAATAAGATGACATAAAATATGCAATGGAAATGAAAAACAAACAAGGATGATGTCCCCTATTAGATCTCTATAAGATACCATATAATCCAAAATCTTCAATGGAAGGAAAAAGTAGCATCTCTACAAGACACCTATAAGATATCATAGAATCCTTAAAAGAAGCTATGATATTAAATATCATAAAAGAAATTGCCAAACAATAGAGTTGTTAGGTTCAATTTTGTGTACTATCAATCAATATTTATTCATTACAATCCAAAGACAAACTAATAAGAGATGTCAAGACTAGGGTCGACATGTATCCTTTTATACAATTCCTTGTATAGACGAACTCATTTCTCTGTAGTTGTAATTCCTACAATAACATTGACACACCTTCAAAATTCATGAGAATATCAGAGAACAAAACTAGTAATAAAAAACAATGACTAATTAATTGACAAAATTATTACGAGCTTAGTTGTAGAGGTCCTCATACATAGCATTTATTTTCACTTGTGCAATTATATTACTAGGAATCCTCACAATAGGGGCCAGTTTCAACTTTTATATGGCTCAGATCTACAAAAATGAAAATAAATATTCTCATAATTCTTGAAAAAAAAATTTTATGATAATATATTCATTTAATGCATTTTAAGCTTTACATGGGCCATGTTGATAACTATTTCCACAAAAAATATTAGTGGTTCCATAGTAACCATATTGGCTACAACACATTTCTTTGGGGCAACCACCATTTTGTGTTGACACAAATTCAATCTCTCCAAGGACTACCATCATCACTATAATTAACACTAATCGCTTTGTATATCTCACTATGATGAAAAAATACTATTCTTCAGATATTTTAATTCTTTATCACTTATGAGGTGACATGTATCAGTATACATAAACATCAGTTGTGGTCTTTAATTCTTGTCATTGGTGAAATTGAACAATTATATTTAATGGTTGTATGGTCCTCTTTAGATTATTGGAATATCATAGTAGTAAAACTAATGTCAAAATGTGTGTGTGTGTGTGTGTGTGTGTGTGTGAGAGAGAGAGAGAGAGAGAGAGAGAGAGAGAGAGAGAGAGAGAGAGAGAGAGAGAGAGAGAGAGAGAGAGAGAGAGAGAGAGAGAGAGAGAGAGAGAGAGCACAAATTATAACAAGGCAGGTTATAGGGTTCTATTAAAAAATGCATTACTCTATCTAATGGGATAATAATTTAAAAGTGTAGAATGATGTAAAACTTGTAATTTTGGTTTTTATATGAGTTAATGGAATTTATATGCAGATAAAGGTTGGGGTATTTGAGGAACATAAAAACACATTGCTTTGTAACAAATTTAAATAGAGATAGACGTGAGGAGAATGACATCAAAAAAATTGTACACAAGACATAATTAAAGAATATATGTAGAGCTTCTACAATTTTTTAAAAGATACATGTTTTCTATGGAACATATTAAAAAGTGGCCTGGATTAACAAAATCATCCTTCTCACACATGAATTCTATCGAATCACTTACATATATCTATAGATCTTTCATTTATAAATAAAAGGTCTACCAGTAAGCCTATCATTCTAGATCTTTAAGTAACATTATGGATAAAGGAAATATCAACTTCATACCAAAAGCTTGTGATCTTGAAGATATCTATAATTGAGGACCAATTGCCTTACTTGATGTCTCCTAGAGGATCATAGCCAAAGCCTTGACACTTCAAAATTTTAATCTCTTGCAAATTATTGGTAATATAGATTAGACTAGTTTAATAAAATTCTCCTGTATCCTAGACAACATCATTATGTTTTGGGAAGGTATGGAATTATAGTCTTAGTTATTTTATATATTTCTTTGCATTGTTTTCTAGATAGTGACACAAGGGTCATGGGATTAATGGGAGTCTTTTCTTTATATGATTTAGGACTAGGTATTTTATTTATGTTTGTGTCTTTCTTTAAGTCAAGGTATTCTCTTATTGTTATCGGTACACAAGATACCAAGAATGTTCTTTTTATTAATTTATTGCTCTATATTTTGGAGGAGGATTATTTCCTTCTGCCATACATTTTCTAGAGAGAAATTATATACCTATAGCAAGCGTTTTCATGGATTTGAAACTATGTGTTTTCTTTCTCAAGCTATATTATTTTTTTGTTTTTCCTACCATAGAATTTAAGTGAATATATATATATGATGATAGAATGATGTTATTGATCTAGAATTTTGTTTGAACTTGAAATCCCATTAAACTAGTAATCATGCATATATAATGAGATATCTGATATGATGATTTTCATCCATGTTATTGAATGCATAACTTATAAATTTGTAATGCAAACACCCATGTTTTAAATTGACCTACTCTACCCATAATGTTCTTCCACATAACATTTAAGAAATATGTATACCAAATAATTTATAAATGACATGAGAAGAAAGGTCTAATGCATAACTTCTTCATGATACCTCAAATCTCTCAATGAATATTCCCTTACAATTAAATTATATACATAACTTCTCAATCATTCCTTCCACAATTTTAGATGATAAACAATGATACATAAATTCATTGTACATCACAATGGAAGAAAACATAATGGAGCTTAAGCTTTACAATAATTCTTATGGTAGCATGGTCTCTCTACACACTAGAGCTTTCAACATTGCCAAGGTGAAACCCTAATACCTTCGAGGAAACCATCTTCACAAAACTTGGAACCATGGAGGCTCACCTCCCATCCTAGGCTTCTATGAAGCCGCCCACAAAGCAGGGGAAACAAGACCCAAACAAGATACACCTATACAACATATGATAATGCATAAGAAACTTACAAGATAACACATAATACTCCCTTCCAAGGTTTACACTATGATTCACCATTGGAATCATTAAACATAGGGTGAAGGTGTTCTTTCAAAAAGGATACTTGCCATATCATCACATATCTACAATAAATAATCTTCATGCCCTTTCGAGGCTTTCATAATTCTTCAATTTCATGCCCTTTTAGGGCTTTTCACAAAAATCCTCCACATACCACCATAACACCCTTGAATAACCATACTCCATAATTTTATTTTCTACATCGTCATTTCTTTTATCGCCCCCAAAGCAAGATATGAATAAATATGGCATACAATGGAGCCCATACTCCAAAGTTCTCAACTATATTTTAAGCCCAACTAAGCCCTTCACCCTGGACTTCTCTTCCCTTCCCAAAGGGTGAGTGAAGTCCTCACACCCATATTAACACTTGACATTCAATCAGAACAACAAGATCAAGAAAGAAAATTGAGGAACTACAAGAACACAATATTCATTCACAAAACAACACAACAAAATGCCCAAATCCACAATACAAGATTCACAAACATCACAACACAATGTCCAAATCCACAATACAAGATTCACAAACACCACTTCACAGTGCCCAAATCCACAATACAAGATTCACAATATAGTGCATCTTCATAGATTCGTTATGCAATACAAAAGAAGGAAATGATCATGTTTTGAAAACACTAACCTTGGTCCAAGCTAAGGCAAAGAAAGTTGTTGTAGAGCTCCCTTAATCTCCCTCCAAAACCTAACTGTCTCTAAACTTAGAGAGTGGGTGAGCACCGACTAATTTGACCAAGACTCTCTAATAAGGACTTCCCACTAACTATTTTTAGTAAGGACATCAAGCCAGTTTCTCTTGCAAACTTGTCTCCTTCTAAGTTTGCTATATTTGGCTTAGTGGAAACATGGAAGAAAAACATGTGACAACTCAAATTTCGAATTGGTGGAAGAATGCATTGGTAAAGGGACTCCCTAGACTATCTAGGTACTCAATGGTGAAAATTAGGTCCCTAGCATCATGTACTATCATATGTGTAACTTATTTTCACCTAAAAGATACTTTGGGACCACCTAATGACCCCTCAAAACCCTAGCCAGGTCCAATTTCGATTTTCCTTTGATTGTGACTCATCCTACCCCTTGTCAAGTGGATTTATATACTCATTAACAAGGTAATTAGTTTTCATGTAAAATGCCACCTTGACCAAAACCCTACATGACATGTCATTACACACAAAGTACACAAGTGTCAAGTGACACATATAAGCACATTCCACATCATCATGACATGCCCTTAATGCATCATTATGATTAAAAAATTTCACATACAAGAAAACTTACATTTACAAAGAAAAATACTTTCATAATGAGGCTTTTGAATATTCCAAAGATTTGCCTTAGTTAAACTGTATTCACATAGGTTTGGAACTTATTTTCCCCCAAGAATTTCTATGGTTTCATTTCCTGCACATTAAGGTCGAGCATCAATAGTCCAAGAAGGTCATATATATATATATAATAAATGCATATAATTTTAAATTTTACGAAATAATTATTAACATCTAATTCAAACTAAATTTCTATTCTTAATCATTTGAAATAAATCATTCAAGATGTTAGAATATCAGTCCTGCATATCATAAACCATCATGATCATCTATCTGCATATCATAAATAATCATAATCTAATTGACATTTTGCATCAACTTATAATATAATTCTATTATGTCATAACACTGCATCCATATGTGTTCGATCATTTCATACACTGTATCAAGTTCTTAGTGCATAACATAGATGCAAAACACTACTGTAATGTCAAAGTCAATAGATAAAACAAGTCACTATCCATCTAAGCCTCAAATAACTATCAAAATATCGAAGTCTTGAATATCAAAAAGCATGTAACATATCACCACTTAAACATTACATTATAATAATTTCTACAATTCAACTTCTATCAAAGCAATTGAAAAAGGTTAGTACATGTAAGAAATCATTAATTATATCATTTAGGTCTTAATGTTTAGACATAAGTGCAGATCATCAAAATGTAGATATTAAAATAGCATAACCTTTTAGTCTTGAAAGTACATCAAAACATCAATTTAGAAGTATCATAATGCAAATATGTCATCTAGACTATGACAGATCGGGTGAGGCTTCACATTCATTCCTTGTACATATCTTCTTCTTTCTCATCCATTGAAGGGGTTGATTCCAGTTTGTTTGTGAGACCACATTTTTGGATCCAAAACTATGATTCCACCATTATTCTTTAGCATATTTCTCTTGTATGAATAGTAGTAGTGAAGATAATATAGCTAGTTATGATCTATTAGGTATTTGTTTTTTTTAAATTTCATACATCTAAATGTATAGTTTCAAAGAAATGAATACAAACCAGCAAGAATTTCTTTAGTTTCATTCTGATTCTCATCTCCTATCTTTGTAGTTTCCATTCTTATGTGGTCTAGGGACAAAGAATTGAAATCCATTTGTTGTATGTCTGATGCATTTTTCTATTGGAACAAAGGGCCAAGTAAATGCTTGATGTGTTTGATATGATTGCTGGTTATTTTGAGAAGGATACTTCATAAGAATGAGGTCTTTATGAACACTGATATCTAATTCACAAAGTGATAAGATAGATCCGATATCTGGGTATATGAAATATATCATTGATATCACAGATGCAGGTGCTTGATTCATGGAATTGCCCAATGGATAATGCACTGATCAACTACAAGACCATTTGTTCCTATTATTGCATATTTGGGGGTTTTTGCTGATATTCAACATCATTAATCAAATATCTTTCCCTTTCATGTTGAAGAGTTGAAAAGGATGCCCTCACTTAGCTTGTGGCATTCATAGAGTTGCAATTTGCTACTACACATCTTTTTTATTGTATAAGTATAAGAGATTAAGCATTTTATCTACTCTGTTAGATTTAGGAATATGCTTTAGCATTGATACTATATAAATTGAATCTAAGGTCCACCCACCTAGGTTTTGTAGAGCCTAAAGTAGAAGAAAGATCTAGCCTTATAGTTGGTCCAGTGTTTGAAATGGTACATTGAAGATGGGAGTTAGCTGCCCTAGATGTATCTTGTTCTCATTAGGGTAATTTGGAACCATATTGTTTCAAAATACCAACAAAATGGCGACTCTGCTAGGGACAAAGGTTGTAAATGCCTGAATTATGGAGCTAGAAACCTCTAATATATTGTGAATATTCAGTTTTGTATGCAAAGTTTTGAGTTCTCCAGTTAAGCTTTATTCATGGACAAGAGTATACTGTAAAATTGAATGTAAATTGTGTTCAATGACTGTTATAAATCCATCTTTAATCAATTCAATTTTTGCAAGTGTTGTTGAGAAATTTTAGATTCAAGAATTTATTTATGAATGTATTTTCTTTTCAAGGTGTTAATGATTTGCAAATTTCTCCTACACTAAAGGTTTGGTTCATATTTTTCAAGTGACAAATTATGTTTTATTTCTCACAAAGTGTGAGTGGTGACTCTCAACCTTTGCACCAATTTGTTCCTAGTTGATTTCATTGCAATATTTTGAAGGATTTTCAATTGTATGGGTAGATCTAAAGCTTTTGGTAGTCTCTTGAAAAGGAAGTTTTAAATTCTTGATAACTTTTTTGAAGTGTTGTTTGCAATCTACTTTTATTAAAAATGAAGTGTAAAAATTAAATCATAGTAGTGATTTATTTATCTTCTAGCAAGGAGGTGGCAACTCTATGAAGTTTTTATCAATGATGTGAAGGATTTTCAATATGCACCCATGTCAAATCAGTAGATCAAAATATTGCATCACCACTTGAGGTATTTTTTATTTTCATGTTTCTCTTTCATGAAAGTCAAATGTTAGAAATCAGAGCCTCTATTTAGTGATTTTAGCACTAGGATAAAAAAGTAGAAAAATTATTTTCAAAATGGATTCAAATTATAGATCTAATAATACTTTGTCAGGTTATGAAGAGGTACATGAAAATTTGTTCATATCGTATGTAAAGCTTCATAGTCAAGTCATTCGTTCTATCCAAAGAAATGTAGGAAGTGTAGCTGATTTAGATGCAATCCATCTTTACATGAAATTCAAGTTGGAAATCTTAGAGCTTCCCATCTCAGAAAGACTTAATGAATCATCATGGGCTTTTGTGTTTTTATTAGTTTTCATGCTAGATTCAGTACATTGGACAGTGAAATCAAGATTTGAAAAGATCTAGTATTTTGGAAGAGTATTTAGAGAATGTGAATGTTATTTAGAAAAGAATGGTTACTGTATTGTTGAAATTGAGAATGTTGATAGTCATAGTGAAAGTGACAAGTCCTATGATAATACGTTTGAGAATGAAAAATGTTATGATAGTAGTCCTGTAATATCTTCCTGTAATGAAATTGAGTATAAGGATGCATCTAATGTTGAGATGTGGTCTAAGGAAGAGGATACATATTATTAGAGTACAATTAAATTTTCAGTTTTTATCACTAATGGTGCTATTGATATAAGTTCTTCAAATTATTTAGGATATAATTGCAATCAAGATGAAGAAATTTGTGAGAAAAATTTGTTGAACATTGACGAGGTTTCAACCTTATTACAACATGAGTTTGAAAGGTATGCACCAATGTGTGATTCAACTTCGCCTTTACTAATGTGTGCCATTATGTTCTACTCTGAAAATACTTTAAGTGTGCCAATTTTTAAATCTTGACGAGTCCATCTACACACTTTCCTAGGTCCATTCCATTTGCAAAAAACCACTTTTTGCCATTGTTTCCAGTCTGCAAATCTAAATAGCCTACTTTGATCGCTCACCAAATGTGCCCAGTTATTCATCATGAGCCCTAATCATAGATTTATATTATCCTCATGACAATGAACCAATGCACCAATTTTGATTTTTTAAAGTATAAGTTTACCAAGTTTTCAAAGCCAAATCCAAAGATGTTTTATGGTTTTTTGACATGTTTTCTTACAGGGAGTTCTGAGAGGGAAAATTTGATAGTCAATATCTTTTGACTGAGAATTCATCGTGAGACAAGATTTGACAGGGTGTAAGTATACAGAACAGAGAATCAATATGTTTGATTTCAAAGCCTAATTAGGTGTTTTTGTCAATTTTTATGGTCAGTCAAAGGACCTTCTAGCATTAAATTGATAGTTTGTAGATTAATGATAAAATGAGCTTTAATTAATGGTTCAATGGTCAAACTTGGTTCTAATCAGTACGAAAAGTTCAATGGATCACTTCGACAGTTTACTTATTTGGAAACAAATTTTTTTAGTAGGACCCACTTTGGGGCCCGACTAATCTTGTTAGAATGATAGGGCATTGTGGGATTTTCATGATGATTAAAAAGCGATTAGAAAGAATTTATTTTATTAGAATGTCATGGTCTAACAAACATATAAAAGATTTCTTGGTATGTTATCAAACTTCTATAAAAAAACCCTTCCTTCATTTCACCCCTCCCTCGAAGAAAAATCTCAACATCAAGAAGCAGTTGGAGAATGGTCATGGGAGTTGCCGGCTCAAGACTTGAAAGGATGTCTAAAGATCAATTTCTTGAAGGAAAATGCTACTTTGGCCTCGAGAATTTTGGTAATACTTGCTACTGCAATAGCATTCTTTAGGCACTTTATTTTTGTGTTCCTTTTAGAGAGAAATTGCTAGAATATTATAATCCCATAAAGAAAGGGGATCCAAAGGAGCTCCCTACTACAAGGAGGTAGCCCACGTCAAAGGCAACCCACATTGGAGTAGCAAACACCAAGAAATGAAAGGTCAAACTAATTCACAATAGGGAAGCTACAAGAGAAAGATACCACAGTGGTCAAAGTCTATGCAAAGACAAAGACGGGCTAGTTTCCACGCAAGAGAGTGAGATGCCTACATTTAGGGAAGGAGAGTCTTCCATATAAAAAATGCCTTCATTCAGCCATAGTCATAATATGGAAGCCACAAGAGCAAAGAGTAGGAGCCAATTTTGAAAGATGCTAATATATGCAAGAGAAGGTTGGTCAAGGAAGGTCAAGGTATTAAATAAAGGTGCCATAGGTTGTATCCTATATCAACAACAAGGGCTACATGGCACATGAGGACATCCATCAAAAATTCATGAATGTGAAAAATAAGAAAGTGAAGGTGACAGTTCAAGAAAGAAGTCAGTGAATGTGTTTGAAGATAGTAAAAAACATTATCCCACATTTGTCATGTCTAAGTTCTCTTAGATGTTTAAATACTCCAACACACATAATACTAAGTATCCTAAGGACGTTAGCTTTTGGAAGCCTGACCCATGTGAGGGAACCCACTAATGATGTGAAGCAATTGTCAATAATGACGTTACAAAATTTTGACCAAGAAAACATAGCGAAAGTGATGATGTGGCATCGAACAACCAAATGCATGAGATTCCACCATGTGAAAAATTTGATGGTGATCGCATTACCACTCCGCTAAGATGCAAGGAATTTAGGTAAAGCAATAAAGTGCATGGGTGGCACATGGTAGTGGGCTTGGGTTAGAGGTGAGGTGGCATAACTAGTCTACGGATGACAGGGTGGTATAGGTGAATAAAAAATGGATAGGCAACAATGAAATGTCATGATCAGGCCAATAATATGGTGCCACATGGCGCACATTTGGTGCTAATTTGCTTAGGAGGAATAGGTATTGTATTTTGTTAATATTTTATTCTTTTAAAGAGGAATGGTCGTTCATGTCAAGAATTTCAAAGTTATAAATATAAAACCTATAGTTTATAGTATAGAGGTTTTTTTTTTTTTTTCTAATTTCATTTTAATGTGCAAAACTAGAGTTGGAGGCCTAATTTTCAAAAGCATACTGGAGGCAACTTTTTTACCCAAAATATGGACTCCAATATACCAATGGAACCAAGAAGAGATGAGCTATCCATTTCTGTAGTTGGTTTTTACACATGTAGTCACTAGTGCACACTACAGAGGTTTTGTCTTTTCAATGGAATCTTTAGTTACAGGTAATGATTTCATTAGTGTAGTTACAAAATTTAGTTAAGATGCAATTGATATGCTTGGTTGGCTTAGTTTATTTGAAATTTTATACATAATGATGCATTTTGGCTCTAGTGTTTCACAATTTGCATGACTATTGATGGAACCTTTTATAGATTGTTATTTTCTGCCAAGTCAATTATATTATTCCATCAAATATTTGAGATATTTTATGATTGTAAGAGGCAAACTGAGTGAAGATTTGATTTACTAGTTGAGGGGAGAGATTAGAGATATGTTTTTAACTTGTTGAGGAAGATTTCCAAGTGTACACATGGCATCTTCATATCAAATCTGAGAATTCATTCCTTGTATATATCTTCTTCTTTCTCATCCATTAAAGAGGTTGGTTCTAGTTTGTTTGTGAGACCACATTGTTGAATCCAGAACTATGATTCCACCATTATTCTTTAGCATATTTCTCTTATATGAATAGCAGTAGTGAAGATAATATAGCTAGTTATGATCTGTTAGGTATTTTTATGTTTTTAATTTCATGCATCTGAATGTATAGCTTTAGAAAAATGAATACAAATGAGCAATAATTTCTTTAGTTTCATTATGATTCTCATCTCCTATCTCTATAATCTATAGTCTTATGTGGTCTAGGGACAAAGAAATGAGACCCATTTACATCCCCTTAAGGTTGTATGTCTAATGTATCTTGTTATTGGAACAAAGGGCCAAGTAAATGCTTGATGTGTTTCATAGGATTGTTGGTTATTTTAAGAAGGATACTTCATAAGAATGAAGTCTTTATAAACACAAATGTTTGATTCACAGAGTGATATGATAGATCTAATATCTAGGTATATGGAATATGTCCTTGATATCACAAATGTATGTGATTGATTCATGGAATTGCCCAATAGATGAGGTACTAATCAGCTATAGGATCATTTGTTCATATTTGGGGTTTTTGTTGATATTCAACAGATTAATCAAATATATTTCTCTTTCATTATGAAGAGTTTAAAAGGATGCCCTCACTCAACTTGTGAATTTCATAGAGCTACAATTTGCTACTGCACATCTTTGTTATTGCATAAGTATAGGAGATTAAGGGTTTTATCTACTTTGTTAGATTCAAGAATATGTTTTAGCATTGGTACCATATAAATTGAATCGGAGGTCCACCCACCTAGGTTTTGCAAGGCTTGAAGTAGAAGAAGGGTCTAGTCTTATAGTTGGCTCGATTTTTGAAGTGGAATGTTGAAGATGGGAGTTAGATACCCCTAGATGTATCTTGTTGTCATTGGGGTAATTTGGAACCATGTTGTTTTAAAACACCAGCATAGTCCAAATTCCTTTTTTAATAATTTAAAGAGTCATGTGAATCGTTAAGTACAACATATACCCAATATTACTAAATAAAAAAATAGAACATATAAAAACAAACATGTCTTGAAAAAGAATCTTTAAACAAAATGTGTGTCAACTAGTTATAATATTATGTCACGTGAGGACAAATAAATAAAATACTAGCTCGATCTAAAGTTAGAACAACACCACTATAAGATGACATACAATCTACAGTGGAAATTGAAGAGAGACAAGGAGGATGGTCCCCTATTAGATCTCTATAAGATACCATATAATCCAAAATCTTCAATGGAAGAAAAAATGAGCATCTCTACAAGACACCTATAAGATATCATAGAATCCTTTAAAGAAGCTACAATATTAAAAATCATAAAAGAAATAGCCAAACAATAGAGTTGCTAGGTTAAATTTTTTGCACCATCAATCAATATTTATTCATTGCAATCCAAAGAAAAAGTAATAAGAGATATTGAGACTAGGGTCAGCATGTGTCCTTTTATACAATTCATTGTACAAACGAACTCATTTCTACATACTTGTAGTTCCTACAATAACATTGATACACTTTTAGTATTCATGGGAATCTCAGAGAACAAAACTAATAAAAAAAAAGATTACTTGATAGACAAAATTATTACGAGCTTAATCATAGAGGCCCTCATTCATAGCATTTATTTCCACTTGTGCAAGTATATTACTAGGAATCCTCACAATAGGGGCTAGTTTCAAATTCTTCTATATGGCCCAGATCTACAAAAATTAACCATAAATATTCTCATAATTCCCAAAAAAAATCCTTTGCTCGATAATATATTCATTTAATGTATTCTAAGCTTTACATCGGGCATGTTGATAACTATTTCTAGAAAAATTATTAGTGGTTCCGCAGTACCCATATTGGCCGCAAAACATTTCTTTGGGGCAAACAACATTTTGTGTTGACACAAATTCAATCTCTCCAAGGACTCTCATCATCACTATAATTAACACTAATAGCTTTGTATATCTCACTATGGAAAAAAAATAAAAATTCTTCAGATATTCTAATTATTTATCACTTGTGAGGTGACATGTATTGATCTACATAGACATCAGCAATGGTATTTAATTCTTGTCATTGGTAAAATTGAACAATTATATTTAATGGTTGTATGGTCCTCTTTAGATTGTTGGGATATCATAATAGTACAACTAATGTCGAAATGAGAGAGAGAGAGAGAGAGAGAGAGAGAGAGAGAGAGAGAGAGAGCAAATTATAAAAAAGGTAGGTTATAGGGTTCTGTTAAAAAATGAATTACTCTATCTAATGGGATAATAATTTAGAAGTGTAGAATGATGTAAAACTTGTAAATTTGGTTTTTATATGAGTCAATGGAATTTGTATGCAGATAAAGGTTTGGGTATTTGAGGAACATAAAAACACATTGGTTTGTAACAAATTTAAATAGAGATAGAAGTGAGGAGAATGATAACAAACAAATTGTACAAAAGACATAATTAAAGAATATATGTAGAGCTTGTAAATTTTTTTTAAAGATACATGTTTTCTATGGGACCTATTAAAAAGTGGTCTAATTAGCAAAATCATCCTTCTCACACATGAATTCTATCGAATCACTTACATATTTTATTTTTGTTTTTATATTTCATTTGTAAATAAAAGGTCTACCAGCGAGCCTAGCATTCTAGATCTTTCATTAGGTAACATTATGGATAAAGGAATTATCAACTTCATACTAGAAGCTTGTGATCCTGAAGATATCTATAATTGAAGACCAATTTCCTTACTCAATGTCTCCTAGAGGATCATAGCCAAAGCCCTAACACTTCAAATTTTTAATCTCCTACAAATTATTGATAATATAGATCAGACTAGTTTAATAAAATTCTCCTATATCGTAGACAACATCATTGTTTTCTGGGAAGGTATGGAATGGGCCTGTAGGTCTAAGAAACAAGCTCTCTTTTTCAAAATTATTTTTTCCAATTCTTATAATCATATAGAATAGCCTTCCATTCTTTCTATGCTTGAAGCTTCTAGGATTTGGAATAATTTTTCTCCAACTTGTGGATATTCTTTTTGGGGATTCTTCTTCTTGCATCACCATCAATGGTTGGAAATATAAGGATTTTTTTCTATTTTTGTCCATCTACCAGGGATGTTTTCTTGCTTAAAAATTTTCATCTCTTTGCAATTATTGTTTATCCAAACTAGAGTGCTATAATCAAATCCCACCATATCCTAGACAACATCATTGTTGTCTAGAAGGTATGGAATGGGACTGTAGGTCTGAGCAATGAGCTTTCTTTCTCAAAAAATGATTTTTACAAGGCTTATTATCATATAGAATGACAATTTATTCTTGATATTATTAAAGCTTTAGGATTTGGACCAATTTTTCGCTAGTTTGTGGAGATACTTTTTGGGGATGCTTCTACTTGCATCACCATCAATGGAAAGCAATATGAGCATTTTATCCACTATTGGTCCATCCGCCATTGATGTCCTTTAGCCATGGCTTTGTATGTTTTGGTCTCTGAAGAATTTGGTTAGCTACTAGCCCATTCCATATCCTCTATTCATTTTAAAAGAATGGCCCTTTCCCAAGTCTCCCACTCATATTGTCAATGGGAATTATGTTAATGATTCTTTTTTCACTCACCTTAAGGATAGGAATAATGGTACCAAATGCTCTCCAATGTTTGGATTTTTTTGTTTGGCTTCTAGGTGAACCCACAAAAGTGATTTATGATTTTTAAGAGGAAGAAAATTCTATAAAATCTAAAATGCATTTCTTTTTCTTTAGGAGTTTCTGTAGAAACTCTAAAGTAGGTATGTTATTCAAAGGCACAAGATGCTCTGCCACAAGGACTCCTTCTTCCTGGTCTATCATGGCTTGCACAATATCAGTGGAAATGGATTCAAAATAGAGACAACTTCCATTTTTGAAGTATTCAATATGCCTTTCAAACTCTGGCTAGGGCCTTTGGAATGCTATGCTTGGGAATATTTCCAAAACATTGGATTATTGGCTTACAAAACCTCTTTTTTTGGTTGGTAAATTCAAAGTTTTTTCCAAGGTTTTGGTTGCTACCCATGTGTACTACTCTTCCTATTGGACTCCCACTCTATCCTTTTACTCTAAAATTTAGAAGCCCTTCTTAGAGATTTCCTCTTCGGCTCAAATTTTGAACATCACAGATTTCAAAGAGTCCCTTGTGAATATTGTTTCTTACCCAAGGAATCTCGGTGCCTTGGCCTAATTTCCACCCAAAAGCAAGGTATTTTCTTATATGCCAAATGGGTTATCAGAGCCCTTTCTAGAGTTTCTATTTGAAAAAACACCAAAGAAGGAAGAGAGACACAATATATTGAATATCTCATTTATCAGATACATAAGTATTTCATACATAGCATTTGAAGGAAGTTTAGTGGTTAGATAACTAATCAAATAATTGGAGTTTCTATCAAAAAAAATGTCAAAGAAGGAAGAGAGAAATAATATATTCAATATCTCATTTATAAGATACATACATATTTCATACATTAGAAAGTTGTTCAATGGTTACATAACTAATCAAATAACTATTTGCACAACAGCAAGGTAATATATCATACTTATGGTAAGATTTAAAAATGTTTTATTTTGTCCTATTTTACTACTAGGATCAATGTGTTCACATAGATCCTTTGAAGTTTGCAAAAACAAAATACCTAAAGTGACTGAGTTTTATGAAAATAATTATTGTTATTTCTTTGGTCACATGCAAATATTTGATTGCCTTGTGTTTTTCTTAACTCGGGTGTTGGAAGCCCTTCAAAGTTGATCTCCATGAGCACCATGTGACTGGGGGCTTTCATCGTCCCCTCTGCCATATTCTCTATCGTTACCATGTCCAACTGATCACTTTGCTTTGTCTTCATTACTCCACAAGATGGTGATGGTGAATCTTCTCTTGAAAAAAAGCACGTGAAATCTATTAGGGGGACATGGATCGTCGCATAACTATGAGGAATTAGACGTAGAACTTCGACTGGGAGAAATACCCCATAAGAAAATGAGACTTAGTTTTCCGTATTTCAGCATTCTTTAATTCATTTTTCATAAGAGATCAACCGCAACACTGGAGAACGCATCAAACGATGTGGCACCTTGCAACCCTCTATATCATGCTAACGATAAGTGAGCTAAATGTATCGAAAAATGTATTGTACATAATTTCATGGATTTCATATTGTTGAAGAGTATGTTTCCTCAGGGAAGGTGAATAAAGAAGGAAAGCAACTATTACATTTTAATTGTTCCATATTTCTAATTTCTAATCCATATTTTACAATCATTCACTGAAAATAGACAACGTTGGTTCCATATTAAATTTTAGATAGAAATCCATATATTAATAGGAATCAAACAACAAGAAGCCAACTAACGCTTTATATTAAAATCTGATAACAGCTAGAACTGTTAAAAGAAGGAGCTTTCCATTGCTTTTTATTTAGCTCAGGGTCTTTATTCATTCAATGGAAGCCGGAGACATAGTAACAGGAGAGGTTAAGTTTCTATACGGCTGAAGGGGGATGACCGGCTAGAGGGGGTTGAGTGGATCCATGACCAGTACATGGGCCCCTCTTACACCCTGCTCCACAATATTCAGCTATGGGCCCCCCTTACACCCTGCCCCATTGACTGTAGCACATATTTCTAGTGCACAAACTACATCTCTCTGATGATCATCAGCGTGGCCATGACTATCAATATAATCTTTGCATATTTGACTGCCATTGCGCAAATGTTCTTCGCACTTTGATTTGTGAACTATGTTCAGCATGAGCGGTATAAATAGATAAACAAGAAGCTCTGTACACATCGATCCTCGTCTATGTTTCTTGTCCTTGCTGAATATTTAATGTTGCTCAAGATATCATTTTTTATGGTGAAGATTTTATCACATCAGAGCGGAGTTATCACTAATGAAAAGAATAAATATGCACTCCAATAAAACCATATATGAGAGCGGAGTCGCTTATGAAAAGAATAAATATGCACTCTAATACAACAATATATGAGAGCGGAGTCGCTTATGAAAATAATAAATATGCACTCCAATAAAACTAGCTCAGTTTGAAGAGCGGAGTTATCAATACACATATAGATATATGAGAGCGGAGTCCTTATGAAAAGAATAAATATGCACTCGAATAAAACCATATATGACAGTGGAGTCACTTATGAAAAGAATAAATATGCACTCTAATAAAACCAGCTCAGTTTGAAGGCCTCCCGATGAAAACTAATGTGGGTAAAAGTACTATCAACTGTTAACAATACTAAAACTGATAATGTATAAACCAGTATGAAGTTTGTGAATGTAATTTTTTAAAAATATTTTTAAATAAAGATTGACAAGTCTTTTAAATTTTTTAAGATAACTTTTTATTGTTGAAAATTAAAGGTGCCAAAAAGTATAGGCAGTTATTATTTTTAATCTTAATTCAAAATATGTGTCAAAAAATTTGTTTGGGTCCCATAGGTGATCTTTCTGAGTATCAGTTTGCATTGACGAAGATACACTAGATGTGCATATAGAGGCTACATACCCTGACACGAGAGATGAGGGGCATATAGAGGCATGGACTCCCCTTGTGTCAGTACATGTATATATTTTTTCGTTATGACATATGCAATTTAAAGTTGATCTTTATAATAGAGTAATTTTAATTTTTAACCCATACTAACTTATACATGTATATGATCTTCATTCATGTTTAGTTGATGATTGAGGAGGAGCTTAGACAAGTTGATAATGTCACCCACTTGGCTATTTCATTTGGCCTCGAGACATCCATGGGACATTATGTTGTGTTCTCATTATTTATTCTATTTGATATTTTAACATATATGGTTTCTAATCTTTCTTTTTTCTTCCAGGTACCACCTGTCAGTGGGGGACATAGTGTGGGGGATGAGGTAGGACCCATTGATAAGGGAAAGGTAATTAGGTGCTTTCTATTTGATTAAATATCGATGCATTCTTGTAAAATGTTTGTGGTAATGAAATTTAATTACATTCTTTATTGTACAGTGTGTGGCTACTGGTGATGAGTCTATGCAAATTCCATGTCGTAGATGCTCTGAAATTTTAATTCGCACTAATAGCCCCATTGTATGTATAAGTATCATTTATTTTTTATTTTTCTTATTTTAATAAATAAATTCAAAACTAATTTCCATGATATTAAGAACTAGTATTTTGTATCTCATAGGAAACACCTAGTGCATAAGAGGTTGGACAACAAAGTTTTGTACCTTTGTTGATGCAGCCATTATATCCTAAGGAGGAGTCGACACAGGTAAGTTGTAGTTTGAATTTTTGATTATATGTTATAAATTTAGCATGCTATGAATTATAATGTTATAGTTTAATTTGGACATTCATCTGACAAACATATTTGGACATAAATAGGTCAGAATTAGTGAGGTTCAAGCATTGCCGAGGACATATAAGAGGACTCTTGACCGACACATGAGGTCAACAAGAGAGGTATTTATGATGAAAGTTTAATATTATAAATATTCATTAAAAAAAATCATTATGCATTTGAGTAATTTAATGTTAGGTAGAAAGAATCATATAAATTTAGTAGTCTAACTTTGGGTTTTCCTTTTTTGTTTATGTAGGAGGGATCTGATCCACCTAGTGCACTGAAGAGGTTGCATTTTGATCATCCACCAGCAGCCTAGGATAGTATAGTTATCATAGGATGCATCATAAGAGATTTTGAGATGGCATATCTGTAGTGCTCCTCCTCAAGACATATTATAGCATCATAGTTAAGGCCTCTATCGACAAGTGGACGTGTTGGCATATTGGTGCATTGGTAAATTTGATATTATTTAAGTGCAAGTAAAAAGAAAATAAAGACTATTATTCTTTCTAATTATTTATTATTTCTTTTGATGAGGTTTTAATATAAATAGCCTTACAATTTAACTATTTCTTGCCATCATACTAATAATTAATTTTTAGTACCTTTAATCTTAGCATATAACACTTGAATTTTGGTGCGATATCCCCATTTTTGGACATATATAATTAAATAATAAATAGGTCCATTATATAAAGTTTATAATATTAAAATGATTAATAAAGTATATAAGTTAAAAATATAAATTATTATATATTATCATACATGTATATACACATTTAAAATAATATACTATTGAATATAAATAATATATATATCAATACTATGATATATATGATTAATAATATTTATAGCACTAACATGATTGATAATGATATCACTATATATATATATATATATATGATATTAATAATATATGTTATTAGACTTATATTAATGATATATTTTAATACAAGTGCTATATTAAGAAATGTATTATAGTCTAATATATATTTTTGATATGTTAATAATATAATTATTAATATACTTTATGACGTAATATAACTAACCTTACTAATTAATACAATAATATTATTAATATAATTATTAATGAAAGGACATAACTCTTATAACAAACTATATATATATATATATCAAATAAACTATGGAGGAAAAAGAGATAGGAAATATATATGAAAGCTTTTGAGAATAAGGAGGTAAATCAGATAGAAAATTAGAAAATATTATAGAATGGATTCAGATAAGAGAAAAACCTGAAGATGTCCTAAAACAGGACATTACAAATGGTATCAGAGCAATGTTCCTGCCAGCTTGAGGGATGTGTGGAACACCAACAAAAAAAAATGTAAGTCATAAGAGGTTGTATGACAATCGTACTTTTCTAGAAATAATTGTATCAGCAAAGAAATATTAGCAAATCCAAGGGAAGCAAGGCTTGTGTAGTGATGGGAGCAGCTGAAAACTGACAGAATTTTTGCAAGCTAAAAATGACCATAAAGGGATAAACAAGGTGATCAGTTGGGTTTGCTATCTGGGTGCACATCAAGACCACTCTACAGTGCAACAATCCATAGCAATTGCCACATCACTCCAAGGTGCACAGTCATCAATTGACTTCCCAAAGCAGTGACATTTTGGAGTCAATTATGAGATCTCAAACAAGCATTGTCTTATAATTATAAAAACTATATAATGCTAGATCAACGATACCTGTTCTGACATTAGAAAGATAATAATATATCATATATCTAAATAATACTCAAAAAAAGGATCCCTGGCAACAAAAGAACACAGGACACCGATCGTAAGGGTATACAAACACTCGTGGTTTGTATGAAGTCACAGTACTCAAAATGTCCATGGTAGCAAAAACTACATGCGCAACTGAAATGAAAGGCATTCCATCTACAATATTAATTTAAATATAAATCCTAAATAGCACAACACAGACGGTTACATTGCATCAAAAGGTGTGCAATGTCAAATGGTCTCAGTTTGAAATATTTTCTGAGTGCACATTGTTTCTTATTAATGGGTTATCCAATGTGGCAAATCACGAAAAATGGAATTCACCTGAATCATCCTCTTCTGAGTTTTGAAAGTTATCCAAATATATGTTCTTTGTAAGTTTTCAACCATGCTAGCAATCAAAATTGTTATATCAACATACACATGCTTATATTGCTATCCAAATATAAACCTCCTGCAAGCATCATTATCTCATGCTTCTCCATACTTATCCCATGAGCCACTACCTATATTTGAATTCCTCAAAAGAAATCTAATGCAACCATACAAGGGCTGGTTTCTATTCACATCTATTACAGTGGTATATTGATTAAAATAGAGGTGCAGATGTTCACTGGTTGTGCCCTTACTGAAGCCAGGCTGTACTTTGTCATTTCTGGGAGAACCTGTGCATAGTGAAGTGATGGAAGGAAGATGCACAGCACAAACAATGAACTAGATAAAAGCCTATCCGATGGGCCATGATAGATGATCTAATGTTCGATTTATGCAGTTGACTGTTTTTTTAAGAAAAACAACAAGAACAATTTTGCATTGCTTAATCTACATAGAAACGCATATTCGATGAATTTGCAATGAGTTTAAACAAAAACGTCACAACTTTTATGAAATTGCAGACAAAGGGAGGATTAAGAAAACAAAGGTAGCAAATCCACATGTTGGGGAAGACAGGATTTGATGTCACTCCGCAAGAGGAGATATTTTCCCTGGCAAGTCAGATTGTGATATATCTACCACCCGTCCCGATCGTCTGCACCCTTCATACGTCGTCCCAAACTGAAACAAGTTCAAAATTATCTCTGCTAACAAAGACAACAGTTCTGCATATCAGGAGTTGATCAGTTACATACAAGAAAGAATTACTATAAAAATAGCCAGCGTGGATAGTATGGGGTGTACAAAGTAGCATCAGATCATGCACAAGAGCGGGTTCCACGTCAAAGAAATATAGTGATGCAGCGGGATCCGAAGATATGATTTGGATCATTTGCAAATTGGACAAATATCTATTAACATAAAATAACATGATTATCATTGATTTAAAATGGCATGAACACCAACGTTTACATCAACAATAAAGGATATTGAATGGAGACAAAAGCAACCCTAAACCTAAATACGTTTTGCTAAGTCAAGATGGCATTTGATGATGTAAAAGACTGTCATATTGATGAGATATAACTTTCAGCTTTCGGAAATAATGAAAAAGATGGGTAAAGGTTAGAATACAAATCGAGTAAAGGTAAGTAAAAATACTAAATGGACTTTTACCAAAGGAAACTATCAATGAATGAGAGTAAAAGCACGAGGAACATCATCCAATCAGTATGAATAGAGATACTCCTAGTGGCATCAAAAATGAAAAAGGTAAGTGAGGTACATGATTAAAGGTAAATATCCATGTCCTACTTATTTGTTTCTATAGAGTAGCATTAAATGGAATGATCTAATTGTATAGATGTATATTATTCAATATCTTATTATAATTAGTAGTCAATAATGTTTTGTCTACGATTAAGTTCTACAATGTGGATATTGAATCTTAATTGGAATTAGTTTCCAAATCATTTTTGCCAATAACTATTATGCTAAAATTTGCCTATAAGTAGGAAACAAAGGATTATTTCTTCTAACAAATATTGAATATTTGAATATCTATTATCAATACTTATAATTGATTAGTTATAATGGAGTGATTGAACCCCTAAGATGGTTGGGTTATAGTTAAATTATTATCAGATAAGATGATTACATTCAAGTAATGATTGATTAGAATTAAGTTTTCAAATTCTCATATTGAATTTTAAGTGATATTAGTTTTCAATTGTTATCACAAATAATTTTGTTAAACTGATTAAAGGGTTATCATCTTCCAAGATAAGGTAAGGCCTGCGGTGGAATGGGTTGGGGGACATCACGCGAAGTACCGGATAAAGCCTACGGGTACCAGGTAAGGCCTCGGTGATGGGATATCTCAGGGTACATCATACAAAGGCGTTATCTTAGAGATGATAGCCAGAGAGAAGTAACGATAATGAGGGAGAATGGTGAGGCCCACTGATTGGGTAACAGGGCACCCCATTATGGTTTCTCCTCCTATAATTGAATGATAAGATTATGTATCTGATATTTCAAAAATTATGCTTTAAAAGACTTCTTATTGGAAAATAGTTGATGTAATCACCTTAGGATCATGATTCTCCAAGTCGAGATAAGGCCTGCGGTGGAATGGACTGGGGGACATCATGCGAGGTACCAGATAAAGCCTACGGGTACCGGGTAAGGCCTCGGTGATGGGACATCTCAGGGTACATCATACAAAGGCACCTTCTTGGAAATGATGATCGGAGAGAGGTAACGATAATGAGGGAGAACGATGACGCCCACTAGTCGGGTAACAAGGCACCCTATTATGGTTCCTCCTCCCGTATTTAGAAAATGATGAATTAATAAATGGATTGAGACCATAAACACTCTATCAGGGGATTGATTTATATATAATGTGTACTAATGATATTTTTTGGTTGTAGGTTCACAATTAAGGAAATGCATGATGTGTGTTTTATGTGTTTGCATCGTGTTTGCTCCGTGTCTTCATCTGTCTACATCGTTTTTGCCTTGTGTTTTCATTGATTGAGATGTATGTTTCATAAATATTTTAGGACTTTGGTATACAAATATGTTTGTATCTATGAAGGAGTTTGTATGTGAAAGATTTTGCTTGAGGACAAGCAAATTCGAGAGGGGATGGCTGTGATATCCCCATTTTTGGACATATATAATTAAATAATAAATAGGTCCAATATATAAAGTTTACAATATTAAAATGATTAATAAAGTATATAAGTTAAAAATATAAATTATTATATATTATCATACATATATATACACATTTAAAATAATATACTATTGAATATAAATAATATATATATCAGTACTATGATATATATGATTAATAATATTTATAGCACTAACATGATTGATAACGATATCACTATGTATATATATATATATATATATATATATATATATATATATATATATATATATATATATATATATATATATACATACATACATACATACATACATACATACATACATACATACATACATACATACATACATACATACATATATGATATTAATAATATATGTTATTAGACTTATATTAATGATATATTTTAATACAAGTGCTATATTAATAAATGTATTATAATATAATATATATTTTTGATATGTTAATAATATAATTATTAATATACTTTATGACATAATATAACTAACCTTACTAATTAATACAATAATATTATTAATATAATTATTAATGAAAGGACGTGACTCTTATAACAAACTATATATATATATATCAAATAAACTATGGAGGAAAAAGAGATAGGAAATATATATGAAAGCTTTTGAGAATAAGGAGGTAAATCAAATAGAAAATATTATAGAATGGAGTCAGATAAGAGAAAAACCTGAAGATGTCCTAAAATAGGACATTACATTTGGACAAAGAAAAATGAGGTTATGCTTAAATCATATCATCTAAGGGATAAAATGCTATTAATGAATTAGTTAATAGAAAGTTATTTATTTACTAACCTTATCTTTTCTTTTATTGTTTCAGTATGTATTGATCTTCTCTTCTTTTAAATTTATATATATGTATATATCTATATGTTTGAAAAAGCATTTGGTATTTCCCATCAAATAAAAATATTTGCAATGTTAACTATGTATGATAATAGTATTAAGGATAGTATAATTTTTAATTGAATTCATTAATTTATATTTGATAAGTATAATTAAGGAAAAAAAATGGGGGGAAAAGAAACCCATCACATCTATAATAGAAAGGAAATCTATAGTTAGCACTCATAATATTTATATTTTTTCTTATTAACCTTGTGGGAACTTCATAATGTCTTTATCTAAGTAAAGAAATGTCTTACATTGTGTTAACTAATAAAACTAGATATTGTTATAATCCACAAATTTATAGTTTTGGGTCTATGGATATCTATTACCTTATAAATAAGAAGTATTTTCCACAACAAGTGAAATTGTAATATTATTATCCATTACTTGCCACACATGTTTCCTTTTACCCTCTAGAAAGAAAGGGTAGTCTTATGGCTATTGCCTTTTCTAGTACAAGGTCAAAGAGGACATTTAATTCTATCCCACTAGTCATTGGTTCCAACAACTGATCAAGTCAAAAGTTACCGAGGAAGTTACTAAGGAGGAGTAAATGCATCTAAAAAGTGAGGAACATAAATCTGAGAGGATGGACCATTAAAATCTTTATGTCAAAGGATGGAGGTAGATTGTACAGGCCTACAAAAAGGAGGACATGCAAATGGAGTGCTAGACTGAAGTGCATAAACGAGGGGAAGGAGATTGCAGTGGAGCAGTAGTATGGGAAGAGGGCATGAAATAATAAGAAAGTTAACAAAAAATATAGGGGGATATTTGTGAAGCAGGAGAAGTAAAAAAAAAGAAGGAGCACTACTCATGGCTCCTGTAAAATGGAAATAAAAATTAAGCATGCAGATTTTGTCCTTTGTCCAAAGTGCTATGCAACTGGAAACTGCAAGCCTAGATTGTATGTTGCTGATTTCAAATGAGTTGAGATAAATGAAGATTCAAATCAATATAGAGGTGTTCAATGGACTGATCGAGATACATTACTTCTTCTGGAAGGTATAATGCATTATAACAGTGATTGGAAGTGTGTTGCGTAACATGTTGGTACAAAGAGTGAGGCTGATTGTGTCACTAGATTCATACAACTTCCATTGGAGAAGAGTTTATGGATGATTATGGCAAGGAATCTGGTGATAGGGTATCTAATTATACTAGTGGGGAAAGTATAACTATCAAACACCTTTCCAGTCCCAAAGACACTAGCATGCATGAACAAAATGATGACATTATCTATGATGACATCCAATCTATAGATGATGATGTATCATGCCTTCCCTTTAAATGGAGGCATCTCACCCCATTTGCCGATGTCAGTAATCCAATAATAGCTCACGGTAGGAAGATATTTCTGTTGTAAGTGTAAGAGTTCTGAGAGGGGGGTGAATCAGAACTATGTAGATTTAATTCAAGAATACTGATTACAATCCTTTAACCAATTATAGTAGAATAAAACAGTGTTGGAAATTAAAACATTCACCATAAATTAAAAGAAAATGTCAACTCACAAAATATAGAAACATGGGTTTTGCTGAGTGGGAAACCCTCAAAATTCCTCAAATGGGATTCGTCATAGGGAAAAAAACCACTCTGTGAAGCTGTAATCTTTATTGCTTCAATTCTTTTACAATCAGCAAAAAGAATTGCTCAAGGTGTTCAACCCTTTCTTTGTCTTGCTATTCTTACAATCTCATATTCAAATACAAGTGTATATGTTAAACATCTATACATGTATACAAGCTTATAATATAGCTTTAAAATACTTCTTTTCAGCACTTTTATAAATGTATATATGCCTCTTTCAATGCCTTTTTTTCACACACCTATACTTCAGATTTACAAATGATCTCTATAAATAGAGATGAAATTCGAACTTGATCAGTTACATGAAATCAATTGAACTAGTTAGGGTTGTTAAGAAACCCCTTTTTAAAATGTTGTTTGAAAAACCAACTATAATTAGTTAAGACTCGAATTTGGTCTTCTCTTATAAAACTATCGGCCATAACTCCTTTTCTTTTAGAACTGCGCAGGTAGTGTTCCAAGTTTAAAACCCTAAGAAAAAATCTTCAAAATTTTCATTTAACATTAAAAACGAATGCCATTAAAATCCTTCATTTTGAGTCCATTTGGACATACAATGCCTCTGAATCAATTCTTAACTGAAGTCGGTTATGAAGACAGGAAACCTCTATTTGTGCTTTGCAAACAAAAAACTCTACTTTTATTTCCTTTTACTTCCAAACAAATATTGTTTAAAGTTTCCAAAAAAAAATTCTTCAACCTGTTTTTGAAAAAGACTTTCATGTCTTTAAAAAATCTGAAACCCCTAACTTCATAAAGAAAGATTGCAATATTTCATTAGACTGAAGATTAAATTGAAACCCCCCCCTTTTTTTTTTCAAAAAAGCAAATTACTGTTTCAAGAAATGCTTTAAAAGCTGACTGTATTCTTTTCTTTTTACTTTGAAACTGAAAAAAAACTAAAGCTTTGCATTTATACTCTTTTTTTAGAAAAAAAGAATGATTGTTTTAACATTTTTAGGATTTATAAAACGAAAATTGGATTCTTGCTTTTTTCGAAAAAATGATAACCATTTCTCTGAAAGACTTTATTCTTCTCTTGTTTCCAAGAAGACAAAATTTGAAGTTTCAAACCAATGAATCAAACAAAAACTGAGATAACATACCTTGATTCATACCTGTGGCTTAAACAAAACAACTGACCTGTGATTGCCTCTTTTACTTGCATTAATCTCTGATTTCGAAGAAACTTTATCTCATTGTGCCATTGAATCACAAATGAAACAAGAAAAAGTCTAAAATGAATTGATTCATAACCAAGATAAAACCAATTTCTCCGTAAGAAATCATTCACGAAAGAGAAGAACCTGAACCATGTTGAAAACCCTTTCAGACTAGCAAAAGAACACAATCTAGTTGAAAACCCTTTCATTTTAATAAACACTTTGCAAAGAAAATGAATCAAACCTTCATAAGACTGTTCACATTGTTTTGGAAACTTATCAGAAACAATACCCACAACCTTAAGTCATTTTTAATTCTTTTAGAAGTCTGCCATACAATATGGAAATTTGGTGAAATCTGTTGTGTCATAATGCTTGCGTACTGCCAGTGACAACATTTATTGTGCAAGTGCACATTAATTTCATGTCGTGTAACAATACTACCGCCAAAGCAATTCCTTTTAAAAATCTGCCTTTATACAATATGTGTCATATTCAAAAATTCCAATACATATGCCAAGAATTAAATAAACATATGCCTTTGTTTTTGCCAACTTTTCTTTTCATGGTCAATAATTTCATCTAGCTTATATTGCTAGGTTTGAGCACTCAATAACTTCCAGCATGCCCACCTGCATGGAAAAGACGCAAGTATGGGACCAAGGGAGCATAGTGGTTTTTAGGACGGGACCCCATAGTTGGATGTGGAGAATCTTGAGAAGCTGTGGCATGCAAGCGTATCACATCGGGTAGGGCATTGCTAAAATATTTGTCCCAATCCAGCCATTAATTCCCAAGAGGTAGGAATATTCTTTTCTAGTTTTCTTTCTTTTATTTTACAATAAAATTAAATTTAAGTCGGTACGAATAATCATTGATATAATCTGATTTTTTTATGCCCCTTCATTGCCTTAAAGATATTATACTTACTTCTATTTATTTTTTTTTTGTGGAAGGGCTATACCTAGCAATGTTTTCTATGCTAGTCTTTAATGAGTATGGTTTTCAATAATGATGGTAGTTGTCTCCTCAAAATCTTCCCTCTAACCTATTTTGTTTCATCCATTGTATTTGGAAAAGAGTCTTTGAAGCCTTGGACATGTCCGCCATAGGTTTTGTTTGCTAGTAATAAGATGAATATATTGTAAATGCACTCATAAGGCAGCCAGGCAATGGCAAAATCCAAGAGTTATCATTTTCTTATAATCATTTAGGATATAGTTTTATTTATTTTTAGTTGTTGATTTTCTTTTATTGTTAACATAAGATTTACTAATGAATAGTTTAAAATGACTTATTATTCTTATTATATGGCATGTAGAAGATTATTTTTGAAAGAATAATGATAATAAAGTATGTTTAGAAATATGATTAATGTAAAGTTTCACATGATGCTCTTTAAAGTCCATACTTGTTTGCTATAGTGTGTCCATTCCCTTCTTTGAATTTTATCCATAGTTGTTGTAGTAGCATCTATTACATCAACATTCATTACCTCCTTGCAATATTGTCCATACTTGGCTGCTGTAGCATTTACTACAGCAACACTCATGCCTCCTTCAGATTTATTTTGTTTTGTTTTGTTGGTGTTTCAGCATTGTTGCTGTAATTTTGGTCAATCTCAAGTTATTGTTATTTATTTTCTTCAAAGAGAACAAACATTTTACTTACTTGATCTTGAGTTTTCAGCCAACAAATAAGCAGCAATAACCTTGCACTGCCACACTCATATTATAAGAAACAATAGCAACTTCAACATTGGATGCTTAATTTTTCCATAATTGTCAAGTGGCTGAAAATATACGTTTGCATCTTATCTTATTTGATGTAGTTATCAAAGAAAATAAAGTTACTGTGGTGCTTAAATTATTTCTCTGCACTAAATTTAAAATTAAATAGTATAGTTTCATTGTACATGGGAGAAAAATCATAGGGATCATTGTCTACATTGATGTCTATCTACCTATTTTGAAAGTATTTGAGCAAATTCGAACATCGCTGGAAATTGCTGCTCCACATACAAAGTAAGTCAACACAGCTGGAAATTGCTACTGCACATACAAAGTAAGTGAACATAGTTGAAAATTGTTGCTGTACATATAGAGTAAGTGGTTGGTAAGACAATTTAAAATGTCGTTCTATTTATTGTTGTCCGATTACTTTAACCCTTTGATCCATTCTAGATGGATTACCTTCTTATATAAAATTTGTTAAAAATACTCATGTAACCTAATATGTTAGTAGTTTGTATTAATTGATTTAAATTATTTGTTCAACTGTAAAGTAGATTAAATCAATGGCTTGACTTTTCTTATTATAGAAGGAGGTTCTTTCATTTTATTCTTAATATTGTCAGCATTTTCTTTAAAAGGTTAATTAGCTATATTCCAAAAGGGAAAGATGAGGGTGTGTTATTCAATTAATACAATTAAAATAGTTTTGGGTAGGTTAAATAACTCAAAAATCTTTACACATTTTGTATTGTGTATATGCATATGTTATCGATTAGATAGTGTAGATAAGTATCTTAAAAAATTGGTTGTTTGATATAAAGAGTAAGTCATTTGAGTGTATAGTTTCTTTGCATAACTAATTTTAACAATTGAATTTGTATATTTTGGTTAAGATAGAGAATTAAGACATAGTATTAGATATGATGGAAAGATCAATACTTTAGATGAATGGTTGGTGTAGTAGTAAACCTATGTTTACCAATTTAATAGGAATCTATTATTTATGTGAAAAATAAAAATAAAGGTTTCTTACTTATTTACTAGGAGTTGATATTCGTTAGAAATAAAGAGGAATTCTTAATGTATCCTTAGGTGTTTTTGTGTCTCTAAATTTGAAGCATACTAGTCAACTTAAACACTGGCAAGTAAAATAGTGCCTAAATTTGATTTGTTATAATTAGAATTAAGTAAATTAGTAAAGTTGGGTTTTAAAATTGATAAATTGTAAGTGTTAATCTCTTATGTTTGGATTCTCAACACTAATTATTGTTCTAACAAAATAATATATGAATAACTAGTTAGTTATACCGAAAACTAAAAGGTATGGAATTGTTGAATAGGACTAATGTTGATAATGTCAAAGATTGTGTATCTCATAAGTATGACCATATTATAATTTTTATAATGCATTGGTTATAATGTTGACTTGTAATTGTTATAACACATTGTCATAATGTATTGTTTATAATGTGTTGATTTCAGTGTTATAAATTATTATTTGTAATATTACTAACACATTGTTTCATTATAAGTGCAATGTCTATGACTATGGTTGATGTGTGTACTATTAAGATTTTCATACAATGGCTAATGAATCCTGTTGTTGTGCTTGATCGTGCATAGGTGACAAGAATGAGATCATTAAGTTCAGAGTTCTTACTCTAGTTGATAATGGTTATTCTTTTTGATATATTTATCATTGAGATGTTGGATCAAGGATCCTTGTGCTATTATGGTTGAAATGTTATGTAGAGTATTAGAAAACTTGAGTTTTATCTCTTTCTTGTCTCTTATAATGTGTTTGTGGGAGTGGAGGCTAAACTCACCCTTGAGAGGGAAGATAGCCTTGGGGTAAAGGGGTTAGATGGGCCACCCCATTGAGTGTAGAGTCTCTCCTTATGAAGGAGAGGGATAAAGCATGGATGTATGGGCTCCATGTGCTATTATGATTTTGAGCATTTTGGGAGGCATAAGTGGAGTATGGCCAGAAAGCTTATTGGGGAGGCACAAGGGTTGTTATTGCTATGTGATAGCAAGGAGGAATTTTGTTGTTGCCTTGTGAAGGCATGTACTATGTTATTTACTTTTCATGGCATTCTCCTCTTGGGTAGTTGGCCCACCTTCACCCATTTTAGACCTATTATAGGCCTTTTGTGCAACCTTGGGAGGGTATCACTTGAGCATTTGATTTGAGCATTTCAAGCATTTCTTTGTGTCTACTACATCATTCACGAATTTCATTTGAGGATTTCTAGCATTTCATTGCATCTACTACATCCTTCGAGCATTTCATTGGAGCATTTGGAAACCTTGTGAGCATCTACTAAAACACTAAACTTGAACTGTTGGTTGTCATTCGAGCATACATTGCAACATTTCATTGCATCTACAACATGAACTTGCCTGGCTTCACGTCGCAACCAGTTGCAACACTCCCACTATTAAAGGTATGCATTCATTGGGGTTAAGCCCTAATTTGTTACTTGTTAATGTACAAACGAGCTGAACAAAACCATATTACCTTTATTTAAGCAAAATTTAAACCCTCGTTTGAAGATTTGATAAAGAGTTTTGACTAAATATTTATGACCCTCATTTAAACCCTCATTTTGCAAGAGTGAGTGAGAAATTGATGGTTAGATTAGAATATTTGAATAATAGAAGATAATACTATGCCATTATTGATGAGATGGTTACAATCTTAATGTAGAAAATCGTAGTCACCTCAAAGTTACGATTTCAGTATTTAATGGTATCTAAGCTCACCTTACACATCACATTCATAAATTATGGTTCTTGAATTCTTGAAGTTATGGGGCAACAAACAAAGCGTTATTTATATATATAATGCCAATTTTTTTTCTAGTCAAGGGCAAGCTATTTTCATTCTATTATTCTAAATGCCAAGATGCTTCATGGGTTTCAACTCTTGCAAATCTAGTTGCTATTAGAACAACATATTTTTTAAATACAATATATCATCATATTGCAAATGGCACCTCTAGCTAAATGAGTACATGGTTTTATTTTTGAATATTTTGGAGAACTCTAGCTTAGGGTTTCCTCTTGCCACACATTCATATAAATGTAATAAGTACTTGATGAATCTTGTAATATTCTAATTTATTATGAGCTTCGTAATGGTTATTTCACTGTTACATATAAATTTTAAAATAGTCTAGGATTACTACTTAAGAATGTTTAGTTATGTGTACTAGTGATTGTGGTATATGCTTGTGCACAATCCAAATTTCTTTGTGATTTCAATATGTTGTCCATCATGATATGTTGTGATCCTATAACCCAAGGATGTACATGTATAATAAAATTACCCTCTCTCATTATTCAACATCTAGGCTTGTACTTGAGTAGCACCTAGAAGATGTTCATGCCTTCTTTGTTGATGTTGTGATAACAATGTTTATGTGATTTCCAAGTATCGTAGGCCTTGTATGTTGTGTGATACATTGTAATTAGATGTCATGTATTTCCATGTTCTATTGTTTCATATTCTACATATTTGAATGAGTGTTATATCTCTCATCATTTCCATGCGCATGTAGGTCTATGACCTTTGTGTTGATATTCAAGAATATTGAGGGGGGAGGTGTAGTGCATGCTCCTAAGTCACATTTCAGTCATCCTTGCCAAACTCTTTTAGGCTAGTTTTATACTTGATATTTAGTAGCATTACTTTTAGATTTTTAGATATTATTTCAGACTTAGTTGATTATATGATGAGATTACTTGGTACTCTATATTTCATGCATGTATGATGATTATTCAATGTTTTCAATTATCGATGATGATTAGTTAGATGGTTTATTATCACATGTGCTTTCTTATGGATACTTACCCCATACTACATGTGTATGGTGTGCGTGTTTTTTTTTTTTATGTATGGTGTTTCTGATGTGGTTAAGGAAGGGAGTCGTAGTCACCTGCTAGTCGAGATCTACATGATGCACCACTTCCTGCCATTGTTTGTTTAGCTTAGAATATTGTGTCTGTACATGCATGGATTTTATGCAGGTTGCAGGTACCGGGCATCGACTTCCCTGAATTGCCAGGATCAGCGTACCCTATTGCATTATCTCAATGGTAAGAGAGGGGAGATAAACTCTTAAGTCCAAATCCTAAACCCTTTAGCCAATTGTCCTAATTGATAATTAGGACAAGTATCTGAGTTAAGTACCCTCCGAATGCATCAAATGATGTTATTTCGTGATTATAACCCTTTTGTTTGATTTAGTATGTGTTTTTTTATGATGGGTTTTCGTATGTTGCTTTACGCATCCTTGATGTATTTTCTATTAATTAAGTCTAATTAAAAAGATTAATTAATGATTTAATTTAATGGAGAATTAATATGATATCTTTAATATTTAATTAATTGAGAAATTAATTAAATAAAAGAATTAAAATTTGGAGATAAAAGTTTAAGGATAAATTTAGAACACATGATAATATTTATTTAATTTAATAATAATATATTTAGAGTTCATTTTTAAATAAATGCTAAATATTATTTTTATTTAAATTAATTAAATATTTTATCAATTAAGTTTCTAAAATAAATTAAAAGATTAAAGTTTCTAGATTGCATGATGCGGGCATGAGTTGAAAATAAAAGAAATTAATTAAAATATTAAATAAGTGAAAGCAATAGTGTTATTTTAATTTCATAAAGTGTGCATGGGTTTAAAAGTAATAAAGATTAAAATATAAGTCAAGTGGAATATTAAATAGAGTTACTTAATAATTCAACTTAATGTGCATGAAAAGATTAATGCAAGATAAAGAAAGATAAATAAAGTTAATTTTAGAGATAACTCAGTTGAGCAAGGAGTCCTCTTGGGTGAACGCACAATTAGTGCCCCAATTTGAGGAGAAAACTCCTTATCACAACTTTGGGGTTTCATTTTTGAAGAGCGCAAATTTGGGAAAGAATGGTGGAGACAGGAATTTTGAGAGACATCTTTTAGCAGGGAATTTCAGAAAGAGAATTCTAGGAAAGTTTTCAGAGGAAAATTATTGAGAGGAGCAAATTCTCTCACAATTTTTCGAAGTTTTTGAATTAGCATCAAGATCAGGTAGGGTCTTGTGATCACTGATTAATTATGCATTTTTCCTACTTCTTGTCTTCTTCGTGCCTAAAGATTGTCTGTGATGAAAGTTTAAACATTCCAAATATTGAAAATTAACAGATGCTTGTCAATTAATCTTCTGTTAATTATGTTATAGTGTATTGAAAAAAAACATTTTTCAAAAAAAATTATAAAATAATTTATATAATTATTGATGGGGAGGGGTGGATTAAACCACCCCCTACCCCCCTGTCACATGTCTTTGCGTATAGCAGGCGATTGCTAATGCAGTTGTACCTACTGACGCAGGACAACTAAGACAGTAGTCCCTGCGTCGCAGTGAAGACCGCAGGACAACGATTAAAATCGCTTGTCAATATATATATATATATATATTTAAAAAAAAAAAAAAATTAATGTATGCCATGTCAAAAACAATTTAATTCAGTGGTGTTTTAAATTTTTAATAATATATATTGCATTTAATTTTTATAAGTTTTAATTAAATTAAATTTATGTTATTAATATTTTTACTATTATAATTTTATAATATTTTTACAATTTGATAAATCAATAATAAATGTTATATATATAAATAAAATTTTAATCAATTTAATTAAATATGTTTCAAATAATATTTCATTGAGAATAGATGATTACATTGAGGATTAAAATATGGATTTTAATAAAATCATAGTTATTTTATTTAAAATTATTAATGGTTAGTCTTTATAATTTAATAAAATAAAAATCATTCCAGATTAATTTAGGAAATTTGACCTTTAATCTGAGAGTAACTTTATATTTATGATTAAATAATCGGATTAAATTATAAGGGTAATAGTAGGGAACCTTTGCATTAGAAATGTACATTGGAACACAAATTGAAAAACTTCAATTTAAACCCTATTGTGTATTCTGAAAACAAACCCAAACTATGAAACTTAATTACTTGAAACATATGTTAATTGAAAACTAGGTCCTTACTTTTAACTCGATAATATGCCTTCAAATCAAACCTACTGTGAAACTATGATGTTTTCTATGTAGTGGTTGTGTTTGGGGTTTGGGTGGTCCTAGAGTGTTGACTAGTTTAGGACGTTTACCAAAGACTCAGGGGTTATGCGAATGTGATGATATGATGATCTATTCTCGATCTATTTAAACCCAACCGCGGTCATGTGTTGATATGCTCTATGATGTGTATGGTTTATTACTGGTTATTATTGCTTTCTAGTTTCCTTGTGTGAAGGTGAGGTGTTTAAGTGATTTTTTTTGATGATGTCACGTTGTGACATGTTTTGACTTGACCATTTTGGAGTCTTCGATCAGTATTGTGATTTATTTTGGGATAGTTTGTCTGGTTGCTTGCTAAGAACCAATGGATATTGTGACTTATCATTGATGCCTTCAATTGCTAATAGAGAACTGTTGTGATCATTATGATCATTATTTGATGTTTTCCAGTTTCTCATGGAGAATTGATGTGACTATTGTGGTTTATCTTTTGATGCTTTCCAGTCACTTGTATAGGACTGAGGTGATTTTTTGTTTTGTGATTTCATGAGCCTAGGGTAGGTTATCTATGTGTAGTATCGGGAAGTGGCTTGTAATGAGGGACGGGAGACCTCAAGTGGCTCTAGGGATGACTCATTGTAAGTTGTTTGTTTTAATAAGTGAAAAAATCTCACCTAAATACTGACTTAAATGAACCTAATAAGATAACTGTATGTTCTCTCCCATGCCTTGAGTGCTAGTATAGACTAGGATGGGGTAGAGAGAACACTTGGTTGCAACCTTGCATTCCATAGTATGCCTCGTCAGTATGAGAGGATACTAGTGGCTGTAGGATTACTGGGGACTCAAGATTCCTAAGGGATTACTCAAGTAACTTCCAATGTGATTCATGTGATGATACTTTCTCACTTGCATAGTAGGTTTCCTACATGTCTTTGTGTGCCTCTAGGTCTAGATGTCTATCTATGTTGCAACCTTTGAGTTAGTGTACTTCTAGAATTTCTCAAACTTAGAGAGTACTTGTGTTTTGTGTTTTGATACCTTGTTTGGGACTTGCGACTATCTCCTTAGCATGGTGGGAGTGGACCATTTAGGTTCCATGCGGTCAGGTGGTAGTGCTTTTTACTCTTACCATTGAGATCCATTTGTGGTCACCATGGCTGGAGCTTTCTTGGTTGGCACTTACCTTCATTCTATTCATGGATTATTATGATGGATGGTTAGATTTTATGATAGATGTTTTATCATTATGGATGTATGGATGTATCATGTATGGTAAATGATTTCATTTATTTTACTGTACTTGTATCATGGATTTGAGGATGATGTATCTTTACTTTCATACCCTGTGACATGTACAGTGGATGATTGAGCATTCCGAATTAATTTGCCAAGAGGCATTTGGAACAAATGTATATCATATAGACATTGGACTTTCTTATTATTCTTTCATGTGGATGTAGTAGTTGATAGACTTAGAATTAATTAAATTTAAATGTGACTCAACATCTTGGGATCCTTAAGGAATGTAACCTGTTATGTATGGTTGTTGATGATTACATGTTATTGCTTTCTCTACTATGTGTTTGATGTGTATGTTATACATTCTTACTTTTTTTTAAAAAAATGTTTAGCAAATTTAGTAAAACTTTAGGTTAATTCTTTTGGATCCCTTGGCGGGGCATTACAAGAGGGGTCAATTAGTGCTCAAATCAATGAAAAGTAAAGTATTGAAAACTTTCTTGATGCTTGGAATGTTGTTAAGTAAATGTCACAGAGATGATTTTCCTAATGAAGATAGAGCATTGATGACAATGAGATAGACAGGAAGCTCTATGCATGTCGATCCTTGTCTATATTTCTTGTTAAAACTAATAATGTATAAACCAGTATGAAGTTTATGAATGTAATATTTTAAAAATATTTTTAAATAAAGATTGACATGTTATTGCTGAAAATTAGAGGTTTTACATTCCAAAAAAAAGTATACACAGTTATTATTTTTAATCTAAACTCAAAATATGTATCAAAAAATTTTACAACTAGTGCAGGAGAAAAGAAAGATTCATTTTTTATCTATATTTTTTGAGTTATAACTTGTCAATGTAAAACTTTTCAAAAATTGATAGGTTTCATCTCCGACCATCATTCCCATAAAATGATAAATTTTATATTTTTCAAATATGATTTACTATTTTTATTTTTATTTTTCTATCTATATCTTTTGAAAAGTTAATATACTTACTTTCATTACTTAATAAATTAAACATTACTTTTCTAATATGATTCCTACACACACACACACACACACACACACACACACACACACACACATATATATGCACTTAGGTTCATGATTTTGACATTTAGGAAAGGGTATTTTTGGTTTTTCATCTTTGTCAATTCTAATAGGAAAATTGGGCTTGAAATATCACAATTCTATTAAAATACATATTAAGTATTGTGGTTGCCACATGAAATGCCACATTACGGGATCAACCCCTTCCATAGAGTCAAGTGGGCGCTACTAACTCATATAAAGAACATCAAAATAGTAATGTTCCAATATAATTCATCAAATAATTTTATCCTAATAATTATTTGGCTACTAAATCAATGCTTTGGGATGAAGTAGTGATAAACTCAATTTTATATCAGGCATTTAAAAAGATTTATTTGAATATTCAAGCATATTAGGAAGTAAAAAAAAAGGTAACTATTAATGTTGAAGAAAATACAAGTCAAGACCGGGAAGATATTGGAACACAATCATAATCTTGTTTTTCTAGCATAGAATATTTGATGGAATTGAATGAGAACTCTCTTTTGAATCAAGTTTCATGGAATACATGGTAGCTGATAGCATAATCAAATTTATTTTTTAAGAAAAATATGGGAAGAATATTTTAATAATAATTTTTTGTTAGGAAAATAATTATTTATTGTCAGATTATTTAGAAAAAGAGAAAAGTCGCCTCTTTTGGAGTTGTTGGTTGTCAACAATGTGAATACCTTAGTAGGTCAATTAAAAGAAATAGTAGTTAAAAATATTCTTGATGCTTGGAATGTTGTTAAGTAAATGTCATAGAGATGATTTAGCTAATGAAGGTAGAGCATTGATGAGAATGAGATAGACATGAAGCTCTATACACGTGGGTCCTTGTCTATATTTCTTGTCCTTGGTGACATTTAGCACCTCTATGTAATGGTGCTCAAGATATCATTTTTTATTTTTCTATCTGTCTCTTTTGAAAACTTAATATACCTACTTTCATTACTTATTAAATTAAAAATTAATTTTCTAATCTAATTTCTACAATATATATATGTATGTATGTATGTATGTATGTATGTATGTCTATATATACATATATACATATATATGTATATGTATATATATACATATATATGTATATGTATATATATACATATATATGTATATGTATATATATACATATATACATATATACATATATATACATATATATATATACATATATATGTATATACCTGTTAAATTACTTTAGAATAACTGAGCGAGGGGGGGGGGGGGGAGATGGATCAGCTATTCAAGGTCCAAATGTCCTATTCAAACTTTTCACTAAGTATAGTGAAATCATTCAACCATTCATTCATCCAAGATTTATCTTATCTAATTAGCAAGTTACTATAAATCAACATGCATGTAAAACACACAAGAAATTAACACATGACACGGTGATTTATGTGGAAACCCAATTTGGGAAAAACTACCAATAACATGCTACTCAATTTTCACCCTTCTGAAGTGATGCCTTTTGAAAGGCCTACCCTATTAAAGGCTTACAACACATTATTAAATGTGACCTTGTTAGAGGATTTAACCACCTTGTTAGAAGTGGGTCTAGTTAGAGGACTTTAGAACATTCACTTGGAATGTCACCCTATTAAAGGATTTACAAATGGTTGTTAAGCCAACCTAAGTCCATAGGATTTTCAAATCTAACACAATTGCTAGAGAGTATTATAAAATCTTGACCTGACTAAAACATACAACTTATTTTGCAAATCTCAGATCACTTCTCAGCTCATACCCTTGCTTGGCCTTCAATCTTTGCAACTCTTAACATCTTGCCTTCCCTTTCAAGCTTTCTCTCCTTGAGTCTTCATACTCAATGTACCAGTGCAATCATCTCTTCATGACCACTCATAGAAGCAAAGCCTCTATGCTCTTCCTTCTCCTAGATGTCTCGTTCCTAACACCCTTTCAACCACTTCGCAGATTTGGCACTTCAGCAGCAACAGTATCAGCAACTCTCTACTTCTTAGTTTATGACTTCTTAAATAGAAGTCTTGGAGTTCCTTTTCCCGCTCAATTCTTCCATTTTTCAATTTCAATTGGCATGGATTAGGTAGGATTCATTTTATCTAACCCATATTTTGTTTCCTCTAGAAACTTCTTGAATAATCCTTTAGAATTTGCCCAAAAATAGTTTACATAGGATTCTGTGCCAACAAATCATCATCCTTATCTTCCAACTCATTCATAAAATTCAATGCAACCACTATGTGGGCTTAGATTTGGAAAATATTCATCATTTGAAATAATGCAGTAGCTCCACACTATTGAAATACTAGTGCTCAACACATACTGTGTTACTCGGCATCAACTATGTTTTTCTTGATGCTCGGCACCTGAAGATCACTTGGCACATACTTGAAATGTATGTTACTCAGCTTCTACTAAGAATTTTCTTGGCTTCAACTAATTTTCTTGGCACCTACTGATGATCTTAGTTAAAGCTTTGCAGTCAACCTTGTTACAACTTCTTCTTCCAATGTTTCTAAGTGTGACCAACCTCTGTATCTTTGAGTATGTCATCAATACATTACTTAACCATTGTCTTAACTGATCCTTGCACTTCATTACAACATCATAACTCAACCTTTCCTTTAGGTTCTCTTGTTACATCTTGTTGATCAAATCCTCTTCATCAATCAACTAAGTGATAGTGCTTGGATCTTATAAGAAAATATCATCCCTACAAATAGCAGGTTTGACATCAATGGCAAAACAATGATTGAAAACATTCTTATGCAACAATCTCTCTCTTTGCTCTTCAACAACAATGCGCTTTTCAATCAGATTTCAAACAATCTCCCTCTTTGGCATTGATGGCAAACCAAACTGATCAACTATCAAACTAAACTATTCCACCAAAAGCTTACTAGGTTAGAACCAGTAAGTCTAATGCCAAAAAGTGAATTGTGACATCACATCTCCTACTACTATTCTAATTGTTTCATTTCACTTATCCCTCTTTGCTGATGTATCTTTTATCTTTATCTTTCTCCCTCTATATTATTCATCTTCTGCTATTCTGATCAACCTTTGAAATCTCCCTCTTCTTTTCTCATCATTTATCTTTAACCATTGTTGATTAGTTGTATTTCTCTTCTCCCTCTTTGACAACAATTCCAAAGACATATTAGCATCTTAATATGCAGATGTAGCTCTTATAGGTTCATTTAATGTCTCCCTCTGTCACCTTGCTTGTGACTGATTTGAAGTTTCAACACTTCTACTACTTTAGGCATGGATCCCAAAGTAAACATCCTCTACATCAATGTGTAAAATCTTCAACATTTTGCTTATTTGATGTAGGGCATTCTTGCTTTTTGGTTCAAGTAGCCTTAGCTAAGGGTTTCACCCCTAACTTACCTCTAAGATACTCAAAAGCATCTTTAGGTAGTGCTTTTGTGAAGATATCAACAATCTATTCCTTTGAGCTAACATATTCCATCTTCACTTGTTTGTCTTCCACCAGCTCTCTTACATAGTGATATTTGATTGCAATATGCTTAGTTTTATCATGCATTAATGAGTTCTTTGATATGTTGATAGCACTTGTATTATCACAATAAAGTGTCATAGGCTCAATTACTTCTTCCTTCATACCTTGCAACAAATGTTTGATACATACAATATTGGTGCAGTTTATAGCAGCTGCCAGATATTCAACTTCAGCAGTAGACTATGAGGTGCAACTTTGTTTTCTTTTTGTCCATGTAATCAACCTATTTCCTAAGAAAAGTGCTCCTCCACTGGTGCTTTTTTTATTATCAATGTTACCTCTCCAATCTGCATCAGAGGAAGCTTTCAGTTCAAACTTCTCATTCCTCTTGCAGTATAAACCAAAGTCATCAGTTCCTTTGAGGTATCTCAATATTCTCTTGACTTCCATTAAATGATTTTCTCTTGAATTGGCAAAAAATTTTGCTACTATTCTAACAGCTAATGTAATGACTGGTCTACTATGTACAACATATTGTAGCTTTTCAATCATTAACCTATATATTGTCTGATTTACTTTAGTAGATTCATCATACTTGGATAGTTTATGACCTATTGCCATTGGTGTGCTAACTAGTTTTGAGTCTTCTAGCCCAAATATTTTGAGTACTTCCTTGATGTATTTGGATTGGGTCACAAATATGCCATACTTCAACTGATGTACTTGTAATCCAACAAAGAATTTGATTTCTCCAAACATTGACATCTCAAATTCATGCTTCATTTGATAAGCAAAATCTTTGTAGAAAACATCTTTTCCTCCAAATATTACGTCATCAACAAAGATTTCTGATATCAAAATGTCTTTACCTTCCTCAGCTTTAATGTACAAATTATTGTTGTCATCTGTTCTTTCAAATCCTATCTTTACAAGATATTTGTGCAACCTTTCGTACCATGCTCTAGGTGCTTGCTTTAATCCATAAAGTGTTTTGTGCAGCTTGCAGACCATGTCCTTGTTCTTCTCATCAACAAATCCCTCTGGTTGTTCTATGTAGACTTCCTCTTGCAGTATACCATTCATAAAAGCTGACTTCACATCCATCTTGTAGACTTTGAAACCTTTATATGTAGTGTATGCAAGTAATGTTCTTAGTCCTTCCATTCTTGCAATAGGGGCAAATGTCTCTCCATAATCCAGTCCTTCTTCTTGTGCATAGCCTTTGCAAACTAATATGGCTTTCTTTCTTGTTATTTCACCATTCTCATCAAGTTTGTCTCTAAACACCCACTTGGTACCAATCACATTCTTATCAGTTAGTTTGGAAACTAGAGACCAAGTTTTGTTCTTCTAAATCTGATCTATCTCTTCTTTCATGGCCTTATACCAGTCATCATCTTGTAGTGCATCTTTGACTATTTTGGGTTCAACCTTGCTCAGTAGACATGATTCATTCCTTGGTCTATTCCTTGTCATTGGTCTAGCATCTTTATCACCAATGATTTGATCTACAGGGTGACGTCTTCTTACATACTTGGCTAATCTAGGTTCAGTCCTTTTCATATTTGATCCTTCAGCTTCAGAGTCATTTCATTCTTCTTCATCTGGCATTTCATCATTTCTTTCTTGTATACTATTTTTAGAATTAGAATGCGTATTTTCTACATTCTACATCTTGGCTTCTGAATGTAACTTAGCATTCATTGGTTGAGACTCGAAAAATACTAAAGTTTGTTGCTAATTCCCAACTTGATTTGAAACATTTTCTTTAATTGTCATTCCTTTGTGAAAGTATACAAAGGATCTATAATCCTCTATTTTCTTTGACTCGTCAACCTAAACTTCTGCATGCTCATCAAAATTTACATTTGCACTCTCCACAATTTTGTTAGTGTTAGTATTCAAACACTTATATGCCTTACTTCTAGTGGAGTATTCAAGAAATATACCTTCATCACTTTTTGCATCAAACTTGCCATTTCTAGTGTCTTTTAGAATATAGCATTTGCAACCAAACACTTTGAAATGTTTAACATTAGGTGAATGACCATACCAAAATTCAAAGGGTGTTTCATTTGTACCTTTCTTGACTTGAACTCTATTTTGTGTGTAGACTGCAGTACTTACACTTCTCTCCAGTATTTTAGTGCAACATTTTTCTCCATCATCAAAGTTCTAGCACAATCAATCACTGACCTATTTCTCCTTTTAGCAATACCATTCTATGGTGGAGTTCACGGTACTGATGTTTTCTTTTTGATACCTTTGTCATTGCAAAATGTTTCAAACTCTCTTGATGTGAACTCACCTCCTCTATTTGACCTTAGGCATTTCAGGTTCTTTCCTACTTCCTTCTCAACTCTACCCAAATACCACTTGAACATTTGGAATGCATCAAATTTTTGGTTTAAAAACATAGTAGTCATCATCCTGGAATAATCATCTACAAATAGCATTATGTATTTGTCTTATAGGTAGCTTTGCACTTCTATTAGGCCACATAAGTTTGCATGAACTAACTCTAGTACTTCTTTGGAAGTGTATGTTTTACTTTTGAAACTAGACTTAGTCATTTTCCCTAGTTAACATTGTTTACACATTGTGTTTTCAAGTTTCTTCAACTTGGGCAATCCTCTAACCTTATTTTTCTTGTTGATATTAATCAAATTATCAAAGTTAACATGACACAACCTTTTATGCCATAACTACACATCATCAAGTCTAACAACAAGACATGTTTCTTCTTCCATATCTAGATAAAATAGATTACTCCTAGTTTTTTCACCTTTTCTTATCAAATCTCCATCAATGTCATAGATCTTGGCAATTTTGTTTTCAAATTCAACTTTGCAACCTACATTGCCTAATTGTGATACACTCAACAATTTGTAATTCAATCCTTCAACATAGTATGCATTATCACATGAATTTTTCTTTGTAAGTTTGATAGTGCCTTTTTCTTTGATTTGACATAGAGCATCATTACAAAATCTAACACTATTTCTATCATATTGAATAAAGATAATGAACTTACTTTTATCTCCTGTTATGTGATGTGAGCATCCACTATCTATGATCCACTTGTCATTCTTGTTCACACAGATAACTAATATTGTTGCTTCATCTTCATCTTTGTTTGATTTATCCTTCATGGCTACATAGACTACTTCATCATCATTTTCACCAGAGTCTTCTTCAACAATTTAGCATCTCTTACCTTTCTCCTTGTAATATTTGTTGTCATCTTCTCTTTTGTTCCTAAACTTTATAGTTTTTCTTTTGTGGACATCTTGCAGATATATGACCTACTTCATTGCAATTGAAACATATGATAGGAAGCTTACCTTTGAATTTTCCTTTACCTCTATGAAATCTCCTGGCCAATAGTGCTTCTAACTATTCCACATGTTCCTCATCTTTGCTGCTATCACTGGATGCTTGTTTTCCTTTTCTTCTTCTCTTCCTTGATGTGTCATCTTGGCCTTGAAAATAGATTCAAGGTTCTTAGGTCTGTAGTTGTCAAAATTGGATGGCTCAAATGCAATAAGTCTTCCAACTATTCCTTCAAAGGTTAGTATGTTCCCTTGTACACACCTTAGCTCTTGGATGGCTAAAACTCTTATAGCATAGATAGGGAGCAGAGTTCTTAAGTATTTGCTGATGGATGTTTCTTCTTCCAGTTGTCCACCTAGACTTCTTATTACACTCACCACTTCTTTTATTCTTGCAGCATATTGAGTAGCATTTTCACCTTCCTTCATCTTCATGTCATCAAACTTCCCTCTTAGGCTTTCTCTCTTTGCTCTTTGGACATTTTGGTCACTTCCATAGATATCTGATAAGGTTTTACACATTTTGAATGAAGTGTTACTATCTTTGATGTCACCATATTCAACATAGCTAAGTGTAGATGCAATTTCCAACATTGCTTGGTTAAGCTCCTTCTTTTTGTTTAAGTCATCTACAGTGAGGGGTCTTACTAGAGTTACATGCTCTATTCCAATTGATGTTTGTGCATAATCACCTATTGATCCAAGGTGCAATTTTATCAAACTCTGCCATAGCAAAGTTGTCTTTGTTGAGCTTGGGAACTTCTCTCTTGGACATCTTGATCTTCCTACTTCTAGTACCTTGAAACTAAATTAGCAGATGGCTCTTATACCAATTGTTAGAATTTCTTTAGAATAATTGAGAGGGGGGGGGGTGTAAATCAGTTATTCAAGGTCCAAATTTCCTATTCAAACTTTTCACTAAGTATAGTGAAATCATTCAACCATTTATTCATCCAAGCTTTAACTTATCTAATCAACAAGTTACTGTAAATCAACATGCATGTAAAACACGCAAGAAATCAACACATGACATAGTGATTTACGTGGAAACCCAATTTGAGAAAAACCACCAGTAACATGCTACTCAATTTTCACCCTTCTGAAGTAATGCCCTATGAAAGGCCTGCCTTGTTAAAGGCTTACAAAACATTGTTAAATGTGACCTTGTTAGAGGATTTAGCCACCCTGTTAGAAGTGGGCCTAGTTAGAGGACTTTAGAACATTCACTTGGAATCTCACCTTGTTAAAGGATTTACAAATGGCTATTAGGCCAACCCAAGTCCATAGGATTTTCAGATCTAACACAATTGATAGAGAGTATTAGAAAATCTTGACCTGACTACAACATACAACTTATCTTGCAGATCTTAGATCACTTCTTAGCTCATACCCTTGCCTGGCCTTCAATCTCTACAACTTTTAATAGCTTTCCTTCCCTTTCAAGCTTTGTCTCCTTGAGTCTTCATACTCAATGTACCAGTGCAATCATCTTTTCATGACCACTCATAGAAGCAAAGCCTCTATGCTCTTCCTTCTCCCAGATGTCTCCTTCTTGACACCCTTTCAACCACTTTGCAGATTTGGCACTTCAGTAGCAACAGTATCAAAAGCTCTCTGCTTCTTGTTTTATGACTTCTTAAATAGAAGTCTTGGAGTTCCTTTTCCAGCTTGATTCTTCCATTTTTCTATTTCAATTTTCATGGATTAGGTAGGATTCATTGTATCTAACCTATATTCTATTTACTCTAGAAACTTCTTGAATAATCCTTTAGAATTTGCCAAAAAATGGTTTACATAGGATTCTGTGCTAACAACTCATCATCCTTATCTTCTAACTCATTCATAAAATTCAATGCAACCACTATGTCAGATTAGATTTGGTAAATCTTCATTATTTGAAATAATGTAGCAACTCCGCACTATTGAAATACTGGTGCTCGACACATACTATGTTACTTAGCATCAACTATGTTTTTCCTGATGCTTGGCACCTAAAGATCACTCGACACTTGAAGATCACTTGGCACATACTAGAAATGTCTGCTACTCAGCTTCTACTAAGAATTTTCTCAGCTTCAACTAACTTGCTCGATAGCTATTGATGATATTAGTTAAAGCTTTGCAGTCAACCTTGTTACAACTTTTTCTTCCAATGTTTCTAAGTGTGACCAACCTTTGTATCTTTGAGTATGTCATCAATACATTACTTAACCATTGTCTTAACTGATCCTTGCACTTCATTAAAATATCATAACTCAACCTTTCCTTTAGGTGCTCTTGTTACATCTTGTTGATCAAATCCTCTTCATCAATCAACTAAATGATAGTGCTTGGATCTCATAAGAAAACATCATCCCTAGAAATAGCAGGTTTGACATCAATGGCAAAATAATGATTGAAAAAATTCTTATACAACAATCTCCCTCTTTGATCTTCAACAATAATGGGCTTTTCAATCAGATTTCCAACAATGTGTGTGTGTGTGTGTGTGTGTGTGTGTGTGTGTGTGTGTGTGTGTGTGTGTGTGTGTGTGTGTGTGTGTGTATGTATATATATATATATATATATATGTATGTATGTATTTATATGTATGTATATATGTATATATATATATATATGTATGTGTCTATATATGTATGTATATATATACATACATATATATATATATATACATATATACATACATATATATATACATATATACATATTTGTGTATGTATGTATGTATGTATGTATATATGTGCGTGTGTGTGTGTGTGTGTGTGTGTGTGTGTGTGTGTGTGTGTGTGTGTGTGTGTGTATTTATATATTTATATATGCTCAAGTTCATGATATTAAGATCTAGGAAAGGGTATTTTGGGTTTTTCATCTTTCTTAATTCTAATAGGAAAATTAGGCTTGAAATTTCATAATTCTATTAAAATACATATTAAGTATTGTGGCTGCCACATGAAATGCCACATTACGAGATCGACTCCTTCCATAGAGTCAAGTGGGTGCTATTGCCTCAAATAAAGAAGGCATAAAAATAGAATGTTCCAATCTAATTCATCAAATAATTTTATCCTAATAATTATTTGGCTACTAAATCGATGCTTTGGGATGAAGCAAGGAAAAATCAAATTTTTATTGAGTATTGAATAGGGTATGTGCAGGATCATGGTGTGTCAAAAAGTGGCAATGCGAAAAAAAATAGAGTTTGAAAATGTCTAAAAGCATTTGAAAATTTGCTCTGACTTTTTTCTACCCATCCTAGTACCAAAGCTAAAAAGTTAGGACCAAGCCTTATTGGGTATCTAATTTTATATCGGATACCCAATACCTATAACATTGATTTAGAAAAATAAAACATTAGCACTGTTTTTCACATTGCATTTTTTGTTGTTTGAGAGATCCCTCTTTCTGGTATCCGATCTCAAAATGGGTATGTGATATAAGTAAGTATTTTTTCTTTTTTAAAATATTTTGAATGAATCTTATTATAAATTAGTTATTTTTAATTGAATTTGTTAAAAATTAGGTTTGTTTAATAGAAATTGTTGAAATTTAGGTTGTTTTTTATAGAAATTATGTTTTGTGAATTAATAGGTATGGTTGACTGAAATGATGATATTGAGGCAAGAAATAATGTTCCTCATTTAACCCTCCACAAAATAATCTAGTGTCCCCCCAAAATTGTCAACCAAACAATTCCCTATCCCCTCAAAACCCTCCTCAAATTGAAGATTTGATATTTGAAAATCTTTCCAAATTGAGGGCTTTGCGAACCACATAAAATACTGTACCTTTATTGGTTCCTATGTCATCCATGTTAAACACCATAGTGGATAATATTAAAACACTTACCAATGAACAAAGTGCTACTTTTCATTGGCATGATGAAATGCATGCCACATTTGATGATGGGTTGGACTATGATGAGGTTATGGCCCTAAATATAAGTAAAGATGAATTGGTTGCCCTTTTTGTGGACCCAAAAATTGGTAAACAAGTCGAATGCACAAAGCCTAAACAATCATTTAAATGGTGCACAAATGAGGCTATGCATGCAAACTTTTGGGATTATTGGTGGATGGTTTTTGACATCCCTCCACACAATAATTTAGAGGTACCATTTTATTTCCTTCGAAAATTGTATGTAGAAATTTTGTTGGGCCTCAAGGTGAACTATTGGAGCATGAAGCCCAACATGGGTTTAGGAGGAGGAGCTCCTCAAGATAGACCCTTTGCCTAGCAGAAGAAAGCTAGCACTTTTGTCCCCACTATTGATGTCTCCTCCCCTCCTCGAGTGCAAAATCTTGATATCATTGCAGAGGCTAGCTCTTAGACTATTAGAGCCATCCTTAGATTGAGTATCCTATTGATATCCCAGGCTAGGTCAGTGTTGCTGTCATGCCCAAAATATATGGCAAAACACACAACAAATTTTTTTTTTTTATAAGAATTAATTAAGATAATAAGTTTGAAAAAGGTTCAGATGATTAACTATAATGGAACTAATTGTTCAAGTAGTTTGAAATTTAGATAACCAAAGGTACTAGAAGATAGAAGCAAGCTCACATTGATATAGAGAGGTGACAACTCCATTTGAAACATAACATAAAATAGATGTTTAGGATGAACTTAATGTTTCCTAGTAAATCAATTTATTTAATTTAAACGACAATTCATTTTACTAAAGTCCTATTCCATCAGATTGTTTTAGTAATTCCTTAACTATTACCTCCTAAGGATGACAATAGATTAACACAACAACTTATTCAATATGCCAAAAGGACCTACTAACTAAAATGACATCTATCTCTTAATTACATAATCTTGTTTAGTATCAATTTAATCGTGATCAATATATCACTAACCTCAAAATGAGCTAATTAACTAATCCCTTCTATTAAATTAATAACTTGATCGACATTACAATTTAAATCATTTACTTTAGGCTCAATGTCATTAATTAACTTCTTTCATCTTCATACTAATTATTTTTTAAAACGTTAATCCAAAATCTAAACTAACCTTATAAATACACCTAAAATAGAGGTAAACGTTATCATCAATTATACTACATACATTTAAACTTAAAAAATTTCTCTAACATACTTTATAACAATCTATTCATTAATTTATCGATAACCATTACAATTGAAGGCTTAGACTTATTTCAATTAATTCGTTAGGTAAATCTAAATGTTATTCTAAACTATTATAATTTAAGTTCGACATTTAAAATGCCAATATTGAGATTTATCTAATTTAACTCGCAATAGTATAAAACTAGTTAATAAAGCACTAAAGCTATTTTAATTAAAATATACTAATTTCAACTTAAACTTTTTAAATTAGAACTAATAATAATCTAGCAATTAAATTACTATTCTATACTAACTTCATTTTAAACATTGGAGTTAAAGCTTAATTAACAACTTAAGTATATGTATGCATAAAACAATAGTCCCTAAACTAACAAATCACATGAAACAAGACAATTAAACTACTTCCTAATATCATAAAGTAATTATTAAACTAAATATTGAATTGATATTAATCTAGTTTTTAAAAAAAAAACTTAACAATAAATCTAAACTAACTAAATACCCCTACAACTAACCTAGACTACAAACTACTCATCATCCCTAAAACTAACCTACATACCTACCTAGCCAAGTGGCCTAGCCACCACTTGGCTTCCCTTCATGATGACTCATGATTCCCAAGGTCTGCTCGCTGACCCAAGCCTATCAACTCACAGTCCAATCCCACTAAAACCCAAGACTTAACACCTCAACCACATGCAAAGAAAATCCTCCAAGAAAGATGTGCACTAGGAAAGAAAGTTGGAGAAGGAAAAAAATAAATTATTCTCCAAACTCCCATAAATGCTAGCAATAGAAGTCTTTACCAATTTCAAATCTACTGATATGGTAGGCCACTTTATCTCCCCATGTAGTCCAAGCATCCTCTAGAACCATGTGCTTGGCATGAATGCAAAATGGGGAGAACAAAAGGAAGGCAACATTGCAAACTCAGGCATAAATACACACTGCGGGCATCCCATTGGTCCTGGCACCAATTACCAAGTCAAGGCTAAGGGTACATAGGTGATGTTTGCATAAATGAAGCTCTTTTCCACACCAGGAAAGGGAGATTTAGATAGGAGTTTATGGAATTGGCACTTCAAGGTGGGTGAGGGAAGACATGGTAGTTAAGATTAAAAGTAAGGTAGGTTAGAGATGCTTAGGATATCATAGGATAATGAGCTACATAAGCTTATTAACTTATGCAATTGTCTTTGTTATTATTATTATTATTATATTTTTTATTTTTTCCTAATTTAATATTTAAGAAGATTCTCAAGGATATTCTCTGTTGCACAATGAATTAAAATTGTATGCTCATACAAATTCCAGAGAGCAAAATGCTCCTGTAGATGTACTTTTTTTTTTGTTCCCCTTCTTTTTAAGTGTAGTTTCTCTTTATTTATTTATTTTGAATAAAAATGAGGCATATAACATTCTAGTGTCTAATTGGTTTTTCCATTTTCATAATTTATCAAGGAAGTGTAGTTTCTCCTAATGCATATAACATTGAATTGGAAACTTCAACATATCAAATTTACTTTTCATTACATAATTGAAAACTTGAGAATTCGTAATTCTGAAGACATAATCTATTAACCTACTTCTTCACATACATATGCATAATTTGAATTCACATAAAAGAAATGCAAGGGGAATTTCATAATATTTTTCTTTCTCTATTATTCATCCTGGTTCAAGGCTCCATCAGGAAAGAACCAGTAAGAAAATCTGATGTCTTTGTCAATACATCAAAATTCAAATACATTTTACATAATATTACAATTCAAATGAAATCTCTTCTAAATCTTTCACAATTCCTTTCTTCCAATATCTTCATTTCTTCAAGGGAAAACAAGGAGAAGGCAAGAGCTGACCCGGGGTAAAACATCACAACATCAAGAGCAATTCAAGCATACACCCCAACCCAATTTTACACAATAGGTCCAAACATAGAACCTGATTAGGGGGGAGGTGGATTTTATCAATGGGAGAAGTCAATTACCATACCATAACATTTCCCTTTTGGGGCTAAAACTTCAAGAACTTCTATTCTTCTACAAGGCCCTTTCGAGGCTATTTCCACAAAGATTTTCACTCCTTTTCATATTCAAGAATTCACAATATCAAACAAGGTATGTGATGATAAGTAGGGGCCCATACACCCTACCCACTTTCCCTCCTCTCACCATGAGAGGAGACTCTACACCATTGAGCTCCAACTAAGGCCCTTCAATCGTACATGGCCACTTCTTCCCTATCCAAGGGTGAGTAATGCCAAAAAAATTCTCATGAAATCCCCTCAAACAAAACCTCAAGACAAGCATAAGAATACATCAAGAACAAGATAAAATCCCTCCAAATCAAACCCAACACACATGCAAGCAATACAAAGAATAACTCAATGCCTTATGCATGATTCAAGCATGAACAACATGAAGAAAAAATCCAAAAGAGTGAAGAAATCCTACCTTCACAAAATGTTATGGTAAAATGGTAAGTTGAGAAGAGCTTTTCCCTTTTCCTTCCTTCAATCTTCAAACCTTCCCTAAAACTAGAGATTGGGTAACAAGCCCAAAACTACTCCAAAATGCTTCTAAGTATGATCCTTAACTCATCTAGACTTCAAGAAAACTCAAGATGGAGTTTGAGTCACCAACACATGGAGGAGACAATCAATTTTCACAATCAACCAAAAATAAGATTTTTGAGTGACCCTAAAAGTCAACCCAAGAGACTAAGGGGTTGGAAAGTGCTCCCCACCCACGTCCTTTCCCCTAGGGTACTTAAATTTAATGTTTTTAGGCCTTAAAGACTTAATAGGAACAATTAAAAGCTAGGAAAAAATAGTAAGACCAAATGACAACCTTTAAAGAATTACAATAGAAAGATAGCACAATTTAACAAGGGGCTTAGTTTCATCTTTCCTTTGAGTTTTCCCAGCTAAATTTCATGCACACTCATTGCACACATCAGTAGTTCAAGAAACACATGTATATATGTAAAAATACTTATCAAGAAATTCATGTAAATTAAAACATTAATTTTATACAATTCAATTGTTCATCTCATTCTACTCATAAAAATTGGAAAAATCAAAGTGTTAGTTCTGCATTCATTCACTTCATCATCATACATGCTTATAAAGCATTAAATGACAAAAAAAAAATCCAAAAGTAAAGCATCACACATCATAAATAGCATAATAATGTTTAGTGCATCAAATAATGTTCTAACATATGGAGTCATGAGTATCAACAAAAATAATAATGT